>CM076579.1:833019049-833344963 GCA_034641835.2 Pinus albicaulis | reverse complement strand
CATAATGGACAGAGCTTATGGTTCATAACTATATTAAAATGTGTTTTTCAATGCTATTTGAAATGAATTTTACTCATACCATGGAATCTTTGCCTTTTCCTTGGTCTTCAATTTGTTGCTCTTCATTGAATGCTCCATGTCTTCATAATTGATCCTCTCACCTGCATTTTATTTCATGATTATGGAAATAACATCTGGCTGTACATTCTTTTGAAAACAGAGTGGTAGCTGCGGAATCTTCTTCTGGCTGCGGAAACTGGAGTCAGTTGCGGAAACAGATGTCAGCTGCAGAAACTGACACAGCTATTATTTGGATGAATAGAGATGAACAGATGACAAATGACCAGATAGAAATGGTCATGAAAAAGAATTTTATTTATGAAATGGAATGAAATAGATAAAATGAAGTGGAATGGAGTGAAATGAAGTGAAATGAAATGGAATGAAGTGGAATGGAATGGAGTGGGTGGTCACAAAACTTGTGAAATGAAAGAGAGATTTTTTTTTTGGAAAATATAGAGTGTCAGGTGTTCTTGATTTTCACCCTATATTTTCTGTATAAGACTGCCAATCAGTGATTGGTTTTCAGGCTTATACCAATTTTTTTTTTTTTTTTTAACTGAAAAGAACAAAAGCTAGGCTGGTGGAGAAGAAGAATTCTTCTGTACCAGCCTGATTGCAGAACTTTCTTGAAACATTTTGACAAAATCCTCTTTTGAGAGTGGCTTATGATAAACTTTCAATCTATGGCCATTCAAAATAAGAGGAGTTTGAAACTCATCAATGGTCTTGATTCTTACCGCTCCATTGCTAAAGATCTTGTCAATCTCATATGGCCCAAGCCAATGAGTCTGAAATTTTCCTTTGAAATCTTTAAACTTGGAATCAAATAACAATGCCCAATCTCCTTCTTGAAACTTCTTCTCTTTGATGTACTTGTCATGCCATTTAGCTCTTTGATATTGAACTAGATCAGTTCTTAAAATTGCTTCTTGTCTGATCTTATCTGATCTCATCTAGCTCGTTCAACTGCTCCATTCTATGTTTTTGGGCTTCTGATAAGTCCATCCCCAACTGAACTGCTATCTTGAAGGTCTTCACTTGGAACTCAATGGGAAGCAGGACTTCTTTCCCATAAACAAGTTCATAGGGAGAATGTCCTGTTGTATTTCTCCATGTAGTTCTGTAGGCCCACAAGGCTTCAGAAAGCCTTTCTGCCCAATCTCTTCTGTGTAGATGAACAGTTTTGGTGATGATACTTTCAAGAACTTTGTTTGTAGACTCCACTTGACCATTTGCTTGCGGATGGTAGGGAGTAGATCTTCTGTGCTTGATTTTGTATTCTTCCATCAGCTTCTCCACCAGGTTGGATGTGAATTGGCTTCCCTGATCTGTCACAATTTCTCTTGGAACACCAAAGCGAGTAAAAATATCCTCATAAAGAAAATTAACAACTGAATTTTCAGTAGCAGACACTAATGCTTTGGCTTCCACCCATTTAGTAACATAATCGGTACAAACCAATATATACTTCTTTTGCTTAGATGGTGGATTAATAGGTCCAATGAAATCTAAAGCCCATTTTTCAAAGGGTTCAATGAGTACCTGTGTTTGCAATGGCATTTCATTTGAAAGGGTAGGTTTCCTTACTCTTTGGCAGCTGTCACACCTTTTGACATATTGTTTTGCATCTTTGAAGAGGGAAGGCCAATAATATCCTAAAGAGAGGATTTTATAGGCCGTCCTTTTATCTGCAAAGTGTCCGCCGCATGGTTCATCATGACATGCCTTAAGAATATCAGGCATTTCATCTTCCCTGACACATCTTCTGATCACAAGATCTGGCCTTGTTTTAAACAATTCATTAGAAATCCATGAATATTTTGAACTCTCCTGAATAATTTTTCGTTTTTCATTTGGAAATAAATGTGAAGGTAGTTTCCTTGTAACCAAATAGTTAACAATATCTGCATACCAAGGAGTCTTAATAGTTACTGCAAACAAGTATTCATCAGGAAACTTATCCTCTACAGGAGAATCTTCTTTAGTATTCTGAATCCTAGACAAGAAATCAGCTACTGTATTTTGTTTTCCTGGTCTATCCAACACAGTAATATTGAATTCTTGCAAAAGTAAGAGCCATCTTGTCACTCTGCCATTAGTAACGGGTTTGTTCATTAAATATCTAATTGCAGAATGGTCAGTATGAATAAAAGTTTCATAGCCTGTTATGTAATGTCTAAACTTATTAATTGCATGAACAACAACTAAAAACTCTTTTTCAGTCACAGTATAATTCAACTCTGTGGGGGTCAAATTTTTATTGGTATAATAAATGGCATAAGGAACTAAATCTTTTTGACCCAACACAGCTCCTAGAGCTGTATCTGAAGCATTCGTAGAAATATGGAAAGGGAGTTTCCAATTTGGTCCTCTTAAGATAGGTGCTTCAGATATTCTTGTTTTCAAAGTTTCAAAAGCTGATTGACAATCAGGATCCCATTTGAATTCACAATCTTTTGTAAGCAATTTGAAGAGTGGAGATGCTATTTTAGTGAAGTTTTCTATAAATATTCTATAGTAACCAGTAAATCCTAGAAAACTTCTAACATCTCTTTAACAATTTGGAATAGGCAACTTGGAGATGACTTCAACTTTTGATCTATCAACCTTAATCCCATCTCCTGAAATATGATGCCCCAAAACAATACCTTCAGTAAACATCATAAAGAATTTTTCATGGCTTAATAAAAGGTTTGTTTCTTCACATCTTATAAGGACTTTTCCAAATTTTCTAATGCCTCTTCAAATGAATTACCATAAACTGTAAAATCATCCATATAAACCTCTACACAATCATGGATTAGATCGGAAAAAATTCCTAGTACTGCTCTTTGGAATGTTGCAGGTGCATTACATAACCCAAAAGGAAGCACTCGGTAGGCAAAAGTTCCCCATGGACAAGTAAATGTGGTCTTATCTTGATCTTCAGGTGCTACCCGAATTTGATTATAGCCACTAAAACCATCCAAAAATGAAAAGTACTTTTTACCTGCTAATGTGTCTAATACCTGATCGATAAAAGGCAAAGGAAAGTGATCCTTCAAAGTTGCTTTGTTCAGTTCCCTGTAATCAATGCATACCCTCCATTTACCATTCTTTTTAGGTACTATAACCAAAGGAGAAACCCATCGGCTATCTGAAATTGGATAAATGAAGTTTACATTGAGAAGTTTTTGGAGCTCTTCATTCACTATCTCCCTAAGATTTGGATTCATCCTTCTTTGAGGTTGTCTGATTGGTCTACTGTTTTCCTCAATATAGATATGATGGATGCAAGTCTTAGGATCAATACCTTTCATGTCAGTATACTCCCATGCAAATGCGGTAGAATGTTTTTGCAAGATTTTGGTTAGTTCTTCTTGTTGTGACTTTTCCAAATGTTTGTTGATATTCAATGTTTTTCCTGGAAAAATCTCAATAGTAGAACTACCAAACTCTTCCATAAAGTAAAGAGACATTTGTCTTGATGATAAATATTCTATGTCAGATTCCAATTGAAATTGTGTGGGGTCATATTCTGAAGATATCTCAAAATTTTCTAATGTGTTCAGAATTTGACTATCCTCACTGATTTTAGAAATGGTAAAGACAGGTTGTATAATGTCCTCATCATCGACCCATTCATTGTCTCCTACTTCTGTGATTGCTCTTGCTGGAGGATACAAATTGAATTTCTTTGTCGAATTACCATTAGAAATGTACATGTCCCCAGATCTACAACTAATAAAAGCATCAGCTGTGGCTAGCCAAGGTCTTCCTCAAATAAGTGGGTGCCCTCCTAGATTATTCTTGGGAGTCAAAATCATAAAATCTATTGGATATTCCCAAGAATCTAAGGAGACTGAAATATCTTCTAATACACCATATGGTTTAATAATTGATCGATCTGCAAGTTGCAGTAAAGTAGGTGTAAAAAGAAGGTTAGGAAGTTTTAGCTGGTCCATAGTCTGTCTACTCATAATGTTGATAGCAGCCCCTAAGTCAATCAATGTGTTTGGAATTTCTATTCCATTTATATGTGTCTTGACAATTGGACTTCCTGGATCTACATACTTCTGCATGGTAATTTTTCCCATCATAATATCTGCAATCTTTCCTACCAGGTGGATTCTTCTTGTGTCTTTTAGTTTCCTTCCTGGTCTTTTGAAACTCAACTCCTTTATGGTTTTTGCTAGAATAGGAATCTCTAGAATGGCTTGTAGCAAGGGAATCTTGATACAAACATTCTTCAACTCATCTAGAAAATCATAGTTAGGCAACAAAATTTGTTTTTCCACCCCCTTGTCGATTTGCAGTCTTTCAGGAAAAGGAGGTGTAGATGAAGATGTTGGTTGCTCAACTATAGGAGTTGTGGGTGTTAACTTTTCTTTTTCTTTTTGAATGTTTGAATTTTGAAGAGATTCTTCCTCATAACTCTTATTGACTTCAAGAGAGTCCTCCTCAGAGGTATCTTGCTCTTGAATATCTATAGAAGGTTTTTCTAAAACTCTACCAGATCTGAGTTGTACATCGTTGAGAGGAACAATCGTATAGGTAGGAAATTGTTGTCCTTCTACCATGTACGTATTCTGAGGATTTTTATTATTAGGATTTGGCAATGGCTGAGCTGGAAGTTGATTTGTCTTTTGTTGGTATGGGAGCATGAGTTGAGGATTTGGATTTTGTTGAGAAGGTTGTTGTTGTGGAAATGGCAATGAAAGTTGTGGGTTTGGGTTTGGAAGTTGTGGAGCTTGTTGATTTTGAAAAGATGGAGGATATTGATAAAATTGAGCAAATCTCCCATAAGGATTTTACATCCCTTGTACCCATGGCTGATATGGATTTTGATGTTGGGGCCAAGGTTGTTGCCAAGGATTCCAATTTGGTGGGGTTTGAAGATTCATAGGGTTGTTAAACCCTTGAGTTTGTTGTCCCTGCCAAGGTCTTCTTGCAACAAAACAGAGAGATTCTACCGAATTTGGGTCTTCTTGAAAGACAGCTTTGAGTCCAGGAATTGAAGGACAATCCTTGATCTCATGATTCTCTGAGCAAATCATACATGTTTCTACAACTTTTTCATCCAAGGGACATTCCCTTAAAGCATGTTTCTTCCTACATTTTGGACAAAAGATGGCTAAAGCATATGTTTCTGCTTTCTGCTTGTTTTGGATTTTAAGGGTGTCTAGTTGTTCACTAAGGCTCCCTAAGATATTAGTTTTGAATTCATCAAGCATGTTACCAATCTCTGCCCTACTTACTGATCCAGTTGCAGATTTGTTAGCCCTAATAAAAGAAGGATCCCTAGGCCCTTTTCCTGTTTTAGATTTTCCTCTTGAGAGATGGACACATAGTTCTGTTATGTCACGAAGTGGAAGTTGAGAAATGTCTCCTTTCCCCATCATGTTTAAATATCTATCCATTCATCTCTAATGGCTTTTAATATGAGGGCTTTCAAGGTTTCATCATCTAAGTTGCTCATCTTTGCTCTTTTCAAGTTGTATTGAAATCTTTCAAGTAAGTCTTCCAAATTTTCGTCTTCTTTTTGCATCATTTTGAATACCTCATCCTTGTGATTGGTGGGCATACAATAGTCCAAGTATCTATCCAAAAATGTTTGTTTCATATCATTCCAATTCCTAATAGATTGAGTGGCTAATCCCATAAACCATTTCAAAGCAGATCCCTTCAAAGTTGAAGGAAATAGTTTGAATTTTTGAGAGTCTTCCATATAGTCATAGGTTCGGCACACGACTTCAAACTCAAACAGAAATGTTTCAGGATCCTCACTTCGCAATCCATAAAATTTAGGGAGGACAGATGGTGAGATATTTTTCATTGTTGTATGAGTTTCCTCATCAACTATAGGGAATCCAAACAAGTTATCTCCTTCCCTATTTATTCCATTATTATCTTCACCATTGTTGTCTCCATTGTTTCCTCCTCCTCTACCTCTACCTCTAAATCCATCTATTATTTCCTCTGCCATGATAGTTTCTTTATAGTCCTTAAAGTCCTCTGATTCTTCTATCAAGGGAGGATGAGAGGGAGTCTCTTCCTTTTCTAAATGAGATTTTGTAGGTGGTATAGGAGAATCCTCTAATTCAGCTGTTCCTTGAATTCCAAAAATATTAAGGCTAGGGGTAGATGGTGGTGAATCTGGTCTATGCCTTGAAGAAGATGGAGTTGTGAAAATCGAACTCTTGGCTTTAGCTATAAACCTTCCCCTAGAATCTCTTGCTCTATGCATGCCATTTTTTATTTATTTTATTTATTTTTTAAAAGTTGGGCTAATAATTCTCTTTCTGATCTTCCAGGTCACACTATGTGCAAGAAGAGAGCATACTTAAGAAATTACTAAACCAATAACTCTCTTTTCTGATCCTCCAGATCACACTAGGTGCAAGAGGAGAGGTCACCTAGTCATTAATTTCATCATTTTTTACTAGTGTTTTCCAAATGTAATTCCTTATTTTCTTCCTAGAACCTATAGCTATGAGCCCTTATCTAGTCATTTTCCTTCTGTTTGGTCAATTTAGTGTGTCCTAAATTGCTACATTAATTTATCAATCCGGGATTTGTAAGCTGATGAAGTGCGGCGCACTATATGTGCAAGATAACCTATTTCTTAACTTTTTGTCGTTTTTGGTCTTCTAAGGTGAGATGGAGATTCTAAAACAAGTATGGTTACGATTGTTTAAGGAAATGATATCCTCTATAATGATTTACCAACTTGAAACTTAAAAAGGAATTTGAAACATACAATGACAAAACTTGAAAGGAAATGAAAATGTGCTGCTGAAATGAAAAGGTGCTGCTAGTCTAATAAATCAAAACAATGAAATATTGAACATGAAAACCAAACTATTCTTGCTGCTGTCTAAACACAAAAGAAACTATGCTTAAATAAATCCAAAATTGCAACAAAGTAAATCTAAATCAAATTACATCAACTTGTCTTCTGATCCCTCATCATTAGTCCAGCTATGATTTTCGGAAGTAACCATAAACAACTTGAGTAACTGATATCTAACTTGCATAAAGTAAACTAATATCAAACCACACATTCATAATTCAATCCCTCACCATCAGTCCAGCTGTGGCTTTCGGAGGCAACTGAAGATGTTATGAGCAATTTAATATATCTAATTTGCAGAAAGGAAACTAATATCAAATTACACATCCATAATTCAATCCCTCACCATCAGTCCAGCTGTGGCTTTCAGAGGCAACTGAAGATGTTATGAGCAATTTAATATATCTAATTTGCAGAAAGGAAACTAATATCAAAATACACATCCATAATTCAATCCCTCACCATCAGTCCAGCTGTGGCTTTCGGAGGCAACTGAAGATGTTATGAGCAATTTAATATATCTAAATCTAACTACTGAAGCAAATGAGCAAAACTGAAATGAACAAAGCAGTATTGAAATTAAACAGAAACTAAGAAAAGCAAATTAGCAGCAGAACAATGTTAATTCCATGTCATTAGTCAAAAAGTTATGCAAATGCTCGGGCTGCCTATTTATAACCTGAAACAAGAACACTGATCAGTGATCAATAACATAAAACATGAAAGACAGAAGTAAAATGGAAAACATGAAAGATTATAAACAGAAATGAAGCATATATATACCATGAAAGATGTAATGTATAAACATGTGAATGGATTATGGCACAATGAGCTTTAAAGAAATAAAACAAGAACTATACAATAATGCACAGAACCTTGGCAAGTGCAGGGGCCCTCTACACCAGCCTTGGCAACAATCTTCAAGTATGAATTACGTTTGAAAACAGAGTCTTCTTATATTAAAATGCAATCATAACAGAAAGGTGATATTACGGCACAGTGGCAGCGTAATTACATTACAGAGCAGACTAATAAAAACTAATAGAGACTAATCTAATATGCGTATACAAACGCGTTATTTATAACAAAGGAAATACAACTGATTCCCTAAAGTTTATGCTGATGGAGAACACGTAGACCATTACGTCCATAGATCTAGGATCATGGTCGTATTGAAGAGTAAATCTATGAGGAGTGGATGTTTGAATTCGGCTATGGAGCCGTGTACAGATGTTGATTTGTCTCCCGCAATTCAGAAACAGCCATATGAACCTTCACATGACACGAAACAGAGTCCTGTCACCGTGGGACTCTACGGTTGACTTCCATTTGGACACCTTTGACCGCAGCCTCTTTAGATGGATTTGCTCGAGCCAATAGGACACGATCCATGTCCACATCATTTCAGACTTTCCCATGTGGCTCGTTTTTCCTGTAGACACCTGTAACATAGAGTTTCACAAAATGGCTGCGGAAAGTTGCAGCAGCTGCGGAAAGTGGCAAGATTCCGCAGCTAGATGAACAAAATCTAAATCAAACAGCAGACACAAAAATATAGTTAAAAACCATGTTAGATGCTCTTTTTCAATTAATATACAATGATATTGACAACTTGGGAGGTTCAGGTGGATGAAAAAGGTATAGAAAAGTGTATGGAAAAGATGCAGATTTGAGACTCAACATACCCCCACTGTGAAGGTGTTGCATGTCCTCATGCAACCAAAATTTTGATAATTCTTCCTCAGTTCATATGCCTTGACACTTCAGCCAGTACATCCAAACCTCTCCTCTTCTTCCTTGGTGCTGCCAACATCCTAGGCTTCTTCATTAGGCATCTAAATTTGATATTAACCAGCGCTCTACTTAACTTCTGGCATTTCCTTTTCAATTTATCGTTCTTCTTCTGCCGTATTCCCAGATGTAGCATGGTATTATCATGAATGATTTTGTCCAATTTACCTTGTTCCTTCAATGTCTCATTTTCATTTTTGATGTGTCTATTTAAAAGCTCTAGCTCAAAGATTTCCTGTTTTAGTGATTGGACTAGATCATCTTGTACTGTGTGAGGCTGGATGGATGAAGTACTGGGGCCCATAGCTGCTCTTTCCAAAGATTCTATATAATCATATACTTCTTGCTACTTGGGGTCTATATCAGGTGTCATTTTTATTGGGTTGTCCCCAAAATGCCGTAAAGGAGAGTTATCTTCAAAATTTGGCTGAGAAGGGCTCACATCAACATCTTGCTGAGAATGGGATGGACTATGTTCAATGTCTGACTGAGAATGAAATGAACCAGGTTCACTAACTGACTGAGATGGACTATGGTCAGCTGGGGACTGTTCAAATGTTTCTTCTCCCAAATCGATGAAATGAGGTCCTTTTATTTGTGTTTTCCTCAATTTCCCCTTAAGTCTGCTGCTTCTTCTCACACGCTGTGGTCCACTATCTTTTTGCTTTTGTTTCCCTTTCTCTGTCTTCTTGGCCATAGATGATTGTGCTTGAAGGTGAATCAGTCTTTCAAATAACACTTGATGATCTCCTTCTTCGGAAGAAGGAGTTTGATGTATAGCCTCAATATTTTTTCTCTCTTTTGGTGTTATTGGCTTTTTACCCTTAGTTTCTTTCTTCTTTCTTTTTGACAGTCTCTCTTGTCTATCAGTTCTTTCAATTGTAGTAGTAGGAGTATTTTGAATTTCATCATTTGTTTTCTTTTTCCTACTCCTCTTTGATGTGCTACCTTTAGGAATTTCTTGAGTAGGAATAATTTGAGTTTCATCATTTATTCTTTTTCTCCTACTCCTTTTTGTTGTGCTACCTTCAAGAATTTCCTGAGGTTCCTCAAAGAAATTTATAATCAAAAATTGCTCCCATGTGTCTTTATTCTCCTTTAACTCTTTTTCAATAAAATTTTTTATAAGACCATGGTGATATAGATGTGGTTCTACATCTCCTAAATGTTTCTGAACAGTCATAGACATCTTCTTCAAGCTATTTAATAGAAAATATGGGAGATTGAGATTTTGATTATCTAGAAAATTCATCAGCAACCTGGTATGGTACATATACATGGACCCAAAACGGCCTTCACAGGTAATAAATTTTTGAAAAACTAGCAACAAAGTAGCCCATTCCTCTTTCAATGCATGAACAGGAATTCCTCTTTTAAAAATAGTTATGTCCATACCTTGGTTTCGTAAGATTGTTCTCCAGGCTTCATCACTAATGCTTTTATTCTCAAACCAACGCTCACCCTCTTGAAGAAGTTCCATGCCAGATGCTATAGATGCCTCGTTCACCGCAAACTTAAGGTCTCCAATCTCTACTTCCAGGCCATTGAATGACCTTGCAAATGCTTTTGTTACTTCTTTATGATAACCTCTGAACTTTTGGATAAATCGCAGCCACTTTGCTTTCTTCAATATATCCCTTACTTGCGGATATCCCTCCATGAACTTAGGTCCTTCTGGTTCTGCTCTTAGCAATTTACCCATTTTTCTTTCTGCTCTTCAAAGATTTTCCTGTGTGAGGATTCAATGGAAATAGAACGGCTGAATGCACGGAGATGAGCACAATGACCGTAGGTAGATATCAAAGAGTGTATATACAGGCTGTAGCGTAATAGAGAATGAAGTGGAGTGAGACAGAACAGAGAGGGGTTTTGTGAGCACGGCAGAGACACGACTGTGAGATTAACAGAGTATAACACATCCGACAGTGTTTTGAAATTTGGTGGTTGCGAAATAAATGTGAGCACGTTTAAACAACGGCTATGGATTTATGCGGCTGTAAGAGTCCGTGGTCAAATCAACTACGTCTCATTGTCATTGGTGGAATATTGGAGTATGAGTGAAGATCGGGGTTTAATTATGGAACCGTTTGAGAATGAATGCGGGAGGATCATATGGAGATCATGAAAGGGTTACGGGAGTTGTCAATATAATCATTGCACATCATGGATGGAGCTTATGGTTTAGAACTATATAAAAATGTGTTTTCAATTCTATTTGAAATGAATTTTACTCATACCTTGGAATCTTTGCCTTTTTCCTTGGTCTTCAATTTGTTGCTCTTCATTGATATCTTGAATGCTCCATGTCTTTATTTTTGGTCCTCTCACCTGCATTTAATTTCATGATTATGGAAATAACATCTGGCTGTACATTCTTTTGAAAACAGAGTGGTAGCTACGGAATCTGCTTCTGGCTGCGGAAACTGGAGTCAGCTGCGGAAACAGATGTCAGCTGCGGAAACTGACACAGCTATTATTTGGATGAATGGAGATGAACAGATGACAAATGACCAGATGGAAATGGTCATGAAAAAGAATTTTATTGATGAAATGGAATAAAATGAAGTGAAATGGAATGAAGTGGAGTGAAAATGAAGTGGGATGAAGTGGAATGGAATGGAGTGGATGGTCACAAAACTTGTAAAATGAAAGAGAGATTTTTTTTGGAAAATATAGAGTGTCAGGTGTTCCTGATTTTCACCCTATATTTTCTGTATAAGATTGCCAATCAATGATTGGTTTTCAGGCTTATACAATTTTTATTTTTATTTTAATTGAAAAGAACAAAAGCTAGGCTGGTGGAGAAGAAAAATTCTTCTGTACCAGCCTGATTGCAGAATTCTCTTGAAACACTTTGAAAAAATCCTCTTTTGAGAGTGGCTTATGATAAACTTTCAATCTATGGCCATTCACAATAAGAGGAGTTTGAAACTCATCAATGGTCTTGATTCTTACCGCTCCATTGTTAAAGATCTTGTCAATCTCATATGGCCCAAGCCAATGAGTCTGAAATTTTCCTTGGAAATCTTTAAACTTGGAATCAAATAACAATGCCAAATCTCCTTCTTGAAACTTCTTCTCTTTGATGTACTTGTCATGCCATCTAGTTCTTTGATATTGAACTAGATCAGTTCTTAGAATTGCCTCTTGTCTGATCTCATCTAGCTCATTCAATTGCTCCATTCTATGCTTTTGGGCTTCTGATAAGTCCATCCCCAACTGAACTGCTATCTTGAAGGTCTTGACTTGGAACTCAATGGGGAGCAAGACTTCTTTCCCATAAATAAGTTCATAGGGAGAATGTCCTGTTGTATTTCTCCATGTAGTTCTGTAGGCCCACAAGGCTTCAGGAAGCCTTTCTGCCCAATCTCTTCTATGTAGATGAAAAGTTTTGGTGATGATACTTTCAAGAACTTTGTTTGTGGACTCCACTTGACCATTTGCTTGTGGATGGTAAGGAGTAGATCTTCTGTGCTTGATTTTGTATTCTTTCATCAACTTCTCCACCAAATTTGATGTGAATTGGCTCCCCTGATCTGTTACAATTTCTCTTGGAACACCAAAGCGAGTAAAAATATCCTCATAAAGAAAATGAACAACCGAATTTTCAGTAGCAGATACTAATGCTTTAGCTTCTACCCATTTAGTAACATAATCAGTGCAAACCAATATATACTTCTTTTGCTTAGATGGTGGATTAATAGGTCCAATGAAATCTAAAGCTCATTTTTCAAAGGGTTCAATGAGTACCTGTGTTTGCAATGGCATTTCATTTGAAAGGGTAGGTTTCCCTACTCTTTGGCAGCTGTCACACCTTTTGACATATTGTTTTGCATCTTTGAAGAGGGAAAGCCAATAATATCCTAAAGAGAGGATTTTATAGGCTATCCTTTTGTCTGCAAACACTAGTAAAAAACGATGAAATTAATGACCAGGTGACTAAAAAAGTTAGTCACCGCAATTATTTCAAGTGAATTACTACTAAATTTGAGCAATTTTAAGTGATCGAACTAAAAATGACTATCTTAAATGACTAATTTAGTCTAGGAATAAAATATACGACTAGATGATAAGTGACTAAACTAAAAGCGACTAAATTAAATGACTAATTTAGTCTTGGGATAAAATATATGACTAGATAATAAGTGACTAAACTAAAAGCGACTAACTTGAATGACTAATTTAGTCCAAGATTAAAATATATGACTAGATAATAAGTGAAAAAATTAATAATGATGAATGTAAATGACTATTATAATCCAAGAATAAAAATACGACCAAATAACAAGTACAACAAGTATATGAATTAGTCATCTATGTCGGTAATTTTTAATTGTGTAACTCCATAAATGGAAAATTGCAATTTTGATACCGAAATGTTACATTCACTATAGGGGTCTCTGAATCCATCTGCAGTGTTAAAATTGTCTCAGTCGTGTCCATTATTTCCATCAAGTTGTTGATAAATGCATGACAGTTCTCCAAGCAACAATGTTAGATACCCTACCCCTCATTTACCTCATAGCGATCAAACCCACGATTCCCCTTGCCACCACGGGCTCCTCCACCTTGACGACTCTGCTTTTGAACCTTCGAATCCCCACCCCTGCTAGCCCCTCGCTTACGTCCTCGATCCACAACCCCCATGGGCACCTACACTAGTGAGTCGTGCACACCCCATAGTATTTCCACCCTCGCATGGAGCGTCTATGATTATTGTCGAGTCCACCACCCCCATAGGGCCATACATATGAAAAGTGTTTCGGTTGACCTTGCACAACCTTACCACTGATACCCATGCTTATTTCTCCTTCACGGATTGCATAATATTTCTATGTCTAGTGGGAAAAATTATCATAGACTACTCATGAACAAGTGTTCACTTCAAAATCAAATTTACTCTAAATAATACACATGTAAAGACTACATGATGAGATGTTATCTCTTGATGAGATGTATAGTAGAAAAAAAAATACATTTAAATTGATTCTTAATAATATTATTTATATTTATATAAATTTCACTTCTTTATATCTAAAATTATTTTTAATATACATATTTTTTATTCCAAATATTTAACACACAAATCATATTTATTTTATACTTTACTAAACATTGAGTTATAAATTTCTTTTTATCAATATACATACTTTTTATTTTACACATTATTTATTTGGGCTAATAAAAAAAATTCATACATAATCCTCCCGAAAATAAACCTTAGAACTTGTGGGACCTAACAACTACACGTTAGAATACAATCACAAAGCTCACCACAACCTCTAAGCTAAACGTAGACGATATTTTATCCAGCCACTCAAACTAAGCTCTAAAGCTAAACGTAGACAATATTTTACCCAGCCACTCAAACTAAGCTCTAGAGGTCGTAAGGGAAACGTGGTTCTTTTTAGTGAAATATAAACCATCGAATGGATAGACCCCGCATTTTTATTCAAATTTTAGATGGCGCCATGACCGGATCGTTGATATTTTCAAAGGAATCTTAACCGAGTACTTTTCTTACAATGTTACGGGGTTGTATTGTCTGGTTTTATCAGCCGTCTATACCTTGGCGTCAGTAATAAGTGGTTCGGGCACAATTTGTTGGTTTTTCTTCAGAATTGAGGCGATTTCAACCAATTTTTAGGGTATTGGTGGATTCCAGGTATTTTCGCTCCATACCCTGTGATTCAGACTCAGACGTTCTGGGAGAGTTTTTCCCCAAACGTTTGGTCATTTTCTAGGGTAATTTCAGAAATAAAAGATGGGAAAGGCTTAAGTGGAAAGAGCAGTGGCATATAGCCCAAAGTGCGGCAAGCCGGAGGGTTCAACTCGATCTTTGGATTGATGACACTGGGAGTTGCAGTGAATCAATGGGTAAGATTTTCGTTTAAGACTTTAATAGTTTTATCTTTCTGTTATGAAGATAAATTAATAATTTCTGCTAATCCGCCTGGTTTATGTCCATTCAAAGTGTTACAGAAATTAAAATACGTGTATTCTCATGTTGGTCAGATATGCCTGCTACTGATGAAATTTAGGAATTTTTGGATTCCTATTATATTTTATAATAAGATAAATACAATTTCCTGTTCAGGAAGAGTTGTGGTATTTTGTTCGTTTATAATGTGTTAGCATTGTTGGTCATGCCAACGCGGATACACATCCTTGGGGGATTTGAACCCATGTCTGAGAAAGTAAAGTAGTTTTTGGCCATAGTCTGCTCAATTGTGTTTATAACGTCATTTTTGTGGTCTTTTTTATCCATTTTCTGCAAAGTGAGGGGAATTTTATGTAACTTACAACTTACTAAATTTCAGCTACAAGTTTTCCAATTAGCGTTGTCAAACCCAAACAATCTTGCAACTATGACAAAATCTCCTCAGCACTAGAGCATCTGGGATACACCGTAAACCTTTTAACTACTAAGAATGTTGTAAATTCTAAAAATGGGTGCAAATTTGCCAGATTTGGCTCTGCAAGCCACTTGAATATACATATCCTTGTCCTGTAGACAAAGGTTTCATAACCCCATATTAAATGTATGTCTTACTAGACATTTATCTGATTTTTGTCTATAGCATCCAAAAGAAAAAATATTTTGAAGTTTGTACATGGAATTGCAAGAGAGGTTGTTCTCTTCTCTTATCATCACAAAATTTTGTACATGGATTGCACGAATCTGTAACAAATTTGCGCATATTTCACCCGGTTTGATGAAGTGGGTGAAGATTAGAGACCGCCATCATTATGGAGAAAGGCGTTGGTATAAAAAATTTTCGTTGAGTATTATGGATGCTACTCATTGATTGAGGTCGAGGGAGAAACTGAAAGCATTCTCATATCATGGCTAACGGTCAAGGGTTTCATGGAATTTTAACCACCTAACTATAGAAGGTAAATTATTTTATTTTCCCTCGGTAGTTGTTAATATGTATCCGGTTAGTAAGAATGAAAGGTAGTCATAGGGATGGGATGGATCTTCTCCCCTCTATTTTCTTGTATTCATATCTTGTGTGTATTAGAGCTAGTGATTTCTTGGTGAAATGAATGCACAGGAATCAATATTTAAAACACGTCATCTCCCTCCTATAATTCATAATCGTTCAACACTGCTCGGTCAAGTAGTTAATTCATTGCCCTCTTGGTCTGGATCCTTTCCATTCTCTCCTGTAATGAAAATGAAAGGAATTATTTGCTTGCGGGGGTTATTGATAGACGAGAAGTTCCTGGGTCAATATCCTGACCTGTTGGGCTTGGGCTGGCCTTAATGAATGTTCCCCGAGTTGGGAATCAATCAATACGAGAGGCATAAAGAGTAAGTATGGAATGAAAGGCTGGTTAGTGGGGATGATGGCCCCAAATATTGGAGGGATCATCTACAATGAGGATGGGGAGGGATTTGATTTCTTTTTACTTAAATTTAGATGAAGTGGTTGTATATAGATGCGATTTTGTTGGTCCACAATCAGATAACAGTAGTTGATCCAGTTGATACGTTCGATAGGTCTTGCCCTTCATAGGGATTCGACCCCCTCTATTTGTTTAGGGTCCCTCCTACTACTTTCCTCAGGAGAGCGGCTTAATGCTCCTCCACTAAGTTTATTCCTGCCACCAATCATTCTGTCACTGGTTCCTATAAGCACTTTCAATCCCTAATCCTGCATTCGTCCCCCCCCAGTAAATCCCTCCGACTTAATCTGTTTTCGTCAAGTCTCTATCTGTTTATCAAACCCCCCCGGGAGGATCGAACTATAGCATGTTTCCAGCCAGCAAGACCAAGCCAGTGGTACTAGCGAACCATATTCTAATTTTTCCTATATGATGCCACCATAAATATTTACTTGCTGCCATGAACAACAAAGAGAATAGATCTCTTTAACATATGATCTCGTCATAGAGACATTGACAAAGGCCTTGAATGGATTGGTTATTTATTTCATGAGGAAAGCCATAAGCGTAGCGGCACAATTCGGTAGTGACACAATCGTTGGGTTGGTTGGGTTGGCTATTAGTTCCTCACCTTGGATCTGGGTAAGCAAGATATATACTATAGCCAATTGTCCACCCAACAGCCCTATTGAATGTTCGCTCTCACTGATAGCCACATAGATAGACCTATCTTCATTCAATAAAAAATATATCTATCCACGCGCTGACTTTCAAGGAGGTGGGCAGGATATGAGGTCAACTATTCACCTAACTGTCTAAATGGATAAAAGGAGAAATGACTTTTAATAGGGCTAGGTTATATTCCCCTTTAGTGCCCTTAAGCTTCCTTTCAGTGTCTTCCAACTTGCAAGACCCAGGGAATAGAAATCGCGCCAACTGCAAAGATTCTTGGTGTTTTAGTTTATTTGGAAATTTTAATGCATAGAATTGGGACACACGGCAGTCGTTAGGTGTTTGTTAAGATATGTGCAATATGGAGAGTCACAAAAATTTCAGAAAAGCATCTACAAAATTTGTGATTGTGGCATATTAAAACAACAAGGAAAACAAAAAAATTAAAGACAAAGTATAAATGTAAATGTCACGTTAAGCATGTATGACCTTTTGTCCATGTTCCACACCATTCGAGAGGTCATAGATGACGAAGGGCACCTCCAGGAGTTCCACAACAATTTTGGAGAGCCCATCAGCAGTGGAATTGAGTTCATGCAGCATATGTGTGAAAGAGATCCATTCAAAAGAGAAGAGAGTGTCCTTTATGTCTTGAAGATTATAGTGAAGGTAGATATTCTCGATTTGGATTTTATTGTTTCCTCAATAGATAGAAAGCCTTAAATCCCCCATGGACCATTACTTGATTTTTCTTAACAAATTTTAATAAAGAAAACTGTAGCAAGGTGCACAATGCAATAAATTATGAATGGTTGTTTGTACCTTGCCTAAGAGCGATACCATATGGGTACATCATGTGATTGAGTCATAAATAAAACCAAACTAACACCACATTGTGTTACGTGCCCTTAAGCTGCTCTGTAAGAGGGCACATGATCAGGATGCACCTCCTCTATGGCTTGTGATCAGCTTTATGTTTCATGCATAATTTTACCACAAAACCCATTGTGATCTCTAGAAGGATGTTTCGATTGTTGAAGATAACTTTTTTCCTAGCCTACCAAATATTGTTTACCAAAATAGTGGGGATGCCCATGGAAGAGGTTGTCTTTATTTTCCAGCCATGCCATGAGATTGTCTGCCAAACTTCTGGAAGGCCATGAGCCATTTGTATGCAATTATGACACTACTATGTTGATTACTTGCATTGTGTATGCACAAGAGATAATTAAGTGTGCAATGCTCTTTGATGAATATTCACATTAATAGTATAAACTAGGACCTTCCTAGTTCATCTTCATGAGATTGTCCCAAGTTAAAAGTTTGTTATTTAATGCTAGCCAAAGTGTAGTTTTATATTTTAGGGATGCTTGTATTTTTTGTATAGGTTTCCATCGACAGTGTGTTTCCCCAGTAAATAGGGAATCGATGTGAGACTCGTAGCCCAATTTTTAGTGAAGTCCCCATTGTTGGGATTTTTTGACAATAACAGCTTAACATTGATCTCCTTCCAAAGTTTGATGATATTTGTAGTGAGGGGATTGAAACATGTTTCCCATTCTACAACATCTTGTCCTACAAGGTGAAAATTTGGGAAAGTTTTCCATCTTGTAGCCCCCCATGCCAAGGGGGATTGTTCTTTTTCATTTGTGAGGACATAACACCACTTTTAATTTAAGTGCTCGGTGAACTTGTTTGATAATCTATAGGCATCAACTAATCCCATGCATGGATCTAATCCTAGCTTCACACTTACACGATTACCAATTTGTGATGTAGACCATTCTCCAATGAGAGGGAAGGCTAGTATGAAGTATTCTAGACATTTGATCCCTTTCTAGATTTCCTTGGTGAGTAGATCTAGTCCACGAATGTGGAGGATGGGAGATATTTGGATTTGAGAGTTTTCCCCTAGAGGGATGTGTTATGAATTAGCCACCAAAGGTTCTAGGTTAAAAGTGCTTTGCTGAAGAGAACAATATTTCTGAACCCCCAACTGCCAATTTTTTGGGGAGAACAAGTCTATCCCATTTTATTAGGGGATGCTTTCGTTGCGTCCTTTGCTAGGCCAAAGGAAATTTATATAGGCCTTTTAAATTTTTAGATATATATATATATATATATATATATATATATATAGAGAGAGAGAGAGAGAGAGAGAGAGAGGGAGAGAGAGAGAGAGAGAGAGAGAGAGAATAGTAGGAAATTTATACAAGTCTTTTAACTTTTTAGCTTTTTATTTTTTTATATATATAGAATAATTTTTTTGTTAATAAATTCTCCATTTATTTATTTTGAAGAAAAAATCATAATTTTATTCAACTTGAAAACATGGAAAAAATTACATTTTACAAATGCACGAGGGCATAACAATCACATTAGCCAAAAGGCCTACCAAAGAAAAGATCTCAAAGCTCCATAGTTCACATTCCTCCAATCGAAATGAAACATATTTAAAAAATCGGGCATAGGATCCCCAAATAGCCCCCCAAAAATCCCCAAAAAACCCTAGAGAAATAAAATCCTAGGCCAAAGTTTGAGGAAAACTAAGAGGATAAGAACACAGGCTTGCCAAAACCTAGAAGGAGCAATAAAGAAATCCTGAACACCCCATTAAAAGAAACTTGGGCACATTCTGCCCAGAAACCCCAAGAAACCCCATAAAAATTGTGGCAGAAAAAATTGGCAGATGACAACAACTGCAACAACAATAACATCAAACACCCATGAAAAGATAAACCTAGCCAAGACAACTTAAGAACCACCATGAACCTGCACCCATAAAGCCTACCTCCACTGGAGTAGAAAAAAAAGGGCATGAATTGGGGATAAGATGACTATAGAGTTGCGACACCCCACCCCCCTCAACTTCGTTCGCAAGATCTAGGCCAGCCGTAGAAAAGAGAGGCTCGAAACTAGACAAATGAAGATTATGTAGTTGTTACACCCCAACCCCCTCAACTCTCTTTGTAAGATCTAGGCCAACAATAGGAAAAAAATTCACAGGATGAAGATTTCAGTGAAAAATGACCAAGCATCAGGGACAACATCATGGTGGTGACGATCCAAAGCAACAACAATGGTGTTCGAACTGGATCATGGAAGAAAAAATAGTATAGAGGGTTGCGACGATAAGGGTTTTTGTCATCAAGCTCTCCTCCACAATAAATTCTCCACTTATTAAAAAATGTTTTAATATTTACATTCAAAATCATTTCTATTTTTAATTTTTAATTTGAAAGGTCCATTTTTTTTTTCAATTTAAAAGAAAATTGTTTCCTTAGTTTTGTAATTTTAGGCACCCCACAAAAGATGGCGTTGGAGGTAATGATGTGTTGTGATTCAAGTTTTAAATTTGAGGTTTTGGATTGTAGTGGGCCCATCTATCATGCCCTCCATATCAAACTAGTCATAATTTTAACCTTGAAGTGAAAATGCAAGTGCTCACAGTAAAACCACTTTTTGACTCAAGGTTTGATTTCAAGGTCTTTGTTTACAATGGTATTTAATTGTTGAGGCCACAATTTCAAACAAGTTATAATTTTAACTTTGTAAACAAGTTAGGTTGTTACTAATATCATCATTTTTTTGTTGTTGTTTGGGGGGGGAGGGGGGTTGATTTTAAGGTTTTTGTTGGCAATGTTACCCCTCTTTTTAGTAGCGGCACCATAATATTGTTTTTGGATAAGTAGGGTAGTTTGTCCTTGACGGGTTGGTTGCATTTATTTTTGGGTACCTTCATGTTTCCCAAGGCCCTCTCATATTGTTTGAGGCACTTCATGTTTTCTAAGGCATTGGTCATATCTCTTGAGGCAGTTTTTGGGTTGTTTATGTACACTTGGACCTCTCCTATGCATGTTGTGTGGATGCTCCTTGAATGCTGTCCTATTTATCCCTTTATGATTTGATTTTTACTTGTAAGGATTGGTTTACAAACATGGCAATTAGGGGGGATTTATCATAGATTTTCAGTGACATGGAAAGGTGATGTGGATAATGTCACTCCCTTGTTGCAACTTAAATGATGTGGAAAAAGATTTGTTGAAGTATCTTCGAGAATAAGTGAGTTGGAGTGGATGTTAATTGGATTATATTTTGATGTCACTTGACTATTTGGGAATTTTATCACCCAAATTGACTTACAAAACTTATCTTCCATGCTTCATGGGATGCCACTAGGAATAGCATGACCACGAGACCAAGGTTACTTGGAAGCGGGAGCGGGAGCGGGAGCGCCATTTTTAGAAGCTCCCGGTCCGGAGCGTTTCGGGGAGCGTTTATATATATATATATATATATATATATATATATATATATTATATTATAATTTTTTATATTTTGATGCATATATGTCAACAAAAACATGTAGAATGATGAATTAGACATAAAAAACATAAAAACATAGATTGAATCATATAACATCAATCATCTAGAAGTTATAATCTTCAAGTTGGAAGCATACAACATATTGACTCTTGAGTCTCGCGAATCATCAATCTGAAGATTTCAAGCTTTCAAAATTCAATATATAGCATTTATCATCATTGATATATAACATTTATCATCATTGATTTCAAATTTCAATATCTAACATTTATCATCATTGATTTCAAAATTCAATATACATTTATCATCATTGATATATAACATTTATCATAATTGATTCATTGATTTCAATATATAACATTTATCATCATCGATATATATCATTTATCATCATTGATTCATTGATTTCAAAATTCCATATATATTTATCATCATTGATTCACTGATGATTAATCACCATATAACTTTTATGAAGCATCATATTCATAATTCATAATGACTTGTAAACTTATAAATGCCAACTTCAAAGTTTCACCTTTCAAATTCAAACTTCAAACTTAAATTGTCATTAAATATATGAAAGAGTCAAGTTTCAACTGTTCAACTGTCAATAGTTATAAAAGATAAAAACTACTAGAAAATAGAAAAGACTAGTAAACAACAAATCTATTTTATCTATTGGTTGGCCCCTTGCCACACCCACGAGAAATGTCTAATTTTTGTGAGCCACGAGGAAATGGTGGTCTGCTAGCACTCTCAGGGTTACCACGTCCACGACCATGACTAGAAGGTGGAGGCTGAATCTGCAAAGGAACAATAGTTTGATATTGAGAACTGGCACTGGCATTGGCACTGGCACCTGCAATGCTACTGGATGGTGGGACTGGCCCTATGTGTGGTGGTGGTGCTGATGCTTCATCATCATCCCTAAAAATTTCTGCTTCCAATTCTTCCATATGTACCATGCCGTCCTCCAAATTATCATCCTCTGGGTTGTTGTCCCAGACTCTGTATGATTGATCCTCATTTGCCTGATCACAGTAATGGCTCAACAACCTCAAGTTGTAATGCGCACTAAGTAACCAGATTCATCCAAAAGGGTCACCGAATCCCGAATCCTCGTATCGGATTTGAATTCATATCGAATTCACCCCCAATTCACTGGGTACGGTGTATCCTGATCATACCCTGTACGGATACGGTGAATCGGATATGGCCGGACCCGCCGGTTAGAAAAAAAGCGTTGTTTCTTTGATAAAGTGAGGTTTTTCTTCATTCTTTCTCACCCATTTCATTTTGTGAAGTGAAAAGGAGCTAGGGTGAGCAAAGGAGCAAGTGTGAGCAAAGAGAAAGGGAGTTCTTTCGAAGAGATTCGAGCATCCGGTAAGTGCACTAACCCTCTATATTTTGCATTTAGTTTGATGTTAGTGTTTGCATGTGCATATGTTTTATATATTTGGTTATTTTTGTTTATTTTTTACAGTATTCATGACTCAATCAAAGGTAGCAAGACAGGGACAAAGAAAGGGGAAGAATTTCCCCATTGGAGATGCCCCACCTGTCCCTCTTTCATCAGGGTCTGCAAGTATTCCATCCATTGGAAGTGGGGCTGCAACAGTAGCTTCAAATGTGCAGGGAAAACAAATTTTTGACCCCAAATACCCATTGTGGAAATATGTGACAAGAGAGGAAGGGGCAGCAAAAAAAGGAGGAGGAGGAAATTGTTCATGGAAATGCAATTTTTGCCACGGCAAGTTCACTTGCACATATTTTTGTGTGAAAGCTCTTTTGTTGGGTATTCCAGGTTGTGGCATTAAATGTTGTACAATAATTGAATCGCCAAAGAGGAAGGAATTGGAGAAAGAGCAGGGTATTGGTGAGGCAAATGTGGCAGCAAAATTAAAAAAAAACAAGAATGATGACCCCCTTCCATTCTTAAGGAAAAGCAGCAACAAGTTCCCTTTTGAGACTTTTAGTAGGGGAGAATCAGCAAAGAGAAAGGCAACTGCAGTTGGTCCAATGGAAAAAATTTTCCAAAAAGAGAAGAGGGAAGAGCTTGATCTCACCATTGCATTTTTTTTCTATCAGAACTTCATATCCTTTAATGTTGCACGGTCACCTCTATTTATTGAGATGTGTTGAGCTCTTAGTCATGGGGCTCCATCAGGGTATGTGCCTCCTAGGTCAGAGAAGCTCAGAACCACATTGTTGAAAAAGGCAAAGAAAGAGGTGGACAAAATGCTTGAGCCTATTAAATCAACATGGCCAACATCTGGGGTTAGCATTGTTTCTGATGGATGGACAAATCCAGCACGCCACACACTCATCAACTTCATGGTGTCATCCTTGAATGGTCCAGTTTTCTTGAAATCAGTGGATGCACTTGGACAGTACAAGGATGCACAATATATGGGTGATTTGTTTATTAAAGTTATTGAAAATGTAGGTGTGGATTGTTGTGTGCAAATCATTACAGATAATGCACCTTTTTGCAAGGCCGCTGGCATGATTGTGGAAGCAAAATATCCACAAGTATTTTGGACACCTTGCATTGTCCATTCATTGAACTTGGCACTGAAATATATTGCTTCTGATGTGCTTTGGATTGCAGCCATTATTGAGGATGCACAACATATCCGCAACTTTGTACAAAACCATACAAATTCCCTCACTATCTACAAGGAGTACAACAATATATCATTGTTGAAGATTGCAGATACACGGTTTGCCTCTTCATTCATCATGTTGAAGAGGTTGAGGGAGGTCAAGACCGCTTTTGGGTCCATGGCTATTTCAGAGTTTTGGTCTTTTTGGAGAAATACGGATCAAACAGCCTCAAAGAAGGTGAAGGACACAGTGTTGGATGATATATGGTGGGAGAAGGTAGATCTAGTTATTCAGATCATGGAGCCTATCATTTCCTTTCTCCTATTTGCAGATACAGACCAACCCATCCTAGGAGAGGTTTATGAGGGATGGGATTCCATGATTGAGTTTGTGAGGACCATTGTTTTACAGAGTCAGTGCCCAGAGTATGAGACATCACTTGAGGCCTTTTTCACCGTCATACAGGATATTCTTGTCAGTAGATGGGACAAGAATTGCACACCTTTACGTTGTTTGGCTCACTCCTTGAACCCAAAATACTACAACCATGAGTGGCTGAATGGTGGACCTTCCCGCAGATTCCCTCCTCACATGGATGGTGAAATCTCACAGGGGAGGAAAGATGCATTGAGGAGAATTTTTCAGGATAGGGCATCCATTGATGAGGTGGAGGATGCCTTTGCAGAATTTTCCACTGGCACTGGGCGATTTGCAGGCTATGATGTGATTTGAGACAGGGGGGCTAAGAAGCCCTATTCTTGGTGGGCAACTCATGGGGCAATAAGCCCTCCTCTACAGCAGTTAGCCATGAGGCTCCTCTCTCAGGTGACTTCATCCTCTTGTTGCGAGAGGAATTGGAGCACATATGGGAATTTGTATAGTGTGAAGAAGAGAAGGCTTGAGCAGTCCAGGGCAGAGACAATGGTGTATGTGCACACCAACCTTCGTCTCATCTATAGGCAGAGGGAGGATTGGTTGAAGGGAAAGACAAAGATGTGGGATGTCTTTCCTGATGATATGGGTCTAGACAACAGTGTTGAGTTGGCATTGGCCAACTTGGATCTCAATGCACCAGTGCTAGAGCCTATCACATTTGATGATGGAGTAGAGGTGTCATCCTCCACACCAGCAGATGCAGAGATGGCAGAGGAGGAGGATGCATTAGAGGCGGAGGAGAGCAGTGGCGAGCATGATGATTGGGATGAGGAAAGTGATGCCGATTATGATGATGAGGATTGATGACTCATTGACTCTAAGTCTCTGACTCATTGAGGCTTCAGGCTTGTAGTCTTGTAGACTGTAGTTTTTTTGTATTTTCTATTTCTATTTTTTATTCTGATGACTTAATGAGAAAACTACACTATCTTACTATCTTCAATCTTGTCTTTGTGAGTAAATTTGACAATTGTATCAATGTATCATGTATGGTGTATCAATGTATCAATGATCAATGATCATGTATGACTCATGAGTATGATGTATCTATGTTTGAATCAATGAATTTTGTATGAATTTGTGTAAAAAATATCTAATTTTTAATATATTAATATATATATATATATATATATATATATATATTCAAAATATATATATATATATATATTCAAAATATATATATATATATATTTTTAATAAAATAATATAAAACGTATCGTATCACAAAAGTATCCTGTTCTGGGGGTCACCCTACCCGAATCCGATTCCTCGAATCCCTGTATCCCCGTATCAGGTGACTTAGAATGCCACATAAACCAAGCTTTCAACTCAGTTTTCATTCAGCCTGTTTCTTCTCACCTTATGTATGAAGCTGTAGGTGCTCCAACACCTCTCTGTAGAAGAAGTGTTCACAACCTGTGAGAGAACTTTTTTTGCCAACTTTGGCAAAAGTCCCATGCCACCATATGCTACCCACCATGTGAGAGCATCAAATCTGTCTCTGTCTTCCATTGCATGGAAAGAACCAAAGTTAGCAGTGCAACTGAAGTATTTGCCTAATTCAAGGCGCAATCTAGCACACTCCTCCCTGTCGGGTACCAACTTGTCTAATGCCTTCATGTATCCTTGTTGTACCTCTGGATCTGTGTGAGGTTTGATCCTAACCTCACCTCCAGGTGCAGGTTGGCCCAACCAAGATGGAGAGTAGTATTTTGGCATAAGGATATATGCCAAGGCATGTAGTGGAACATTGAGTTTATTCCACCGTGCACACACACAGTCATGAATCATAGCATACAAGTTGGGATCATTATCCTTAACAACATCTTTTATTTGGCCCAACATGCTGTACATCAGCTCATAAACCTCCCCAATCACTGTTTTATCTGTATCTGCAAACCGAATCATGTGATAAATGGGCTTGGTGAAATTCAAAATTTCCCTCACACGTGCCCAAAACAAAGGGTCAAGGGCGGTCTCCTCCACATGTTCGAAACCTTGCCTGTCAACTATTATTGCTGCCCTGTCCTTTAATACCTGCCAGTGTGGGCTTGATACCATTGCAGCCAATGACTCTCTTACCTTCAAAAGGCGCCTGAAGGTGAGGTAATAGCTAGCAAATCTAGTCTTTGCTATCTTCAACAACTTCAATTTGGAGTGAGTACGGAAAAGCCCATGGGTATTACTATGATTTGTAATAAATTTTATCATTTTTTACCTCTCTTGTACAAATCACCAAGCCATTTGAATTGAGGTTGTTTGTTTTTAATGATATCATGCATCAAAAGGTTCATTGTGTGAACCAAACACCTAGACCAAAATATGTTGCGGTATTTATCCTCAATAATTTATCCTGCTGCCTTACAGTTAGTAGCATTATCAGTGATGACCTGTATGACATTGTATGGGCCAATCTTTTCAGTTATTGCAAGTAATGGTTCTGCAATGTTAATGTCGGTTTTGAATTTTTCTGAATAATCATATGTTGATAGGAAGATTGCACCACTAACCGAAATGGTCAATGGCTTTCCTTTTACATTGGTCCATCCATCAGAGACAATGGACACCCCATGCTCATTCCACAAATTTGTCATTCTAGCCAAAGAATGGTTTATTTTAACAAATCTATTTTATCTATTTTATTCCAGATGCACCTCTTTGGACATGATCATTAGAGCCATGACCCGTTATGGATTCAAGGTCTGAGGACCTGGCTTGCTTTGGGTTGATTGGGATAGGATAGAGTGATTCTAAAACCTTATATCACGATGCTTCATCTGCTGCTAACATGCAAATCCTCAATCTATCATCTAGGTGGAGTTCAGGTTATTGCTTCAATAGACCCCTCCTTGGTGTAGTTGTTGTGGGTTCTTCTTAACTGCTTCAGTTAGTGGCCGTTTCTATCAATCAACTTGCCCTTTTTAGGTAATATTTGGACACTCTAGGTCAGCTCCTACTATATAAATGTGACTTAACCTAGGATATTAGAGAGCATATCTACAAACTACATCCAAATCACTTGGATTTCCCTCCTTGAGGGCATTAGCTTGAATATGTCATTTTATTATTTTGAATGGTTTATGTAGCTAAGGGATTCCCCTTGTTTCATTCAGAGTGGGCTCCCACTAGCTTTGGTTTGAGATAGGTCACTGCATCACACACCTCAAATGAAATTTTCAGCTATGTGATTTACAAGAGACCAAGTTGGGGGAGCACATTGTCTTCAAATGTTCCATCTATTAGGAGATAGCACTGTTACATATTTATTGGATATATTATTGACTGATAACACTTTGCTGTGTGGTTGTTTTGTGATGAATCATATATTTTTTATCAATTTTAAAGTTTTGTTTGTTGCCTAGAGTCTGTAGCCCAGGGATTAGGAACTAGGTCTTGCCTAGCTTTCCATTTTAAATCTTAAAAGACAAAAACAATATCATTTTGAAATTCTGTTTTTTTAGCATTTGAAGGACAGATCTGTAGGCTTATCATGGATTCCTCCCTTATGTTAGAGGAGAGCTAGCCTTATGTGAGAAAATGGGCATTGGTGCAGAGAATGAGTTTCCCCTAGTGTCACTGTTAACTCCATAGCTCTGATAAGTGAGAGTAGAATAGGGCATCTGAGCAGCCTGCAAGCAGTTAAAAGTAGTGGGCAATGAAGATAATTGTTGTGGCTGTGCAGACTGATCTGCAGAAGTTAAAACATCAATTGCTAAGTGTGGTGATAGAGAGAAGGCAAGCCAGTTATTCATATATTTCATTCTCTAGCACAGTTCTGCAGCCTTGTTCTTCAAGTAAGAACACCAAACACAAAATAGTTGTTGAGAGACCACTTCAACAGTTGAGCCTGCACAACCTTAAAAACATGGGAAGAAAAAAAATTCAAAATAAAATCTTCTCCTTAGGCTTTGATGACTGGTTAATCATTTGGAAAATGAGTGGTGAAATCCACTTGAGGTAGAAGGTTCTGAGGCCACTGAATGGCCCTCGTGTGCATAAAAACGGGTACCAAACATTTAAGCCAAAGCCAATCTCTCACACCAGACTTTGCTATAAACAGCCCCACTAAATCAAAACCCAAGAAAAACAGCCAAACCCTCAGACCTCAAAAAAAGAATAAAAGAGGTTTTTTTTCTAAAAAAGTGCTCACCCTTCTCATATTGGGATTGGTGTAAACAGTGAAAGAGCACTGGATATATATATATATATATATATATATATATATATACGCTGGATAACTTGCTAAGCTTGAGAGTTCAGCTTCAGGTCTATATATCTCTATTCATACTGCACGGTCTTTGTGCTCAGGGCAGAGCATCCATAATAATAAAATTTTCAACTTGCATACCTCTTGCCCCATAAAGACTGTTAAACTTATCGGGTGTGAACAACAAAAGTAGGCACTACTTTTCTTTGCTGGCTTCTGCTACCACTACTACTTGATTACAGGGTTCCAGGTGTGTTTTGGGTGGCAGAATATGAACAGGATGGCAGTGATAGGACCGAAGGCCTTGTCACTTCAAGGTTAGTACTAACTCGGATCTAATTAACTCATCTATTCACTCAATTCAGACAATTTAAAAATACGATTTCAGGGATTAGGGTAACACTCAAATTTAAATTTAAATTATTCATTGGTGGACTCGGTCAATTGACACCACTTGCTCTGCTCTACTTCTCTGGTAGTTCATCTTAGCATAGATTATAAGAAACATAATATGATATTTACTAATATTTTTGTAAAGAATATATGGGTGGAAAGAATTTGGCATCTTTTAGAAGCCTTTCTCTGAATCACTTCACTTGATTGGCTAGTCTAAAAGGGTTTCTAGCATCCAACTTTTTTGTCTATCTCACCATATTGGGTGAAATCGACTAAGCCATAAATACCCTCTCCAATGGGAACATTATTTGTTCCAATTTCAAATGAGAATGTATCACTAATCTAATACATATAAATCTCTAGATTCAGTGCCAACATTTTCCACTTTATCATCCCCTCATTGGAAACAAAAGACATTTTTACAAACTGATCAAGATCAGTATTTTTAGTAGAAGACCTATCAACATGAAGACTATTATGGTGAATGCAACTATGAAGTGAAAAATACATACAATATGATAAATATCTAGATATATTCTTAGCTTCTTCAGCATAAAATAAGTGCCCTGATCAAGCATACCTCCATGGCCCACCACCCATATTTCCCTCCATGTCCCAATTGGTTATCAAACTAATTGTAATTTTACTCAACAGCTCAAGCATAAACAACATAAGAACATGGAGCTACAACTGGGGATGATTGTTCCACAAATATGCACTCGCCTCTAACATAAATGAGATGCATTCCATTGTTTGGTAAGATTACCATCAATGCCAAAATCAAAGGCAAAACCAAATGCCAGAGATACAAAGCAACCCATTTCAATTGATCCAGATGCAATCCAAAAGGAAGCAGAAATAAATGTTCTTCTTGTGCCTTCTTCCCCTAGTGTTTCTCCTGATGCATTGAATCCATTTCTTTCTCCTTCTCCCTTACACCCTTTCTTTCGAAATTCAATTGTCCCAGTCATATCAAGGCTTTGTGCTTTCAATATTTTAAAGCAACAACATATATAGTAAGTGGAATGGTAGTTTAGTGTTGGAGCTCACTAGCACCATACCTGCGGAATGTGATTTGTTGTCCACAACAAGAGACAATGTTTCATATCCTTATTGGGAAGTCCAACAAAATCAATGTGTGGCTTATTTGAATACAACAGTTGCAAATTATTGATTTTCATACGTTCAAAATATCTTGACAAGTGAGGGTGCAAATGAGATTCTTCCTTTGATTTGTTCTGCTAAACCATCAACTCTCACTAAAGGCTCTAGTCCTATTAAGAGCGTAAAACAGGTTGAACAATAAATTAATGGGAGTAAACTTTTGACTGGTTGCAAAACAGTGGATCTAGTGAAAGAATGTTGCAACACTAATTATCAACCTGCCATCTCCAAAGTTGAAAGAATACTTTATTTTAAGGTGCCTAGGTTATTTATTCCAGATGCTGTGTGAGTGTCACCTGTTAAACAACCTATAGTGAATCATTTTGAGAGTGTTTTAATGTTTCTTTCAATGGATGGCAAGCCATATTACCTTTAAAAAATCCAAATTAGTTCTGAGAGTTCTTTTCAATTGCAATGTGAATAGAGTATGTTATATATTTTCCATGAACCCTTTAAAGGTGTTAAGAAATTGTATTTTTTCAATATTGACTATTTTAGGCTAAGGCCAACCTAGTCAGCTTTCTTGGATTTTTGGCCATGTTATTAGAACCCCATTGTCGAGGTTCCTAGTGTAGTCAATGTTCTTTATCCACGTTGTGTTCACTCTTTCAAATGAAAGTGCAACCCACTCCTAATCCAATATACCATCATTTTGACATGAGTAGTTGACCCACATGGTAATTTTGACTAATCAATAATCATTAAATTGTGCTTTGTCAATTTTAGATCTTTGGCGATGTTATTAGACCCCATTTTCAAGGTTCTTAGTGTGCTTGATGTTCAAGGTGATCAAAGGTTATAGAGATTTTTCCACTTTTAGTGGTATGTATAAGTAATTGATTGATTTCTAGTAATAAAAGTTTGTTCCAATTATATATTGTGCGAGCTTTTAAAAGCCTGAAAAAATATCTATCACTTTTCGGATAATATCATTGGATTGTTTACATATATAATCACAAAATGGTCTTCATTTGTTGATGCATTGGTGAGAAACCAGTCCTCATTCTTTGAATTTCAGGATTGTTCCTAGAATCCCTAGTTATTGGTGAGACACCAATCCTCATTCTCTGCTCAATTTCTGCTACCTTCTTTGCCAGTGCATTCTTCAAGCTAGCAATCTGCAACATCAAAGATCAAGAAACCTTTGACTCTTGAGTGCTCTAGAGGACAGCATTCATTATCAAGATTCTTCAACTACTCATAGGTCCTCAAACAAACAGACCAAAATATCCCTTGTTTTTAGTCCTTTTGATCCATGGAGAACAAATAAGACTATCATTCAGAAAGCAACATATTTTTCAAGAATCATTCTAACACAAACCTGTTCTTTCAGCTCCCTAACTTGACTACTTTCCTTGTTGGAACGTGCAACACCAAGTTCAACAGTTGCAACCTTCTTTGCAAATTTTAGAGTGCTGATTGTCTCCCCACGTGCATCTAATTCAGGACTTATGTGCACAAACATTAGAGTTACAAAAATTGAAGTTTTTGCCTGTCCACCTTAAGAAAAAAGTCCAACATCATTACCACCCCAGACTAGAGAAAAGTGGTAGTTTCCTTCCATAACTATTCATCAAGTAAAATATTGAATTTGTTACCTAAAAAATCCTGAAGCAGTTGTGTGAGCTTGCTATTTCGGTAAGGAACATGAGAACTCTTTTGTGCAAGAGCAGCAATAACGTCTCCTAAAGCTGAAAGTGATCTGTTAATATGCCGTGCCTCCTTTAACCTATCTCTAGTGGCCTCGGATTTGTCAACTCTCTCACTTCCAGCAAGGTCAACAAGATGAAGACACCCTCGAAGAATTGTTCCAGAAGTAAGATCTCTGACCTGAACATGCAATGTCAAAATACTGCAAACAAAACAATGTTTTTATTGTTTGAAGATAGGTTTCAAGAGAGACCAGTATTATTTAAATTCTCCGAAGATTGTGTTTAAAACCTGTGCGAACGGCTGCTCCGATCATTCAGAGTAGTTGCTCCCACAACACGGTTCTTGTGTCCAAGGTTGATTAACTCCATCACAGCAGATGTAGATGCAACGGGTATTAGACTTGCATCTGGCACATTGAGTCCATTCTGCTGTGAATTGTTGCGGATTTCCAATGTGCTATGAGTCAAGGATTATTTTATTCTGAGAAACTGAAATCCAAAGATTTAAAAACAAGAAAGACAACTCCATATGATCAAGAAGGATGTCTTTTATTGGAACTTTCTGAAACAAGAAGACCCCGAACTTGTTCATTGTATATTTCAATCATTTGAACAAAAACCTCATATATAAAGGTATCCTTTATTTTTTTTGATATCTGGAATACGTCATTCAAGAACCCCAATTTTCCTCTGTAATCACCTTAGGAGTCAGCAGGAACATCACCAAGTGTTGAGGGGGCTCTGAGACCAAATTTTTGAAAGCAAGACAGGGCATTAATAGGTAAATAAATTCTCTCTTTAAACTTTCCACCAGTTGACCCTTTGGCATTTTAGACTTTCCTTTGGAGCCGAAGCATAAGAACCAACCTCTCAAATCTTCATGTGGCCATTTTTTCTTAATATGCTGCAAGCATTCAAAACCCTTATGTGAAACATTTTCTGCCTGTTAAGGTGCCGAGGCAGTTTCCTTCTCTACGAGATCAAACTTTTGTTAGTATGAGAAAAACTGATCACAGGTTATAAGCTAATCTGTTTTTTCAGTTTTACCCATAATTTTAGAATGAATTAAAAAACACAGCTTCAACAAATTCTGCATAAACTGAAAAAGTCGTTGTGTGCAGAATAAGCTCTATAGCATCCTGCAGGTTGATTTTGTGAGATTTATCTGGCACAAACCTCTGGATTCTTGTGCTGCTGAGTTGTCAAATATTTGAAAATAAGTGAAGCGCTCTTGTGCTGCTGAATTGTCAATTTTGTTACATTTCAGGCTGGAGTGATAAAATATTTTTAATGTGTGATAACATATCTTCACCAGCAGGTGTCAAATGTGCCTAGCCCAGGCAGTTAAGTAATCACAGTTGGGAATATCTTGAACAAATGTAAATCTTTTGGCTTGGCAGGGCCTACTTAGTTTTAAGAATAATTGTTGGGAGAAGTCTTGAATGAACAATAGAGTCTCCATCTAAGAAGAAATTTCGAAAGGAAGGCCCAATGATATAGACAATGATAATTTCAAAGCCGAACACAATATCATATACAAAACTAACTAGATATAAAGAGGCAAGGCTTCAACTGTTGTAAGTAAGCAACATACACATAATCAGAACTCATAGAATGTCTGTGTGAGCAGTCGTTATTAGATATACCATATTAGGGCAACGGTTAAATTATAGCCCTCATAATATTGTGTTGTTGAGAAATTTTGAAGATGGAACTAAGATCATTCTAGATTGTAAAGCTTCCAAATGGACCTAACAGCTCGACCATGAAATAAAGTCAAAATGGGATCCAAAAAAGCAATCACTCAACTGTAGGCAGCATAACTTCTTTGCAGATCATTCCCTTTCAATACACTGAATTCGGCAAGTACAATGGAAAATATGACTGAGGATATAATCATAATCCCCTTTCCTACAATTGACAAGATGATTGATGTCCATATTCAGTTCAGCTCTAGAAGCAAAGATCACCCCAGAAAAATGTGAAGTTAGGACCAGTCTAGACAAGCAAGGCACAAAAATTAGAGCAAAGTATTTCTAGGCAAGAATTTCTTTAGCAGTGAACTCATTACCTTATTAGTTTTGCAAGCCAGTGCTTCAAACTGCAATTGACTAACTAGAAGATGGTTTTTATTACCATTGTGTATGTCTTTCCAGAATCTATTTTCCCATATGCAAAAAAGCAAACATTGTAACCATCCAGAACAAATCTGATCAATGGCCTAGTATCCAAAAACACTTCCTCTGCAATTCAAAATGAATAATGTTATGATTTAAGAGATTTCACCTTACAATCATGTAAAAGGTTTTCAACACTCTAAAAAGAGAGCCAACCTTGAGTAGCAGATGCTCCAAATAATTTTTTGAATGTGAATGATTTACGTATATCCTTTCCTTGCTTTGCAGGATTTGCAATCATAATTTGACCATCCTCCCCAATATAATCCACTGTACTCTGACAGTTGGATTGGCCAGGCAAGAATGGTCTGACTATGCAATACACCCTTATGCTTCATAAGAATAATAAGAAACATATAATCAGCATAAATTTGTTATCCTATCAAATGGCATCTGTTGTGCTTTCACTACCAGCTTGGTCAAGCAAGTATGCCCTGCCTCAACTTCTAAGTTTATGTTTTATGAGCAGAATAAGATAACACAACACCATGCAAGAAGAGGCCAGAGTAAAATCAGATTACATAATTTGATATTCTCTTCCAGAATTGCTAATTCTCATCTTCCAGGCCCGAGGCAAGGTCGAACACTCAATTCAAACACAGAGCCCACAATCACATGAAGATGAAGCATAGATAAGTTTTTCATACATCTGAACCTATATGGAGGCAATCTTACCCAGTTCATTCATCCATATCCTACTCTATTGAACCAACCTCATTTCCAACTTCCCAATTAGTGGGAGCACAAGCTTCTTTAAATGCACAGTAAACTGCCCTTTTCTAGCATTTTTTGGCCTTTTATGTTCCTACTACAAGCCGTGGATATGTTCCCCCCACATCGAATTAGCTAAAACTATTCATTCGCACTGTATTGGGAATAAAGATGCAACAGATTTGATATATACAATTTAAAGGGACTCCTAATTCCTACTCCATTATAATATTTTTGAGACATGTCAATTAAACTATAACACTATGACAAACGAACAGGAAGCACACCTTTCAAATCATGAACTTGATTGTATAGTTGTCAATTTTCCTCTAGAACTTTGTGGTAGCCTGCTGCAGCCTGCGCTAGTCCATACATATGCTTTCCTGTGCAGAAAAGAAATACAGTCAAAATTGAAGAATGTAGAAAAGCGTGGTTCAAATAATAACAACTGTTTGTGCAAAGCTCACCAAGATTCTACAATTGTTTATTCCATTCCATTTGCATCGATTGAACACCTTCCTTCGTGTTGTGTAGCATTGATTTCAGTTCTTGATGATTTTATGGAAAAATCAGAACAATCTCTATGTTTGAATCACAATGTCACACACTCTTGTAAGATTTAAATACTTACTCCAATTCCCCTTTGTTGGAGATCAAAACATGTTCGCAGATTTGGAACAGTTTTTTCATCCTCATCTGCATCACTTGACCTATTATAGAAGCAATCCTCGTCTAACACCATAAATTTCCTCTTTTCCCTCATCTTCGCTGACATCAACCTTTAGATTGAAGTTTCAGTCTCGGATGTTAATTAAAAATAGACATCTATTACAAGTATTTAGTGATGAACAAAACAATATTGCAGCTCAAGCTCAGCTCTATATTTATCAAAGTCCATTTCAGTAAACATATGTAGTCAGATCCATTTCAGGCATTGAATTTTAGCTTTTCTGTAGCATAAGTGTTAACATTTTATGTATTCGTAGATAATTATATCCTAGCAACTTGAAACTAAATTAACTTTTACATATGCTATAGTAAGGATTCTGAGCAAACCTTGGGCTCTCTTGAAGTTGTTGTTAATGCTGCCAAATTTTTTGACTTTGGGAAAGACTTTCCATCCCCATTAACAACAAGGTCCTGTACTACCTTCTTCAATTGCAGGCCACAATAACACAGCAGATGAGAATTCACTTATTAAGTTATTTTTCATCTATTTCTATGCATTTCCAAAGAGCCTCTCTTATTAACATTTCACATAGAGAAAAAGAATTGATGTGAAAGCATGATATTGTCGATTTAGTAATAAGAACCACCTGCTCTATGCTAGAATTCAAATAGTTCCATCTTCACATAAGCTTTTGCCTCTAAAAATCCTATACCTGATTAGCGAATATGGTCATTAGAATAACCCGGCCCTTTAGCCCCTTGACTCCTATGGTCTAGGTTAGGTAATTTTTAAAATCATGTTAAATCACTCATCAAATGAATTAGGTTCTTTTCTGTTTTTTATATGCAGACAATCTTCCAATTTAACCAAGCATTTCAGGTGTGCTCAATATTTCCTTTTTCCAACTGAAAAATATATAATAATGAGTCAGCACAGGACAAAGTTAGGTTGTAAAATGAAAGATTCCCAGAGCAACACCATAAAATGTAAGAAAGGTATAATGATGAGTCAAAACAGGATAAGGTTACGTTATAAAATGCAAGAATCCTTGAGTTACACTACAAAAACTTGTCACCAGTCCGTTACAACACCCTCCAAAACTGAGGTGTAATCATAAAACCCAGAAGCATACAAGCTAAACATGTAAAATTATCATTTGAGAAAATCAGATTTCCCTGATCAGTTAAAAAGATAAGACATGTTGAAACAATTGTAGGTGCTTGCTATAATTCATGACATTGTTGACCATCTTGTCTTATAGCGTACAAGAACAGTCAGGGTCTTCTTGTCAAGTTTGCTAGGTTGTTGGGCAGTTGGTGTTGAACTTTGGATCTTGAAAATTACAAAATTTAGGTTTGACATTAACAAATTTTGATGTTAACAGATTTTGATATGAATATTTTTTAGAGTAAAATGTAACTGCAGATGAACTTTTCATTTTCCTCTTCTGGGATATTGGTGTGTTCTCTATATGGATTACTTCATAGAGTGTATTTGTATAGCAATTTATTGAAGGTGGTTGTATGACATCTTTTAAAGTTGTTAGAAGGCAGTTTTGGACCAGCTTTAAAACAATCTTGTGTCAGCAATTGAAAGTTTTTTTAAAAAAACCTTTAAATACCCCTTTCTAGCACATTGAAAACCTTTTTATGATGGATTTAGAGTAGGTTTGAATATTTAGTTTCCACATTTATTTGAATCATTTGAAGAGCTAGAGCAATCTCCTTGGAGCGACTATTGAAGGATCTTCGATACCATCATTACTATGCCATTATTCTGGGACAATTATATTAGTGTTCCTTTATGTTAGTGTAACTTTCTTTTAAATTTTAACCTCCTATTACATTCTTTGAAAGATATATAGGAACTAAAATTTCCATATATTTCACTTAATTATTGTTTTCCCCACTTCCCGGCATTACTTTTCACCTCTCGGTGCAAATGCTAGTTACATAGTCATTACAAGGAAGACCTACCTAGTTACACTCTTCAACATTATAACTATATATAATTTTGATGTTTCTAGGTTGGAGATTGTACTATTTTCATTGGAGGATGCTACTATTGATGCGCACAAGGCTTTTGAGCTACTTGGTAGGATTCTCACAAAATTGGTTGCTAAAGGGATATTCTTTATTCAAGATATAACAAGGGAAATCAAGGATGGAGGTACATAGCCAAGAAGCTTATTAGAAACGAGGGGATTTTGAGGTATTTCTCTAGAAGAAAATTTCAAGGTAGTCTGCTCACAATTTTAATGCCTGATCAATTTTGTGGTTTATTTGTGATCTCTCATGTTGACTAGTGAATGGTTGGTTAGTTTTTAGCTCGTGCTCACATTTGTTGGTTCCTGAAGCTTGAGCACTTTATAACAAAAATAGGCAAAGTCAAACAACACAAATGGTCCACTAGCTCTCTTTTCATTTGCTAATATTATAATGAAGTTTTATTAAAGGCATTGTTTGTTTGTTTATTTTGGTTAGAAAAGGGTTTTCTCTTGGTTTTATGTGATTTTCAATTTATCGTATGTAGCATGTTGAGAAATGGGAAATAATAACGTGACATATATTTTGCAGAAATTGATGTTGAAGGAAAATTGCTTTGACATTGTTGATGTTAAGGTATATGTTGTATAAAATATTTATAGTCTAATTTATATCATATTATAGTGTTCATTGTTTTTCATTTCTTACAGTGCATTGTATTTTATTTTGTTTTCAGAAAATGAAATCAGTATTGATGGTAAGAAGCATGAATTGAAAAAAGAGAAGAGCAATAACATTGGAGCGACAAATGCAAAAAAAAAGAGGAGAACTGGTTTGGTGATACCCTTAGAACCAATATCTCGCATAAGACACACATATAAAGAATGATGATCAAGTCTTCAGAGTTGGTGAATTCACCTGTAATTTTTTGACAACACAACGATAATGTTTTGAAGTGATGAAACATCATTTCATGTGTAAATTGTAGTCCAACTATTATAAAGTTGGAAACTCATATTGTAATATTTTAACATTTCATATAATATAATTTATGTGGTTGAAATTATTTATACTTGCATTTGATGTTGTTTAGTATTGTAATTAAAATATGCGACTTTGTGTTTTCATATTAGATGAACATGCACATTGTATGACATTTTTTAAATCATACAGATTAATTTATGTCGATTACTAATGAACACAAATAAAATGAATATGCGACTAAATTAGTAATTTAGAATGATTATTAATGAAATGCATATAAACTACTAAATTAGTCATTTATATAATGAATAAATGGCTATTGCAAATGATAAATTTGTGACTACAAATGATGACTAAATTTTGCATATACACGACTATTAGTAGCTAATTTACAGTATCTTATAACATGACTAAAATTTAGTCACATTTCTTTGGTCATTAATTGGTTTCAAACAATGACTAAAATTTGCATATATATGACTATTAGTAGCTAATTTACAGTATCTTATAACACGACTAACATGTTGGTCATAGTTCTTTGGTCATTAATTGGTTTTCTTGGGTGATCATATAGTGATATATTTTGTTGTGTATTTGGTCATTAATTGTGACATTTAATGACCAAATCAAAGACCATATCAATGACTAAATGAATGACTAAATCAGTGACCAAATGAATGACTAAATGAATGACTAAATCAGTGACAAAATGAAAGACCAAATGAATGACTAAATCAGTGACAAAATGAAAGACCAAATGAATGACTAAATCAGTGACAAAATGAAAGACTAAATGAATGACTAAATTAGTGACCAAATCAATGACTAAATCAATGACCAAATATACAACTAGATAACAAAATTGAGATAACCAATTAATGACTAAGCTAAAAAAACCAAAAGTTGGTCACGTTATAAGATGCTGTAAATTAGCTACTATTGGTCACCGATCAAAAAATAGTCGTTTATATGCTGTAAATTAGCTACCTGAATTTGATTATAGCCACTAAAACCATCCAAAAATGAAAAGTACTTTTTACCTGCTAATGTGTCTAATACCTGATCAATAAAAGGCAAAGGAAAGTGATCCTTCAAAGTTGCTTTTTTCAATTCCTTGTAATAAATGCATACCCTCCATTTACCATTATTTTTAGGTACTATAACCAGAGGAGAAACCCATCGGCTATCTGAAATTGGATAAATGAAGTTTACATTAAGTAGTTTTTGGAGCTCTTCTTTCACTATTTCCCTAAGATTTGGATTCATCCTTCTTTGAGGTTGTCTGATTGGTCTACTGTTTTCCTCAATATAGATATGATGGATGCAAGTCTTAGGATCAATACCCTTCATGTCAGTATACTCCCATGAAAATGCAGTAGAATGTTTTTGCAAGATTTTGGTTAGTTCTTCTTGTTGTGACTTTTCCAAATGTTTGTTGATATTCAATGTTTTTCCTGGAAAAATCTCAATAGTAGAACTACTAAACTCTTCCATAGAGTAAAGAGAAATTTGTCTTGATGATAAATATTCTATGTTAGATTCCAACTGAAATTGTGTGGGGTCATATTCTGAAGATGTCTCAAAATTTTCTAATGTGTTCAGAATTTGACTATCCTCACTGATTTCAGAAATGGTAAGAACAGGTTGTATAATATCCTCATCATCAACCCATTCATTGTCTCCTACTTCTGTGATTGCTTTTGCTGGAGGATACAAATTTAATTTCTTTGTCGAATTACCATTAGAAATGTACATGTCCCCAGATCTACAACTAATAAAAGCATCAGTTGTGGCTAGCCAAGGTCTTCCTAAGATAAGTGGGTGCCCTCCTAGATTACTTTTGGGAGTCAAAATCATAAAATCTACCGGATATTCCCAAGAATCTAAGGAGACTGAAATATCTTCTAATACACCATCTGGTTTAATAATTGATCAATCTGCAAGTTGCAGTAAAGTAGGTGTAAAAAGAAGGTTAGGAAGTTTTAGCTGTTCCATAGTCTGTCTACTCATAATGTTGATAGAAGCCCCTAAGTCAATCAATGTGTTTGGAATTTCTATCCCATTTATATGTGTCTTGACAATTGGACTTCCTGGATCTACATACTTCTACATGGTAATTTTTCCCATCATAATATCTGCAATCTTTCCTACCAGGTGGATTCTTCTTGTGTCTTTTAGTTTCCTTCCTGGTCTTTTGAAACTCAACTCCTTTATCGTTTTTGCTAGAATAGGAATCTCTCGAATGGCTTTGAAAAATGGGATTTTGATACAAACATTCTTCAATTCATCTAGAAAGTCATAGTTAGGCAACAAGATTTGTTTTTCCACCCCCTTGTCAATTTGTAGTCTTTCAGGAAAAGGAGGTGTAGATGAAGATGCAGGTTGCTCAACTATAGGAGTTGTGGGGATTAACTTTTCTTTTTATTTTTGAATGTTTTAATTTTGAAGAGATGCTTCCTCAGAACCCTTATTGACTTGAAGAGAATCCTCCTCAGAGGTATCTTGCTCTTGAATATCTATAGAAGGTTTTTCTAAAACTCTACCAGATCTGAGTTGTACATCGTCGAGAGGAACAATCATATAGGTAGAAAATTGTTGTCCTTCTACCATGTAAGTATTCTGAGGATTTTTATTGTTAGGATTTGGCAATGGCTGAGCTGGAAGTTGATTTGTCTTTTGTTGGTATGGGAGCATGAGTTGAGGATTTGGATTTTGTTGAGAAGGTTGTTGTTGTGGAAATGTCAATGAAAGTTGTGGATTTGGGTTTGGAAGTTGTGGAGCTTGTTGATTTTGAAAAGATGGAGGATATTGATAAAATTGAGAAAATCTCCCATAAGGATTTTGCATCCCTTGTACCCATGGCTGATATGGATTTTGATGTTGGAGCCAAGGTTGTTGCCAAGGATTCCAATTTGGTGGGGTTTGAAGATTCATAGGGTTGTTAAACCCTTGAGTTTGTTTTCCCTGCCAAGGTCTTCTTGCAACAAAACAGAGAGATTCTACTGAATTTGGGTCTTCTTGAAAAACAGCTTTGAGTCCAGGAATTGAAGGACAATCCTTGATCTCATGATTCTCTGAGCAAATCATACATGTTTCTACAACTTTTGCATCCAAGGGACATTCCCTTAAAGCATGTTTCTTCCTACATTTCGGAAAAAAGATGGCTAAAGCATCTGTTTCTGCTTTCTGCTTGTTTTGGATTTTAAGGGTGTCTAGTTGTTCACTAAGGCTCCCTAAGATATCAGTTTTGAATTCATCAAGCATATTACCAATCTCTGCCCTACTTACTGATCCAGTTGCGGATTTGTTAGCCCTAATAAGAGAAGGATCCCTAGGCCCTTTTCCTGTTTTAGATTTTCCTCTTGAGAGATGGACACATAGTTCTGTTATGTCACGAAGTGGAAGTTGAGAAATGTCTCCTTTCCCCATCATATTTAAAATATCTATCCATTCATCTCTAATGGCTTTTAATATGAGGGCTTTCAAGGTTTCATCATCTAAGTTGCTCATCTTTTCTCTTTTCAAGTTGTATTGAAATATTTCAAGTAAATCTTCCAAATTTTCATCTTATTTTTGCATCATTTTGAATACCTCATCCTTGTGATTGGTGGGCATACAATAGTCCAAGTATCTATCCAAAAATGTTTGTTTCATATCATTCCAAGTCCTAATATATTGAGTGGCTAATGCCATGAACCATTTCAAAGAAGCTCCCTTCAATGTTGAAGGAAACAATTTGAGTTTTTGAGAGTCTTCCATATAGTCATAAGTTCGGCACACGACTTCAAACTCAAATAGAAGGGAGAACAGATGGTGAGATATTTTTCATCGTTGTATGAGTGTCCTCATCAACTATAGGGAATCCAAACAAGTTGTCTCCTTCCCTATTTCTTTCATTATTTCCTTCACCATTGTTGTCTCCATTGTTTCCTCCTCTTCTACCTCTACCTCTACCTCCATCTATTACTTCCTCTGCCATGATATTTTCTTTAGAGTCCTTAAAGTCCTCTAGTTCTTCTATCAAGGGAGGATGAAAAAGAGTCTCTTTGTTTTCTAAATGGGATTTAGTAGGTGGTATAGGAGAATCCTCTAATTTAGCTGCTCCTTGAATTCCAAAAATATTAAGGCTAGGGGTAGATGGTGGTGAATCTGGTCTATGCCTTGAAGAAGATGGAGTTGTGAAAATTGAACTCTTGGCTTTAGCTATAAAGCTTCCCCTAGAATCTCTTGCTCTATGCATGTCATTTTATTTATTTATTTTTCCATAATTCAATCCCTCACCATCAGTCCAGTTGTGGCTTTCGGAGGCAACTGAAGATGTTATGAGAAATTTAATATATCTAAATCTAACTACTGAAGCAAATGAGCAAAATTGAAATGAACAAAGCCGTACTGAAATTAAACAGAAACTAAGAAAAGCAAATTAGCAGCAGAACAATGTTAATTCCATGTCATTAGTCAAAAAGTTATGCAAATGCCCGAGCTGCCTATTTATAACCATGAAAGATGCAATGTATAAACATGTGAATGGATTATGGCACAATGAGCTTTAAAGAAATAAAACAAGAACTATACAATAATGCACAGAACCTTGGCAAGTGCAGGGGCCCTCTACACCAGCCTTGGCAACAATCTTCAAGTACAAATTACGTTTGAAAACAGAGTCTTCTTATATTAAAATGCAGTCATAACAGAAAGGTGATATTACGGCACAGTGGCAGCGTAATTACATTACAGAGAAGACTAATAAAAACTAACAGAGACTAATCTAATATGCGTATACAAACTCGTTATTTATAACAAAGGAAATACAACTGATTCCCTAAAGTTTATACTGATGGAGAACACGTAGACCATTACGTCCACAGATCTAGGATCATGGCCGTATTGAAGAGTAAATCTATGAGGAGTGGATGTTTGAATTCGGCTATGGAGCCGTGTATATATGTTAATTTGTCTCCCGCAATTCAGAAACGGCCATATGAACCTTCACGTGACACGAAATAGAGTCTTGTCACCGTGGGACTCTACGGTTGACTTCCATTTGGACACCTTTGACCGCAGCCTCTTTAGATGGATTTGCTCGAGCCAATAGGACACGATCCATGTCCACATCATTTCAGACTTGCCCATGTGGCTCGTTTTTCCTGTAGACACTTGTAACATAGAGTTTCACAAAATGGCTGCGGAAAGTTGCAGCAGCTGCGGAAAGTGGCTAGATTCCGCAGCTAAATTAGCAAAATCTAAATCAAACAACAGACACAAAAAATATAATTAAAAACCATGTTAGATGCTCTTTTGCAATTAATATACAATGATATTGACAACTTGGGAGGTTCAGGTGGATGAAAAAGGTATAGAAAAGTGTATGGAAAATATGCATATTTGAGACTCAACACCTTCTGCATGTACTTGTTTAATATTGTAAGATCCATATTTTCTTCTTTCAAGATTTAAATCTTCTTATTTATCCTTCATTTTATCAATTAATGGATCAGTTGAGAGATGCAGAAGCATTGACTCATCAGGAAGAGGATGAAGTTCAAATTGGAAATTATGGTCACTGACATTCGACTAAGATGGGTTACCTTCAAGCCAGGGGTATGCTTGAAATTTTCGAGTATGCTAACTGACATCCTCTGCGAGAAAAAGAGGACAGTAAGTGTAATATTCCCGAATGGGGAAAATTAGAAATACATGCATAAAAAACAAATTTTTAAGAAATCTGTGTTATAAAAATGAATAAAATACCATGGATCCTTTATACTATACATTATACCAACCAAATGTAAAAGGAAATAAAAAAAAATTATTATAGACTAGTTAAACATACCTCCCATGCTCAGAACAACCCAAAAATACCAAAACCCCAAGACTACTGCAACAGAGAATTACTGCATAAAATGAAAATGTAGTTTATTGAGGGTTTATACTTATAAATATGAGAGAAAAAATATATCTTCTTATATATTAATCAACGAGGCCCAAAAAATAGAGATCTAGCCTCTTTTACAGAAATCCAAGATGACCCAGCAAGGGTTTCTTGATAAACATGAAGTACAAGAAGAATATGCTACAGATATATGGCTGAATCACACTGTATGGCTAAAGCACTGCATAAATATGGCTTATCATGCAAAGAAATGGCTCTAGCTCCTCCTACTAGCTTTCCGGGAAAAAGGCTGATCCTCCCCCTCGAAAACTAGCTTATAAAACAAGGGTTTAAACACTTTCACTGCAACACCCTAATAAATAACGTAGTTTTTGCAAGGGAATACACTGTTGTTGAAGGTGTCTGCTTGGAAAAGTGCCTAATAGTGGAAATGAAGTCCAGAAAAATCCTCTCAGATTTATTAAACAAAATCTCCAAGCTAGAGTTGGGAATTCCCACATGAGAAAACCCTTGCATTAAATAGTGCAACAAACTTAGCTAAACAGATGAAGCAGTAAGTCTAAAAAAAAGATATCATAAAATCATATCTTCAATAATGCCCCATATGGCTGCCATTCCATCCTTTATATAGATGATGAGCTTTGTCACCATGGGTCCCATCCATTCATGAGGTTACTTCCATGTAAAGGCTCCTCCTCCAAAATTACATTGTCTCCATTAGTCCCACTCTTCTATTTACAACATTGTTTGATTTAGTCAACCATGAATTAGTCTCCATGCATTGTCTCCTTTCACACCCAAGGTGTCTTTATTCTGAGTAGCTAGATTGATCTTCATTCACACCGAGTTGCCTTTATTTATGATCCACTCCTCACATATTAATGTTGTTGACTTGGTCAAATTTGACCTTGTCCACACATATTAGACCTTTTTCACACATGAGTATGTTTTATCTAGTTATTAATGTTGGAAATATTGTCATTGATGGCAAAGGAGAAGAAAGGAGCAACACCTTAACTATCACTAAGGCAAAATAACAAAGAAGAACCAACAATAACGCAAAGGAGATAGACAAGGAGCAGAGGCAACAAGGGCAGCAAAAAGAGGAATTGAAGTAGAAGCAGTAAAGGAATTAGAGACAGAGTAGGAGGATAAAAAGGGCCTTTGTAAGTAATTTCATCTGCATATATGAGGAATCTGATTTAGTATTACATGGGTATCATTTGGTTTAAGGTTTGTGTGGTAGAATTTGAGGTTCAATAAGAAATTATATGAGTTTGTGTGTAATTGAATGAATCTATCATAAAAAGGGCATAACCTTTATAAGGATTCCATATATGAAGTAAAATATAATTTCTTTGTAAAGACAGAGTGAGGTTTTTGAATTCGCATTCATGGTTTTACTGTGATTGGGATCGATGGGTCTGAACCACATATAATGAGCAAGTGTGGTTAATTTCTATGAAGAAATGTTGGATGAGTGGATTGTAAGGGTAGTAGTGTTGTAGTGGAAGCGAAAGAGAAGCGTTATGAATTAAATAAACCCCATAGAATTGAAGACAGATTGTCAAATAACAAGCAGAAGGAAGGTGTTTTGTAAAGGACAAAGGGGTTCTGCACATAATGTAACAAAGGCAAACAGTGTAGGAATTTGTGCAGAGACACGGTATTGAAATATTAAAGTGGAACTATGAAACAGAAGACATAGTTGGACAAATATCAACGAATGCGGAATAAAATCAAAGATAAACTGTGTTTGGAACGAAACCATGAGTTAAGAATATGGTGGGACCTTACTATAGAAACAATAAAATTAGGTTTGAGGTGAAGACTGGTGATTTTCGCATTTCTTAAAAATGGTAAGTGGTATCAAAGAAAAAAATGTGATACATTCCATTGCTTGATGCGTGTATTGAAGTGGTTTACTAAAACCATGAATTTCGCATTATTTTGTGAGTTAAGTTGCGGGGTTAAAACTTTTGCAATTTTAGTCTGATTGCTAGCCATCAAAGATCGACACGCACCATGAAGATGATCGAAGGTTAAGGCAGGGTTATAAAGTCGTGGGCCCAAATATGTGTTGGTGCGGGAATTAAAATGTTAAATGTGAATTGAATGATATATGGTGGGACTCAATATTAATTATGCGATATATTATGTTAATCCAAAGTTATATATTTGCGTGAAGGGATAGATGTGGGACCCAAATATGGTTGCGGGAGCTTGGGTTTTATTCAGAATCGGAAGGTTGAATGGAATGAGTGTGTAAATCAAGAGTTTTATCCTTGATTTGTTATATGGTACATAGATCAACATATAATATGAAGATTCATGATATGCGTTGAATGAGGATGTGGGCCCAAAAGTCCCTGTTGATGTATGCATTAGTGCGTTGGTTTAACAAAGTTGACGATTATGAAGTAGAAATGTTTAATTACATTTGGGACAGTGGAGCCGTTTAAAACACATTTAAATCTAAAAATTATTAGTGTGGACCAGACGCTATTATATAGTGGTTGGGTTTTATCCAAAACTAGGATTGTAAGACAAAAGGAATATTTGTATGGTGTAGATATATGATGGGTTGATAAAGAATTATCATATATATATATATATATATATGTTGTGGGCCCGAAGAATTAATTTAATATAAGTAATGGTGAAATTCGATGGTGAGTGCGATGGTAAAATGCTTGTTACAAAGGTTTCATAACATTGGGTTAAAGACATTATATATATTAAATATTATGTTGGATGTGTAATGTTAAAGCCGTGATCAACATATGCATTCAAGAATTATAAGTTGAGAATGAAGTTTATTGCTTTGGGCTATTCGAATGATAATTCGAATATGCATCCAATGGGTTTTAATATCGTTTCAAACCATAAGTTTTAAAAGGTAACCTTTGCATATGAAGTCACAAAAGTGGATTTTTGACCATAGCACATAAGATTAAGAGCTACTTCCACATTAGAGTTGCTAGGTTGAAACTGTGTTGATTGTTTTTTCATAGTGTATTAAAGCATTAATTTAAACTATCGGATTTGAGGAAAAAGCAGGGGTACATGCATAGAAAGTAGGAGAACATACAGAAATGTTACATTGAAGTAGCAGAAAAGACAAACAGACTGTGAGCCAAGAACAGAAATGAGTGAAATTGAATTCTGTAACTGTAAATGTGAATATAAATGATTTAAAATTATTTTTATTGTATGTGATGCAAAGGCAAGTCTCCGTAGGCAAAGAAATACCCCACTATAATATTGAAATTTATACATATTGTTATATTTTTTTTGAATGAGCTGGACAAAGAAATGATAAGGCAGAAGTCAAAGAGTCATACATACTCACTTCGAATTCCATGTGGAATACAAACAGTCATGAGGTTAACTCTATAAATGATATCACATAGATATGCATAAGAAGATTAGAGAATGGAGATATGAGGCAGAGAGGGTAAGAAGGAGGAGCAAATAAAGAAGCTATGAAGATTCAGAGATGATATAAGGAAAATATGAAGGCTGGTGGACAACAGTGAAGAAGGAACAGAACAAAGTTGATACCTAGGTAAATCAGCATGTGTTTTTGAAAGAGTGTGGAAGCTGGTGCTTCCATATCAATTTGTAGCTTGATAGATGTCAATTGTTGTTGGTTGAGGTAGGATCCTCCTGTGGATTGTAGCCTACAGAAAATAGATGGGAGTTGGAGCTTCCTTGCAAGTTGTAGCTTGCAGAATTGAGGTAGGAGTCTCCTGTGGGTTGGAGCCTATAGAAAATCAGTGGTGAGAGGGAGTTGGAGCTTGCCTTTGCATCACAACAATAATAAGATGTGGTTTTCTCCCTTATCGGTTTCCACTTATATATGTTTTATATATGCATGATGATTATGTGTTTGATACTCTGTATTTATTATGCTTAATACCTGTTGCTCACTTATTAAGATTGTTGTTCCATTGTATATTAAGTTGATTACAAAATTATGATGTGAATGAGTATAAAAGAAAGTTTAATAAGAACATGACTGCATTAAACTGATTCATCCCCCTTCTCAATTTAACCAAGGATTCAACAATTGATATCAAAGCAGGTCCTTCTGTATCAGTTTAACAACTGGAAGGAGATCCTAGGTCCCCAGGATGGCTAGTCTAGAAGGATGCTCAATAAATAAAACCCCTTTTTTCACCGGTACAAATTATGCCTTATGGAAAATAAGAATGAGGACATACATAATGTCTCTAGGAAAATAAGTTTGGGCTGTTGTGGAATTGGGATATGCCCCAAAGGAGTCTGACTCAGAGAAAGATGCCAAACAATATTTTGTAGCTAATGAAAAAGCCATGAATGCACTCTTAAAAGGACTGTGTGAGGCAGAATTTATCAAAGTAATGCACAACAAGAATGCCAAAGAAATATGGGATACACTAGAAAACATCCATGAGGGAGAAAAAAAGGTGAAGATAGCCAAACTTAAAGTCTATAGAGCTCAGTTTGAAAATATAAAAATGAATGATGATGAAGACATTGCCAGATTCTTTTTAAGGGTTACAGAAATTGTGAATAACATGAAAGCTCTAGGAGAAACCATAAAAGAATGTGTAATTGTTCAAAATATTTTAAGATATTTACCATGCAGCTTTAACCCCAAGGTTTATGCCATAGAAGAAATAGATGATTGGGAAACTTTGACCATGAACCAATTACCTGGAAACTTAATAGCCTATGAGATGAGACTGCCACAGAGGAAGTCGAATGTGAGGGAGGTAGCCTTTAAGACAGAGAAGAAAAAAGAAGAAAAGGAAGATACATGTTCTTACTCTGATGAAGAAGATGCCAAATTTATCAGAAGATCAGATAGAGGATCAGGCAAGTATAAAGGTAAAATTCCATTTAAATGCTTTAATTGTGGAAGAGTTTGACACTATGCTTCTAAGTGTCCTCATAAGAATACAAATAATCAGACTCAAGAGTCAGAGAAAACCATATAAAAGAACTGGCAGAAATGGAATAGATACAGGAGAAAATCATTTTATGCTTAGCAACATAGCAGTGCATCTGAAAACTCAGATGAAACCTCAAATCAAGAAGGAAACTCTGAATTTGTATTGATGGACAAAGAAGAGCTTGAATGATTCCTTCTAGAAGATGAGGAAGAAGGTGAAGTTGATCTTGAGGGGGAGCTAAGAAGTGCCCTGGAGGAAATAGACAGAGTTAAAGTAAAGTGCAGAAAATAGAAAGACATTCTCCTCAAATATGTAAGAGAAAAACAAAATTCAGAAGACCTCATTCAGTTGAAAGTAGAGCTTGAAGAAGACAAGAACGTAGAAGACACTTTACTTAAGTAAATTGACGATAAAATTCAGAAACAAGAGAAATTGGAAGAAGAATTAGTATGCTTGAGGAAGAAATTAGAAAAAATCCAAAGGAAATTGTCAATAAAAATTTCTCAAATGACAAGCTCTGATAAGTTGAATAAAATACTAGATGATCAAAGATCTCCTCTGATAAAAACTAGGATAGGCTATGAAGGAGAAAAAAGTAAAGTCAAAGAAATAGATAATAGGAATATCATTTTTGTAAAAGATGTCAAGGAAAATGAAGCAGCTCATAAATTTATTACAGAAGTAGAAGCCTGCAATGAAGTAAACAGGAACATGAAGGAACCTCAAATGACAAAGAACGAATTAAATAAACATTCAACTGAAAAAGGCTCATATACTCCTTAATATATAAAATTTGGAAGCTATCAAAGGAGATTCTTCCCCCAATGAAAAATGTCACTTGTTATGCCTGCCACAAACTAGGATATATCGTTGCATACTATCATAAAAGGAGAATCAATTCCAACCAGCAAAGGATGCAAAAAGTGAAAAGACTACCTCAAGAAAAAAATGGATAAGACAACCCTTCATCAGGTACGCTAATTGTTTTTATGGGTATTGTTTTTATTGTAAGGAGTTCGGCCATAAATCCAAGGAGTGCAGAAGGAATGGAAAAAGACTGATGTATGGAAACTCAAGGAGATGGATGAACAATGGAGAAGTCACTCATGTACACAATTCATTCAGAAACATAATCAAATTCTATGACTGCCATCAAGTTGGGCACAAGTGTAAAAAATTTCCTCTCAGAGAATGTGGTCGATCATCTTAGGAAAGGTACCAAACAAAAGGATGCATGTAGTGGAAAAGGAAGGTGAATAAGTGTGACCTAGCTCTAATAGCTCAAGACCAAAAAAGGCAATGGTATTTAGATAGTGGATGCTCAAAACATATGACTGGAGATCGAAGCAAGTTTGTAACCTTTGATGAAAAGAAATCTGGGAATGTAACATTCAGTAATGATAAAGCAGGGAAAATCAAAGGGAAAGGCTCAGTCGGTCTAGAAAATGCAAGAGGAAAGGCTCAAGAGGTACTATTTGTGGATGGGATGAAAGCCAATCTGCTAAGTGTCAGCCAAATATGTGACAAAGGCTGTGAGGTTCTTTTTAGAGTACAAGAATGCCAAGTAAGATCAAGCACCATAGGAAATACCTTGATCAAAGGTATTCGAACAGAAAGTAATGTCTATATAGTGAAAGAAGAGAATGAAGCACGCCACCTAAGCAAACTTGATGAGTCATGGTTATGGCATAGAATATTGGGACACCTTAACTTTGACCACATCATCACTCTGAGCAAGAAGAAAGCAGTCAGAGATATGCCAGCAATAAAGAAGCCTTCAAACACCATATGTAAATCTTGCCAATTGGGCAAACAGACCCGCACATCTTTTAAGACCAAAGATGAACTATCAACAAGTAGGCCACTTCAGCTTGTTGACATGGACCTGTGTGGACCTTCAAGAACAAAAGCACCAAGTGGAGAATCTTATTTCATGTTGATAATAGATGATTTTTTCAAAATGACGTGGGTAGCATTTTTCAAATATAAATCTAAATCACTTGAGAAATTCAAGATATTCAAGGCATTGGCAGAAAATCAAACAGGATGCAAGCTAAAGTGCATCATATTAGACAGGGGAGGTGAATTCACAGACTATGATTTTGTAGACCTATGCAATGAGTATGGGATAAAACAACAGTTTACAATTGCAAGTACACCTCAACAGAATGGAGTGGCAGAGAGACAAAACAGGTCAGTACAATAGATTTCTAGAGCAATGATGCAAGAAAGTAACATTCCCCAAACCTTCTAGGTAGAAGTAGTACACACAGCTGTTCACATTCTTAACAAAGCTCATTTAAGACCAAACAGTGACAATACCCCTTACGAATTATGGCATGGTAAACTAGCTTCAATCAAGCACTTTAGAGTCTTTGGAAGCAAGTGTTTCATAAAAAATAATGATGAAAAACTGGGGAAGTTTGATGAAAGAGCTGATGAAGGAATATTTTTAGGATATGCATCCAAGAGTAAGGGTTACAGGTGCTACAACAAAACACTGCACAAAATTGTGGAAAGCATTGATGTAGGATTTGATGAAGATATACCAAACAGAACAAGAAGTACAAGATGCAACAATCCTCTAGAAGATCATGAAGAAGAGAACCAAGATAATTATGAACTGAGCAAGACAATAGAAGATACTAAATTAAACTCAAAAGGTCCCTCAAGACACACACAAAAGAATCATCTAAAAGACCAAATAATTGGGGACAAAAGTGTGGGAGTCCAGACTAGAAGACAACTGATTGAAAAAAAAGAAGAAGTATACCTAGCCATGCTATCTCAAATAAAGCCAAATAAGTTAGAAGAAGCTAGCAAAGACAAAAACTGGGTAAATTCTATGAATGGGGAACTGGACCAAATTGAGAAGAACAATACCTAGGAATTAATTCCAAGACCCACTGGGAAAAATATCATTGGCACAAAATGGATATTCAAGAATAAGATGAATGAACAAGGGAAGGTAATCAAAAATAAATCTAGACTTGTATGCAAGGGATACTCACAAATTGAAGGTCTTGATTATGATGAAACCTTTGCCCCTGTAGCCAGAATGGAAGCAGTCAGAATGTTTTTGGCCTTTGCATGAAATCATGATTTCAAGGTATATCAAATGGATGTGAAGTCTACCTTCCTGAATGCAGATCTAGAGGAAGAAGTCTACATGGAACAACCTAAAGGATTCTCTTTAATAGATAAATAAGACTATGTGTGTAGATTAAAGAAAGCCTTATATGGGCTGAAGCAAGCTCCCCATGCATGGTATTCAAGGCTGGACAAATACTTGCAAAAACAAGATTTTAAGAAAGGAGGAATAAACAACAATTTGTACATAAAAGCTAATGAAAATGAACTCCTAATTTTTGTAGTATATGTAGATGACATCATGTTTGGTAGCAACAAAGAGAAGTTAACAAAATAATTTGCTAAAGAAATGAAATCAGAATTCGAGATGTCTATGATTGGAGAGCTCACCTTCTATTTAGGACTTCAAATTCAACAAAAGAACACAAGAACATTCATCTCACATGAAAAATACTTAAGAGAGATGTTGAAAAGGTTAAAAATGGAAGACTGCAAACCTGTGTCAATTCCCATGATCACTGGATGAAAACTATGTGCAAATGATGGATCAACAGATGTAGATCAAAAACTTTACAGATCCATGGTAGGAAGTCTGCTAAACCTAACTGCCTCTAGACCAGACATTGTGTTGGTAGTAAGACTTGTGGAAAGATATCAAGCAACACCAAAACAAAATCACTTACTAGCAATCAAGAGGATATTCAGATATCTACAAGGAACTACAAATTATGGGCTATGGTATCCAAAAAGAAAAAGCTTCACTTTGATAGCATATATAGATGCAGATTGGTCTAGCTGCATGGATGACAGGAAAAGCACAAGTGGAGATGCCTTTTATTTGGGAAAAATTCTGGTGTCATGGCTAATCAAGAAGAAAAATTATATCTCTCTATCTACAACAGAAGCGGAATACATAGCAGCAGCAGCATGTTGCACACAAGTAATGTGGATGAAACAAACTCTCCAAGACATGAAGGTAAGCATATATGATCCCATTTCAATCGAATGTGACAATAAAAGTGCAATAAGTATATAAAAAAATCGCATGTTTCATTCAAAAAAAAGCACATCCCAATTAAGTACCTTTTCCTCAGAGAACAAGTAGCACAGAAATTAGTGAAGCTAGAATATGTAGCAACAAAGGAACAAATAGCAAACATGTTCACAAAACCTCTTGCTAAACAGCCATTCAAATATCTAAGAGACAAACTAGGGGTAGTGTCTGCAGATGTTACTCTCTGACATGAAAAGAAATCATTATTCCAGGGAGAGATTAGAAAAGAAAGCATCATTCCAGGGGAGATCGGTCAACAAATATTGTCACAAAAGAGCCAGAACTAGTGAGAAGTGCATGGAACAGGTCCTAAAGATCAGATTATTATGGACACGATTTGGAAACCACACTACGAAATGTGCAACCCTTTGCCATTGATGTCAAAGGGGGAGGAAAAGCAAGCAAAAGAAGAGTATTAAAGTATTTCCATCAATGCCAAAGGGGGAGACTGTTGGAAATATTGTCATTGATAGAAAAGGAGAAGAAAGGAGCAACACCTGAACTATCACTAAGGCAAAAGAACAAATAAGAACCAACAATAACGCAAAGGAGACAGACAAGGAGTAGAGGCAACAAGGGCAACAAAAAGAGGAATTGAAGCAGAAGCAACAGAGGAATTAGAGACAGAGTAGGAGGATAAAAAGGGCCTTTGTAAGTAATTTCATCTGCATATATGAGGAATCTGTTTCAGTATTACATGGGTATCATTTGGTTTAAGGTATGTGTGGTAGACTTTGAGGTTCAATGATAAATTGTATGAGTTTGTGTGTAATTGAATGAATCTATCGTAAAAATGGCAGAACCTTTATAAGGATTCCATGTATGAAGTCAAAGAGAATTTCTCTGTAAAGACAGAGTGAGGTTTTTGAATTCTCATTCAGGGTTTTAGTGTGATTGGGATCGATGGGTCTGAACCATAGATAATGAGAAAGTTTGGTTAGTTTCTATGAAGAAATGTTGGATGAGTGGATCGTAAGGGTAGTAGTATTGCAGTGGAAGCGAAAGAGCAGCGTTATGAATTAAAGAAACCCCATATAATTGAAGACATATTGCGAAATAACAAGCGGAAGGAAGGCATTTTGTAAAGGCAAAAGGGGCTCCACACATAATGTAACAAAGGAAAACAGTGTAGGAATTTGTGTAGAGACACAGTATTGAAATATTAAAGTGGAACTATGAACCGGAAGACATAGTCGGACAAAGATCAACGAATGCAAAATAAAATCAAAGATAAAATACGTTTGGAATAGAACCGTGAGTTAATAATATGGTGGGACCTTACTATTGAAACAGTAAAAGCTAGTTTGAGGCGAAGACTGGTGGTTTTCGCATTTCTTAAAAACAGTAAGTGGTATCAAAGAAAAAAATGGGATACATTCCAACGCTTGACGTGTGTCTTGAAGTGGTTTACTAAAACCACAAATTTCACTTTCTTTTTTCGAGTTAAGTCACGGGGTTAAAACTTTTGTGATTTCCGTCCGATTGCTAGCCATCAAAAATCGATGACATTCGCACCATGAAGATGCATGAAGGTTAAGTCAGGGTTATAAATTCATGGGCCCAACTATGTGTTGGTGCAGGAATTAAAATGTTAAATGTGAATTGAATGATATATGGTGGGACTCAATATTAATTATGTGATATATTATGTTAATCTAAAGTCAGATATTTGCTTGAAGGGATAGATGTGGGACCCAAATATGGTTGCGGGAGCTTGGGTTTTATTCAGAATCGGAAGGTTGAATGGAATGAGCGTGTAAAGCAAGAATTTTATCCTTGGTTTTTTATATGGTACATATATCAACATATAATATGAAGAGTCATGATATGCATTGAATGAGGATGTGGGCCCAAAAGTCCCTATTGATATATGCATTAGTGTGTTGGTTTAACAAAGTCAATGATTATGAAGTAGAAATGTTTAATTACATTCGGGACAGTGGAAGTGTTTAAAACACATTTACATCTACAAATTATTAGTGTGGAATAGACATTATTACATAGTAGTTGGGTTTTCTCCAAAATTGGGATTGTAAGACAAAAGGAATATTTGTATGGTGTAGATATATGATGGGTTGATAAAGAATTATCATATATATATAAATATATGCTGTGGGCCCGAAGGCTTCATTTAATATAAGTACTGGTGACATTCAATGGTGAGTGAGATGGTCAAATGATTGTTACAAAGGTTTCATAACAATGGATTAAAGACATTATATATATTAAATATTATGTTGGATGTTTAATGTTAAAGCCATGAGCAACATATGCATTCAAGAATTATAAGCTGAGAAAAAAGTTTATTACTTTGGGCTATTCAAATGATAATTCAAATATGCATGCAATGGGTTTCAATATGGTTTCAAACCATAAGTTTTAAAAATTAACCTTCGCATATGAAGTCACAAAAGTGGATTTTTGACCATAGTGCATAAGATGAAGAGCTACTTCCGCATTAGAGTTGCTGGGTTGAAACTGTGTTGATTGCTTTTTCATAGTGTATTAAAGCATTAATTTAAACTACCAGATTTGAGGAAAAAGTAGGGGTACATGCATAGAAAGTAGGAGAATATACAGAATTGCTACACTACAGCAGTAGAAAAGAAAAACACATAGTGAGCCAAGAACACAAAGGAGTGAAATTGAATTATATAACTGTAAATGTGAATGTAAATGATTTAAAATTATTTTTATTGTATGTGATGCAAAGGAAAGTCTCCGTAGGAAAAGAAATACCCCACTGTAATATTGAAATGTATACATATTGTTATATTTTTTTTGAATGAGCTGGAAAAATAAATGAGAAGGCAGAAGTCAAAGAGTCATACATACTCACTTCGAATTCCCTGTGGAATAGAAACAGTCATGAGGTGAACTCTATAAATGATATCACATAGATATGCATAAGAAGATTAGAGATAGGAGATATAAGGCAGAGAGGGTAAGGAGAAGGAGGAGCAGATAAAGAAGCTATGAAGATTCAGAGATGATATAAGGCTAATATGAAAGCTGGTGGACAACAATGAAGAAGGAACATAACAGAGCTGATACCTAGGTAAATCAACATGTGTTTTTGAAAGAGTGTGGAAGTTGGTGCTTCCATATCAAGTTGTATCTTGATATATGTCAGTTGTTGCTGGCTGAGGTAGGAGCCTCGTGTAGGTTGTAGCCTACAGAAAATAGATGGGAGTTGGAGCTTCCTTGCAAGTTGTATCTTGCATAATTGAGGTAGGAGCCTCCTGTGGGTTGGAGCCTACAAAAAATCAGTGGTGAGAGGGAGTTGGAGCTTGCCTTTGCATCCCAACAATAATAAGATGTGGTTTTCTCCCTTATGGGTTTCCACTTATATATGTTGTCTATATGCATGATGATTATGTGTTGATACTATGTATTTATGCTACTTAATACCTGTTGCTCACTTATTAATATTGTTGTTCCATTGTATATTAAGTTGATTACAAAATTATGATGTGAATGAGTATAAAAGAAAGTTTAATAAGGACATGACTGCATTAAACTGATTCACCCCCCCTCTCAGTTTAACTAAGGATTCAACAATTAACATGATCCCTTTTAACATTAAGAGGGATTTTATGCCTACTTATGAAACTTATGGACCTCCCTACCTATTTATTCATCTAACTAGATATTAAGAGAATAATCAATATTCCTATTAGTTGCATGCTAATTAGGAATATTACAGTCTTCCCCCCCCAAATTTTTCTTTTCTTCAAGCAACTAAAAAGGTGCTACAAAATCTCCCTTCCTCCTCTTGTGGCCTCCTCACTCAATTGTCTCCACCATTGCTTCAGATATTCTGCAACGATTCTGTCTCCTAATGGTTCCTCTCAAGTGTGTAAGTTGGACTTTGGTGGATACACCAAATGGTTGTCATCATGAAATAATGGAAGGTCTATATGGAAACCTTCTTGCTGATCAATGGCCTCCTCAAGGTAGAAGTGATGACAATCATAGGGGACTCCACTCCCAATAAGAGACTCCCATCTCCATGCTATCATCCAAATGAAATGAATCACCTCCCAGCTTCGTAATTCATAGAAAAGCTCCTCCCAAATGCTCATGAGAGGCATGTCCCAAGTCCTCCAAACAATCATATGGCTTACCTCATAAAGAAATAAGTGATATACTATAGTGGCCATATCATATCTCATGCTCCCCTTGAAGCATGTAGTGTAAAAGGTGTGGGAAATTTATTTCCCCAAGGACACATCCAACCAATGTGTCTTCCTTCCAACTATGTTCCCAACAAAGATAAGAACATTTTCAGCATATGGGATCATAATTAAAGTAATGCTAGTTTCCATATGTATTAAAGGAGAAGGAAAATGGTCCCTCATGTGCAACCAGCGCAATTTTTCTCCTAACTGCCATAGAGTATGGTATAACAAGTGTCCTTTCAACCACTTGTTTTCTGCCTGATTATTATTGCATGCTTGGAGAATGTGTATGATGGTTGGTGTTAATGAATCACACCATGAAGAGTATATCATTTCTCCAAAATATTCTAGGGAATGGTCAACATCACCTTTTCTCATGGCCCCAAGTGGCCTATGAATCCCATAAGAAAAGGTGCCCCCTCTAGGAGCAATGCCCTATACATGAGTGTTAAGAAAATGCAACTATATAGTAAATACATCATGATGCTCGTAAATACAATTCTTACCATACACTTGATTTGAATCAGTGAGATAGCTCATGGATGATCTCCTTCTCACACCCAATGAATAAGGAGGTGGCAATGATAACTCTTCCCAAGAGCTATGTTCCTCCTCAACCAGAAAATAATCTATGCACTTTCTCATGTGATAGTGCATCTCCTTTTTGAAATCTTCATACATGAATCCCTCTAGGATGGTACAATATGCTTAATAAATTCAGTGGGTTTAGAAAGCAATATCTCATAGGCTGCATTAAGTAGTTTATACTTGAGCTTAGAGTCTCTATTCAAATAGATCTAATCATGAGAATAAATGACTCCATCAACCACTTTATACCTCCTATCCATCACTTGCTCATCATGAACCTTACATGTGAAGAGGTTCTTGGAATATTCCATCAAGAGTTGGGACTCCCAATATGGATCTAGGCTTCCCAAAAATGAAGCGTTGTAGAAATCTGAAATGCAGCTCATGTCATAACATGGCTCTTTTCTTTGACATGCTTGATGCCAAAGTCATATGTTGGAGTACTAACACCTCTCTTTTTCTACCTCTCTTGCAGCTCATCTTTCTCAACACAAGATTGAAGTAGATGGAAGTCAACCTCCCCTTGAAAATTTTTTTCCTTCCAAATCTTCCTTAATTCGGCCCATACATGCAAGAGTGTTGATATAATCTTGTCATATTCAGAAATATTTCTTGTGTGTGGAAATATCATTGGCTACTCAAAATATATAGAGTGGCCATTTGATATCATGTTCATGTCATCATATATTTCTGAATCCTCCTTTTTCAACACAAGTAACTGAGTGGGAGATAGTAATGTCCATTTCAGAAAAGTACTTACCTCTCCTTTAATCCCATCAAAGATTCTATGCGTTGTGCTAGCTTCTCCCAAGACTCCTTCTTTAGCCAAATATGTCAATGCTGCTCCGAGTTGAGAGAACACTTTATTCTTCTTCCAATCAGGGGTTCTCCCTGGTGGAATGCCTTCATGCAAAGAGAAATCAAGGCATGGAGCAGGATGTACATGTGTGTGGACATATTTGTCCTTTCCCTTTCTGCACAAATATTCCTACCTCCTTTGTGTATCAATATTATGAAAAGAGGGGTGTGTGCTCCTCATCATATACTGCTTTCCCTGTCCTTTATCTTCTTCTATCTTCAAGATCTCACGATTTGACAATGATGGCACATGTTGCACATGGAATATACCATGTTCTCTATATGTGAGATTCTTTGGAACCCCTTGCAAGAGTGCAAGAGTTTCTTTCTTTAAAGCCAATGCTCCATCTTCCTATTTATGAGGTATTGGATGTGCTCTTGATATGACAGCGCTATTCCCTCCAACCTTCTCTTCCTCCTCATCAATATTTGAGAATGACCCACCCACAATGAGAGACCTTAGATCTTGATATTCCTTTGAAGGAGGAATCTCCATGTCTTTCTTAGGAGAAGAAATTTCTTCATGCAATGGATATTTTTCCATCGGCAAGGTTTCAGTCAATTTTTCATCCCCCTCAATGGTTTTCTAAAGTGGAGTTGGGTTTATAGATCATTCCAACCCATGCAAATGTTTTTTTGTTTTGGCTTGACTTGCTGCACCAAATATGTTTCATGAAAATTTTCATGAAATATTTCCAATTTTCTTCTAATGAACTTTTCATAAGTAGATGTATTTTCATTCTTCAATTAAAAGGAGTCAAAAAACCACCAAGAATAAGTCTTACCTTCAAAATATAGCACTGCTACTTTGATGGCTTCATTTTTTGAAACTTGATGTTGTTGCAGATAGGTGTCGAGCTCCTCCACCCAAACCCTAGCTGGACATTTAGGTGATCCATCAAAAGTAGATAGAAAGAATCTACCCACACCATGCTGCTTGACCCTTGTGCTCATTTCCTCCTTGATATTGGAAAACCCTTGGAAATTCAAGTGATCTTTGAACCCCTTGGATTGAGATTCATACTCTTACAAATAATCACCAAGAGTCTCCTTCTTTGGCACATCTCCTTTCTCCATCTCACTTGTCATGAGAATATGGCTGGTAGAGCATTCTAAATCTGATGATGTGGTTTAATTATCACACCCATAGTATCAAGAACTGGAGCTTTCCTCGCGTATAGATATTGTTGAGGGATCTCCATGTTTTTCCCTCCTAATTTCTTTGATGTCTTTTCTGATGCAATGCAGAGTTTGAAGAAGAAGTTTTGAGAACTTCTTCCCTTCATATAGTAAGGGTTTTCTTTGATTCCTTTTGTAGATATCCTCCTTCCCATGAGAAGACTCCATAATGGTTGAAGTACATAAGCTGAGCCAAAATTAGAGCTCTGATACCACTGTAAGATTCCCAAATGGGGAAAATCAACAATAAATGCATAAAAAATGCATTTTTCAGAAATCTGTGTTATAAAAATGAATAACACCGCATGGATCCTTTATATCAGACATTATCAACCAAATATAAAATGAAATCAGAAACAAATCATTATATCCTAGTTAAACAGGCCTCCCATGCTCAGAACAACCCAAAAACACTGAAACCCCAAGACTACTGCAACACAGAATTACTACATAAAGTGACAACGTAGTTTATTGAGATTTTATACTTAGAAATATGAGAGAGAAAATAGATTTGATTATATATTAATCGATGAGGCCCAAAAAGTAGAGATCTAGCCTCTTTTACAGAAATCCAAGATGACGCAGCAAGGGTTTCTTGATAAACATGAAGTACAAGAAGCATATGCTGCAAATCTATGGTTGAATCATGTTGTATGGCTGAAGCACAACATAAATATGACTGATCATGCAAAGAAATGGTTGTAGCTCCTCCTACTAGCTTTCCAGGAAAAAGGTTAATCCACCCCCTAGGAAACTAGCTCATAAAACAAGGGTTTAAACCTTCCCACTGCAACACCCTAAGAAATAATGTAGTTTCTACAAGGGAATGCATTGTTGTTGAAGGTGACTGCATGGCCAAGTACTGGATAGTGGAAATGAAGTCCAGAAAAATCCTCTTAGATTTCTTAAACAATATCTCCAAGCTAGAGTGAGGAATTCCCGCATGAAAAAACCCTTGCACTAAACAGTGCAGCAATCTTACCTAAATAGCTGAAGCATGCAGTAAGTCTAGATAGACCATATCATAAAATAATATCTTCAATCATGCCTCATATGGCTTTCATTCCCTCCATTATATATATGATGAGCTTCCTCACCATGGGTCCCATCCATTCATGAGGTTACTTCCATGCAAAGGCTCCTCCTCCAAAATTATATTGTCTCCATTAGTCCCACTCTTCTATTTACAACACTGTTTGATTTAGTAAACCATGATTTTGTCTCCATGCATTGTCTCCTTTCACATCCATGGTGTCTTTATTCTAACTAGCTAGATTGATCTTCATGCACACTGAGTTGTCTTTATTTATGATCCACTCCTCAAATACTAATTCTATTGACTTGGTCAAACTTGACCTTGTCCACACATATTAGACCTTTTTCACACATGAATATGTTTGATCTAGTTATTAACATGATCCCTTTTCACATTAAGAGGGATTTTATGCCTACTTAAGAAACTTATGGGCCTCCTTACCCATTTATTCATCTAACTAGATATTAAGAGAAAATTAATATTCCTATTATCTGCATGCTAATTTAGGAATATTACAATAAGAGACATTTGTAGATGACACTTTCAACACTTGCAAACTATTCAAAAGTAAACATAAATTATGTACAAAAAACAAGAGTAACAATTATAGAAAAATGACTGTCACAATATAGTGTTTTCTATAACTACTGAATAAAAATAATATTGTTGACCTTTGGAATATACTTGAAGTTATAATTTTAGGGGGGCCTGCAAGATTTCAGAAATATCAAACAATTTTGTTTGAAATAAATATTAAGAATGCATAGAAAGCAACCTAAACAGATGAAATTAAAATATACCATTAACACCGTATATGAATTCTCTACAACAAAAACTTACACATGTGCACAAAGAAACATACATTATTGCTTCGACACCCTCAGTTATTCACCACTACATTACCTTGTACAAAATACTAGGAGTGAAAGGAAACCTAATAAGTGATACTGATGATAATAAATCTAACGATACTACCTAACATAAATGAATATGGATGTCCAAGCATGTAAGAATTTGCTACAAAAAATAGGAATCTATGTTAAAATTTACAGGGAAAGTGTCAAAATTTCTGAAGAAAGGTGCATGTGCTCCTTAAAGCCTCAAAATAAAGAACAAAGATTTCTATTTTACATACCACCGGTATAAGGATCAGAAAATGAATAGTCCAATGGAGCATTTTCTTGCCCTATATTTTTCAAAATAAATTGTACAATATGTTCCTTATATGCTAGTGGAAGCCCTTCTTTTAAAAGCCATTTTTCTACAACAAAGTAGGGATTTTCTTCACATGAGCTCAAGAAAAAATTCCAGTTAGAAATATAATTTCTCATAGTTATGTAAGAAAATGATTTTATAACGAAAAACACGTCCTATATACTTCTCTTATTTAATTTTCAAAGTTTCCTTGCTACTATTTTGGCGCATAACTTTAGCTCTTTTTACTAGATTAAGTAAGATAAAAATGCCCTTTTGTTGCCTTCATGATTCAGTTCATAAAATATATTTTGTCAAATAGTTGAGTTCATAGAAAAAGCTTTGAATCTGACATATAACTTCCAGCAGAATTCATAAAATTAAATATGCCAAAAATTCATTTTGTTGTATTTTCGATTCAATGTTGCACTTATCATGATTACCTATTTCAGTTTTGAGCTGGAGACACATAGAAAGTCTCATGGGTCTTGAACAGGTCTCATAACACTACTTGAAACTTTTTGTGCAGTGGTAGTTGAAGCCATGCCAATTATTATCGGGATATTGTGCCAACTTACAATTAATTTGAATACTTGAATACTGATGTTTCCAAAGGAACAATAAATTGAACATCTAACTAAAAGAAGGGAAATTTTTTTAATGGAATAGTGCCTTTTCAAAAAAATATGGAATATGATAGATGGGTGTCTCATTCTGGTGAGAATTTTATTTCTTTGGTAGGCGCACCCCTGGCTAACACCTTTTTCCTTCCTTAAAACCAATATGAATCTGCGAGTTCGGAGAGAACCCGTGGGATTTCCACCTTCTTTCATGAAACTGAAATACATATGGGGGGAAATCAAACCCCCCTACCAGGGAGCCACCAATGTAGCCAAGCCTTGAATACCCCCTCCCCCAGGCGCTTCTTCATTATAATAATTTGGTCATATGGAAAACAAAATCTAATAGTGCAACGTCACTAGTAGCGCCTTATGCACATTGCTTCTTGGAACAATCAATAGGCCCATACCAGTTCTCCTTTGTTTGTTTCTATATTTATCCTTACATCCAATCATTATTATTTGCCCTCCTCAAATTCCCTTAGACATGTCACTGATTAGCCCATTACAGATAAACCATTAGAGTGGCTTGAATAGAGAGTGGTTATAGTGTAGGTAGATCCGGTTTTCTAGTATTAGGATGAGGCTAGATTAGATAGAGTGAGGAAGATAGTGGCTATATAGAGGGAAACAATGAGACAAGGCCTAAGGTTTCTTAGATAAGTAGCTCAACAAGGTGGTAAGAGTGATGGGGAGGAGGAGATTGAGGTTTAGAGGCCAGATGAGTGACCATTAGATGATACAAATCTCCCATTAGAGATAGAGATAGCTCTAAGTATGAGCCAAAAGGATTTTATTTCAATGATGACCACAATAGTGGGGGACAATAAGATATGATATGTTTAGGCTGGTCATAGTAGCATATCCTTGTATGGTGGGCACTGCTATTCGAAATCGAGGCAGAGATTAGAAAAAAGATTATATAAAAAAATATTAAGCTTGTTGACTTACAATTTTGCGGTTTCATAGTGTTTTCCTCATTAGTGGGCTTGCAGCGATAGGTAAAAATTTCTATGCCTGAAATCTTCATCGATCGAAGATCAGTTTTCTTGACTTAAGGAAACTATGACTTTCACTTGATTCTGGCACCCCCAACATCAATTAACTTGTAATTTACAGAAGGTTCTTCTATCCATGAGTGACAACTATTAAACATGACAAAAACCTCTACAGTCTACATGCTTACTCAATTTAAACCAAAATCTTGTGGGAAAAATGATACCCTGACTCAAGTCTTCCAAGGGATCTGATTGTTATTTGTAGGGGAGCCTTGCCTTAGTGTCTTGAATCTCAAAAATGGCTCTTCATTGCAGTTTTTTAGATGTTCATTGTATTGATCTGGGAAAAATTCAGTTCCTGGGCTCGATCCCTGTCATTTTAAGCCACATGATTCGGGGATCGATTCTGACATGATATTATTTAAAAGTAGAAGTGCTTTCATATTATCCTTCATCGTCCTAAATGACAAGGGAGGGCACTTCTATTCAAAATTGAGGCCAAGGGAAAACCCTCCTTCATTGTCCTAAAATCCAAGGGGGGGCAATGCTATTCGAAATCAAGGCCAAGGGAGAATGTATGAACTTCCAAAACATGTGCTGCTATTAAAAATAGAGGTTGAGGGAGAATGTAGAAGCTTCCAAAATATTCGTTGCTATTCAATGAATTGGAAAAAATTGCAATGCAAAAATTAAACCCTTCAAAATTAGTTTGAATTTAACCCGATTGGCGCCAAATACTCGAGCTCATTCTTAGTAGAAATTCACTTTTAGGTTCTCCATTTGCTAGGATGAATATTTGGGAAAGTCGCATATCCTATTTTTTTTCAACATTGGGAAACCTATGCTTTTTAAAAAATACATAATTTCACCTATTAAGACTTTTTTATTTTTTGTACATGTGATTTATTAATTTGTAACTTTGAATTGTAAATAAGGTGGTTTGTGTCTATTTTAGTTCTCATCAAGTTTTTTAATTTAAATCTTATAGAATGGTTGATGTGGAAGTTAATTATAGGAGTTATACTATCTATATTGAGGGGTAATGAGGCTTGATTTAATATTACACAATTTTATTGACAACATTTCACATTTGGGTAGATTTTTTTTCCATCCAATATGTGGTCTAGCCCAACCTAAGCACAACCTAATAGTAGGGAAGATAATTTTCATTTGGTTGTTTTTATCATGACAAGGCTTGGTTGTGCATCTTATCAAGTGGTGTTGAAGGTTAGATGAGGTTATGATTATGGAAACATCATATTTTAATTACATTAAGGTTTTCAATGATGACAATATATTTCCTAGTATGGAAAATTTGGTGTGGAGGAGGCACAATTGAAGAAATGTCAACTTGTCAAAGGTGCCACATGGAATATCTACTCATCAAGATTAATTAATGTGGTGAAGATTTAATTTATGTTGTTGTTATATTAAATGTGTTGATAGATGGATACTTAGGCGCTTAAGGACAAGGGGTTAGGATTATGATTTATTTATGCACTTAAGGATTATGGGTCAGCATATTTAGGTGTTAAGGGGGTCAAGGCCCTAGGGATTATAGGTTTTTAGGGGTTTACGGGTTATGGGTTTGAGGTTTAGGGGGTTTAGGGTTTAGTTATTATTGGATTAGTGGTTAAGGGCTTCAGGGATTAAGGGCTAAGAACTAAGGGTTTAAGGGTTAAGAGCTTAAGGGAAATGGGATTTAGGTGTCAACGGGTTAAGTAGTTAGGGGTTAGGGGTTAAAGTTTTTAGGGGTTACGGGTTAAGGGTTAAGGGTCATGGTTACTTTATTACTGTGAAATTAGATGCATGTGTGGACATTAGATGAGAATATTGTTTATCTTTGAAATAAAATATGTAGAGGATATTTTGGGGAAATGTGATTATCCATAAAATGTAGATAAGATTTGGGGACCTTGTGGCTCTTTTCCTTGAACCCTAGTAGTGCTTGAAGGCTATATTTGGAAGGGATGGTGGAAAAAAACCCAATATTATCAAGAATATTAGTGTTGGAGAACTTGTGGTTTGGGAGAAAGGCTTAGGGTTTCTATGAGTTAAGGGGTTTAAGGGTTTAGGAGTAATTAATTAAGGGTAAAGGGTTAGGGCTTAGGGGGTTTATGGTTAGGGGGTTGAGGTCTAGTGGATTTAGGGGTTAGAGGTTAATGGGTTAGTGGTTAAGAGCTTCATGGGTTAAGGGTTAAGAAAGAAGTGCTTAGGTTTTAAGTGCTTAAGGGTATGGGATTTAAGTTAAATGAGTCGGGGCCAGGTTGTGCATTCAAGTGGGTTGGACCGTGATTTCGGGTGAGTCGGGTGACGTCATGGGACCATGTTAAAAATTATAAATTGTGACTGCTCGTGTGCCTTGTGCACAGTCATACGACCCATTTTCCAAGTGTTCCCATGTGCCTTCATTCAGGTCATGTGCTCAGGCGGGTCGGGTTAGCTCATGTGAGGGAAACCGTGTTAAAAATGAAAAGTTCTGACTGCCTGTGTGCCTACTGCATGTTCATGTGGCCCATTTTCATTTTTCTCCCTCATTCTTTCGTTTGGGCGGGTTGGGTCAGGTGAGGGCAGCCGTGTAAAAAATGCTAAGTTGTGACTGCTCGCGTGCCTTGTGCACATTCGTGCGAACTATTTTCCATTTTCTCCCTGGTGCCTTTGTTCGGGCGGGTCCAGTTGGGTTGTGTGAGGGCGACTATGTCAAAAATGATAAGTTGTGACTACCCATGTGCCTTATGCACATTCATGCGACCATTTTTTCGTTTCCTCCCTTGTGCCTTCGTTCAGGTGGGTCGAGTTGTGTCGTATGAGGGAACCCAAGGAAACACATCTAGGGAGGTCTGGTCAGGTCATGTGAGGGTGCCCAAGGAAACACGTTCGAGAAGGTTGGGTCATGTGAGGGCACCTAAGAAAAAGAATTTGGGAGGGTTGGGTTGGGTCAGGTCAAGTCGGGTTCTGTCATGTGAGGGCACCTATTAAGGAAACACGTTCGGGAGGGTCGAGTACTCAGGTCGGGTCATGTAAGGGCACCAAGGGAAACATGTTCAGGTAGTTCAGGTCAGGCCAGGTCATGTGAGGGAGCCTAGGGAAACAAGTTCGGGTAGGTCGGGTCGGGTCGTGTGAGGATGCCCAAGGAAACACATTCAGGCAGGTCAAGTTGAGTTGTGTGAGGGTGCTGATATAAAAAATGCTAAGTTGTGACTACCCATGTGCCTTGTACACGGTCGTGTGAACCATTTTTTGTTTTCTCCCTCATGCCTTTGTTTGGGTGGGTTGGGTCATGTTGTGTGCGGGCGCCCAAGGAAACACATTCATGTTGGGTCCGGTCGGGTTGTGTAAGCGAGGTCGTATAAAAGATGCTAAGTTGTGGCTGCCCCTGTGCCTTGTGCGTGTTCATGCGACCCATTTTCCATTTTCTTCCTCGTACCTTCATTCAGGCGGGTCGAATCGGGTCAGGTCGGGTCGGGTCGTGCCCTATGAGGGCGCCCAAGGAAACACGTTCAGGCGGGTCGACTCGTGTGAGGGTGCCTAAGGAAACACATTAGGGTTGGGGGATTTTAGATCCTTCCATTGATAAATTTGGTTTCTTGGCTTACAATGCAGTCTAAGTAATGATTCATTTTGTTCATACTTCATTCTGAAATGTTGGAGGTGTTTTCATTTATAGATTATATTCAGCGACCTAGTGCCCCAACATGGCTTGATAAGAATGGAGACTTGTTTTCGGAAGGCATAGATGTTGGTTGTTTCATAATGGAAAGCAACATTGATGCAAGTTGTTTACCATTTTTTGTAATCAAGAAAAATCCATGAAAAATACCTGACCCACCTCGACCCACTCGAACGCGTTTCCTTGGGCACCCTTACACGACCCAACTCGACCCACCAAAACTCGTTTCCTTGGGCACCTTCATATGACACAACTCAACCTAACCCGCCTGAACATGTTTCCTTAGGTTCCCTCACATGACCCAACCCGACCCACACAAACACGTTTCCTTGGGCTCCCTCACACGACCAGACCCGAACTGACCCGTCCTGATCGAACACATTTTCTTGGGCGCCCTCATGTAACTTGACTTGACCTGACCCACTTGAATGTGTTTCCTCAAGCATCCTCACATGGTACGACCTAACCCGAACCACTCAAATTTTTTTTCCTGGGTGCCCTCATACAACATGACCCGACCCGACCCAACCCGCTCGAACGCGTTTCCTTGGGTGCACTCACACGACACGACCTGACCCGACCTACCTAAACATGTTTCCTTAGATGGCCTCACACGACACGACCTATTCGAACCAGACCCAACCCACCCGAATGAATTTCCTTGGGTGGCCTCCCATGCCTCAATACGACATGACCCAGATGCGTTCCTTGGGCACCCTCACACGACCCGATATAACCTAACCCAACCCGACCGAACATGTTTCCTTGGGCACCCTCATAGCATGACACGATCGGATCTGACCCAAACCAAACACATTTCCTTAGGCACCATCACATGACCTAACCTGGCCCAACACACCCGAACGTCGATTAAGGTAGGAGGGAGAAAACGGGAAATGAGTCGCATGAATGTGCACAAGGCACATGGGCAGTCAGAACATAGAATTTTTTATACGACCTCCCTCACGCGATTTGACCTGAAGGTGTTTCTAGTGGTGCCCTCACACAGCATAACCTGACTCGCCTGAACCAAGGCACAAGGGAGAAAATGGAAAACAGATCACACAAATGTGTAGTACAAGGCACATAAGCAGTCACAACTCAAAATTTTTGATACAGCCACCCTCACATGATCCAACCTGACCCGACTCAACCCACCTGAACGTGTTTCCATAGGTACCCTCACATGACCCGACCCGACTCGACCCGCCCAAATGTCTTTCCCTGTGCACCCTCACATGACCCGGCCCAACTTGCCCGACCCACCTGAACATCTTTCCTTGGGTGCCCTCACACAGCATGACCCGACCTGACCCACCCGAATGCATTTCCTTCTCACACGACCCGACCCGAACCACACGAATGTGTTTCCTTGGGCACCCTCACAAGACCCGACCTAATATGACCCGACACAACTCGACCCGACTTGAACCGCCCAAACGCATTTCCCTAAGCGCCCTCACACAACCCAACTCCACCTGACCCAAATGAACACGTTTCCCTAGGCAGCCTCACACGACCCGACCCGACCCACCCCGACCTGCCCGAACGCATTTCCATCAGCACTCTCACAAGACACAACCCGACCTGACCCACCCCAACACATTTCCTCAGGTTCCCTCATAGGACCCGATCCAACACGAACGAACGTGTTTCCTTGGGCACGCTCACACGACTTGACCCAAACCAACCCAACATGGTTGAACACATTTCCTTGGGCGCCCTCACATGACCTGACCTGTCCTGACCTACTCGAATGATTTTCCTCGGGCACCCTAAAATGGCACAACCCAGCCCGGCCCGATCCTCCAAAATGCATTTCCTTGGGCACTCTCACAGTACGACACAACCCGACCTGACCCGAACTAAACACATTTTCTTGGGTGCCATCACATGACCCCACCTGACCCACACAAACACATTTCCTTGGCCGGCCTCACGCAGCATGACCCAACCAGACCCAAACTGACTCGCCCAAACATGTTTCCTTGGGCGCCCTCACATGACCCAATCATATGACATGACTCGGACGCGTTCCTTGGGTGCCCTCACACGACCTGACATGACCCGATCCTGATGCATTCCTTGAGCACCCTCACCTGACCCGGGTCGACCCCACCTACCTAAATGTCACATTTCCTTGGGCGCCCTCACATGACACAACCCATCTCGACCTGACCCGAATGCGTTTATTTACGTACCATAAACATCATACTTGTGACGCTTCGTTCATAAACATCGCACTTTTGATGCTTCGTTTATAAATGTCACACTTCCAACGCTTTGTTCATAAGCATCAAATTTTCAAGGATACCCCTAAACGTCACTATTCTGACGATACTTCCTAAATGTTGCTAGAGCAACGCTTGTTGGCGGGATTAAAAAAAATAAGAAAAATTGGGGAACTTTCCGAAAGTACGTCAAAACTGTCGGAACTAAAGTGTCGAAAAATTGACCATATGTACTAGTGCATGTATGATTTCATATCATGATCTCATGAGTTTTTAAAGCATAATTCATAGTTTATTTGCCCTATTTTATCATATTTTCATGTATTTTTTCTATTTCTTCTGATGAATGAACTCATAGTAATATGGTTATTCTGATTCCTCCTTTCTCAAACCCTATACCACAATGACACTATAAATATGTTTCTAGCATACCTACTTGGTATCATTTTCATCTCTCCAGCTTGTCCTTTGAACCCTGACCTTGAAACCTTGACCTAGTTCCTAGATTGACACTTATTATCCAACAAATTCAAACATAACCCTAATCAAAATTAATGAGCTTATATCTTGCCTATATATTTTATTTTCTAGTCACTTCATTAGCTGTGAAATTCATACCGAGAGAGCCCTCTCTGGTTTGATAGGGCTAGCTACCAAATCTAAATATTGGTTTGAGGTTACCTCCTTCGATATCCCTTCTCAACCTTGGGCAACTGAGGGAGTGATAACATTTTCGACGTTGTTTCTGGGGAGCGAAGGTTAAATATTTCCTGAGAAAGAAAGAAAAATATTAGATCTGATTGCTGATGGTGAACAGTGGTCAGACACAAGAAGGCTATGCATATTTCACCTAGTGACTCCAGTGTCAAAGAATCCAAAAGTTTAGATTTTTCATGGTGACTCCACTGTTCAAAAACTGGTAGCTTGAATAAATTCTCGGTGACTTCACTGTTTTCAAGATGGATTCAATTTCTAGAAGGTATACTCCTATGAATCACACATATATTCCTAGTTTTCCAAATCATATGCCTTGTGTTGATTAGTAGACTTGTTTGCCAAATTTTAAGGATAAATAAGGCATTGATGTTGCTTTGAATTTGACTAAGTTTCATATACACATACATAGGCTAGGGGTTGAAATTCATGAAGATTTCTTGATGGAGATATTTATGGAGACCTTAGAAGAAAGAGAAAGGTTTTGGTATGAGAAGTGGCCATCTACTCTTCTATGTTATCTTAAATATTTCTACACAACATTTTGTAAAAATTATAAACAAATATACCCTTCTCTAGTCCTGGTAGAAAACCTTTCTGGAAACCTTGATAATATTATTCAACATATGGAGATTGACATTCATGATAAATATTTAATGGATGATGAGATTGAAGAAGCCTTGTTTGATTTATTTTCTATTCAGGAGGAAGTAGTAGAGGATAACCATGACATTCAAGAAGATCTTCAATAGTCGGTTATTTTCCCCTTTATTGTAGACGAGGACAGGGATGAAAATAGTCATTCATATTTCCCTTCGGATCATATAGCTCTTGAATATCTCTTTTGAGAAGATAACATGAAAGAGAAGAGTGTGCTCTAAATCATATTGCAAAATAAAATTGTATTCACAATAATTTCCAACAAACAATTTATTCTTTGACTAAAGATAATAATAATCAACAATAAATTCATGAAGATCACATTCATTCCCTTGAAATATCTAAAGATATTCAATATTATTCATGGAGACCAAGAAATTGATAAGGAGTGTCATTCAAATTATTCTTCAAACATTCCATTTCTTGAAATTTTTGTTTCAAGAGAAAACTTGTTCATCTATATGTTCATACTTTTTTGAAGACCAAGAGCACACTCTTGCTGAAATTCATCATGACGAGAAACCAATTTCAATAGAAGGATGTTTCTTGATTCCTCCAAATAAGAAAGAGCTAATTTTTCACGATTTTCAGGAATGAAGGTCGATTTTGTAGCATTCATTGATGAAGGTGATCAGATTCAGTACATAGACAAACCAACATGTTGGAAGGAGGTTTGTTTTCCTATTTTAAATCATCCATAAAATGTTATTGTTACATGTTCTCCATGATCCTTTCGTCAATTTTTTGTATCCATATGGGAAGATGAATCTTATTTTATTTATTTATCACTAGCACATGTTCAGTGGACACTTTGAATTTCCTAATGCCTGCTCAAGAAAAGTGTGAGCAAGATTCAAGTAAGTAACTATTTGTTGGATTGGTTACACTATAGGGATAATATCACATGATTGTATGCATATCTTCAGTAGGTGGGTGGTTATCATCAAGATTTGAATCCAATGGGATGCTACCATATGTAAGTCAAACCAATTTTAATTTTTTTTAAGTTTGTCAGTCAGCCATTTCATTGTCGAGCTTTATTTTTTAGTTTTTACTCCATTTCCCAATGGATGGGGCTACTTGGTCTATATTTTTCTTGACACCTCCTACAGGAGGTTCCATCCTCAACTGGAGCCAATGTTAGTTTCTAAAATTTTTAGTGGTCAAATACACTCTTTCATGCTTATTTGATAGTGTCCTTGGTTAAATTTTTATAGTTTCAAATGAGTTTTCAAATAAAATTTGATCACTGGGTGTTTTTTTTAGGTCAGTGCTGCTCCCTCCATTCACTCATGGTCATCATCAATCATCCCAGTCAATTCTTCATTTAAGTGTCCATGTTTAAGAATTATTTAATTTACCATCATCTAGGTCATGGTCGAAGTTTACAATTGAGAGCCAGCTTCATCATTAGAAGTCACCATCATAGGGAGTTAGAAAATTATAAAATAAAGTAATGGGAAAAATTTTGTTTGAAAATAAGTTATGCCACATGTCAAATCATTCAAAGGATATTTTTCTCAAGTACATATGATGTCATTAAGCCAAAATCAATGTTTTTGAGCTATTAAGGGAAATGAAGCTTTTCATGAGTTCATTTTATCCTTTCAGGTTTTCAAGAGATCCTCTCTTATCTCCTAAAACTCTCCACAACCATCAAGAGATCAAATTCCATCAAATATCTACTCCATTTTGTAGAATGCTACATTTCTTGTAGCCATGCTACATTTTTCATCCTACCATACACTTCTGGTATTCATTGTTGCATTTTCGAATTGGAGGCAAAGAGACCATCCATAAGGTTTCATCTCGGAAATTCAGGGCTTCCAATAACTCTTGCACAAGTAAGTATTAGTTGGAACTCTTCTCTTGCAACTATCTTCTCAAATATTTCAATGAATTTCCCTCTTCTAGGGTTTTCACTACTTTTTTCATTTCCATGAGAATTTGTTTCAAATCAATGGTAAAACCCCAAGTTTCTTGCTCTCCTACACTCACCTACACTTTTCATACTTACATAAAACACTTCCCTCACACATTCCCATTTATTTCCTTCATTTCACTATAAACCCTAGCATAGGCTACTCCATGGACAATTTTCTAGGTTATGACCGCGTTTTCCACATTTTTACACATTCCGCTTAAATATTCAAGAGTTTTCATTTCCCTACACTCCCTAACTTCTATCCTTATCCCGTAAAGCTTTCCAATAAATTTACACAGTCCCTAACCCCTTCATCCCTTTCCTTCAACACCATAGTCCCTTATCCCCCATTTTTATAGTCATATCCTATCCCTTTCCTTCCCACTCAGGTAGGGTTTTAACCATGGAAACTGGAAACAGTGACACTGAGAAGAAAAATTACAATAAGGGTGGACATGTATCCAGGTATGAGTGAACACATGTCAAGGAAATCATGGCCCCAACTTTCATCAAGAAAGCCTTTAAGAATGTGGGTTGTCTAGGTTTTTGTGAAAAGATCCAAGAAATAGGTTTTCATGCCAAATTGCCAAACCTCTTTTCCACTGCTTTTAAGAAGGATAAGGCCAACATTGCAAGGGTAGAATTCACCATTTCAGCAGATTCCATTTCCATAGCTTCAAGTATTCCAAATCATGGAGAAATCTGGTTCAGAAGGATGGACTTGGACATTGAGAATTACAAAGTTTTTCTAAAGACACACTACAAAGATTCTCCAAAACATATTTTTTGGTTTGGAAAATTGATTGATAAGTATGCTCCATTAATGAAAATGATCATGAGGTACTTTACCTATGAAGCAAGGTTTTCAAGACTTTATCAGTATAATATAAGGCTCCTCTTGCACTTCACAATAGTCAAACCTCTAAACCTGCCTAATTATTTATATAGAAGCCTTGTTAGGATGTTAGAGAAGGTACAAAGAAAAGGCAAGGATCATCAATCCAACCTATTCACCATGGCTTGGTCGATGTCATTTTTCTTCATCAACTTTCAAAGATCAACATGCCTTGGGAAGAATTCATCTAATCAGATTCACTTTTTCCTAATTCTAGTCAACCTCGTAGTGAAATTACGCCATCACCAAAGCCACAAGAGGTTGCATCTTCCAATAAACAAGTTGAAAATTCAATTAGGGAATCAATGTCAAATAAACCTAGAGCAGAGGTGACTAAAACTTACAAGAGAGTGAAAATGCTTGTGTTTTCTACTTTATGACACCAATATGATGCACCCTTGCATGAGGATGAGAAGACACACTTTGAGGATGACATGGTAGACATGGCAAAGAATGAGGCACATAAATTAACTGAGGAGATTATAAAGGAGAAATGAAAACTCAAGGACAATCTGTCAAAGGAAAATTTCATGATAGCATTTCTTCAGCAGGAGAACATGAAACTTCAAGTAAATCAATTTTTTCTCACTAAACCTAAGCTATATTTGGAGGTGAAAGATGGAAAAGGTAATGTTGTCATTGATTTTGAGCAGCTTTAGGATATATAGGTTCTAACTAAGCCTAGTAGGCCAAGAAAAAGAGGTCTCAAGAGGCAAAAAGAGAAGGAAAGTGAACCATCTGCTTCATTAGGTCAACAGGATTTTTATGATATGATTGCAGTTGAGATTAAACAAGACAAGGAGTTTTGGATTAGTAGGGTTAATGAACACTTGGATATGCTCTTGAATAAGGCCAATAGAAACACCAAGCTCTAGAGGCACATGGAAAAACGCTACTGCATAAGAAAAAATATTTCTAAAATTAGGGTTAGAAACATGAAGAAAAATCTTAGGAAAAACCCTAATAAAGCTAAAGAAGAGGAATAACTTGGATTTGCTAGCTGAGGAATATCTAGTTGTCTAGGCAATCATTCAAGGATTATAAGAATGAAGTTTCATAAAATTTTGAGCAGTTTTGGTATTGTTTTAGATTTTTGGAAATTTTGGCAATTTTGGATGTACAGAAGTGTAGCGTGGCCCACACTATGCTTTTTACCAGGACCTTCAAATGATGAATTTATTGCATGGTTGGATAGATTTTAGTGAATACATGTCAGATATGAATTTGGTTGGCCTTTTTAGTGCACAGGTTGGAAGGAAAAGTCAGAAAACGTTCTCAAAAACATGTTTCTACCACTGCTTCAAATGCCACCCTACGCTTATGGAGAAGTCTTGGGAAAATTGATTTTTAGTAGCTTTAGAGAGGTGTTTTTGCATGCTTGAAGGCTCTAAGGATAAGTAGACATCCTAGGATTTCCAAATATACTTTCAGTTAAAAAAATTGATGAATAAAACCCATTCAAAAGAGCCTCAAACCCCATGCTATGATTTTTCCTGAGCACACTACGCCTCTGCCTCAGCATGCTACAATTATGTGTTAATGGTTTTTTTTGAAAAAGTGGCAGTCAAAAAGTAAAAAGGATCGAGGTTACAACTCTCTCATGAGATGTTTTCATAGTTAATGATTCTACTGATGTTCCTTCTTGTTAAAATATCTTGTATTTAATTAAAGAGATAAAAATCCTAATTGTTAGCTAAAATAGGGAGGATTGTTTCTAACTTCCCTAAAAACTAGGTAATGACTCATTAGGTGCATTAATGAATTGTTTTGGATAAGGTTTTGACCCATAGTGATAGAATATTCTCTATTTTTCTATATGTACTCCAAATGAATTCATTGTAGAGGTTTTATAGTTGATAATTATAGTGTGGAGCTTATGTACATATTTTTACAATGATATGAAAGACATGTTGCAGCTATAATTTTGGGACTCTAGTGGTATGCTTATTGGCATTCTTCTTCTCAGTTTTACCATAAAATTTAATTTTTATGATTCCTTGCAATAACATGTATGCTTTCGTATGATGATCTCATAATTTTTTAAAGAAAAATTCATAATTTACGTGCCCCGTTTTATGAGATTTTCATGTATTTGTTCTATTTCTTCTGATGAATGAACTCATAGTAACATGCTCAATAAAATTCTTTCTTTCTCAAACATTATACAACAATGAAAATCTAAATAATTTTCTAAGAATACCTACTTGGCCTCATTTTCATCTATGCAGCTGGTCATTAAACCTTGACCTTGAAACCTTGACCTAATTCCTAGATTGACACTTCCTATCTAGAAAATTCAAACAAAACCCTAATCAAAACTACTGAGCTTATATCTAGCCTAAGATCTTTTCTTTTCCAGTCACTTCATTGGCTATGAAATTTATACCAAGAGATCCCTCTCTAGTTTGGTAGGGCTAGCTACCAAATCTAAAGCTTGGTTTGAGGTTACCTCCTTCAGTCTCCCTTCTTAGCCTTGGGAAGCGAAGAGAGTGATAACATAATTTTCCCATGGAAGAATTGGGAATCAATGGGGATTGATTCATGGTATTTTTTTATAGTTTTGTGCTTATGGTATTTTGTGATTTTTTTGTGCTTGATTTTCAGTCTTGATTGCATCTAATGCATGATCATGCCACTTTGTTTATGGTGTCATATTGTTATTGATTCTCATGGTTTTATTATTGTTTTATTTTATTCTTTCCTTTTATGTTTTAAGGGTCTTGGGAATTGGTTGGGAAAGATAAAATTTAATAGAGTTCAGGAAGAGCTGGATGAAACCCAACAGGTAATGTAAGACATGGATAAATCTTGGTGCATGTATAATGGTAGCTAAAGGCAAGAGTATGACAACTGGTTGAGTTGGATAAGTCCACTGTGATAAATGGATGATGGCAGAACAATCATGAGAAAGGTAACATGAAATATGAAGTAAATGGATTTGAGGCGTTAGATGCCTTAATGTTTTTCCTGTGTGCATGGATAAAGGGAGTTCTCTTAACCTTAACCTTATGATATCTGGTAATTATGTTGTGATTATGATTATCATGATGTCTATATATGTATATATGTATGTAAGTATGGTATTGTCTGACAGGTTCATCAGGGATCATGATTTTTTTATGTTGATGTTTATATGTATGTATGTATTTCATTATTTGAAATGGTCATAAGGAATCATTATTATGGAGGAATTATTTATTATGTAGGTGATGCCATGAAGAGGTTCTTGGTTTATGAGGAATTAAGTGGGAAGTGTAGCCTTGACAAATTTACAATGTTAGTATCATGTGGATATGAATTGATGTTATGTTATTATACTATGTCTATGTTTATGTTAATGTTGGGGGTTACATCAGTAGGATGAAAGCAATGTGAACTATGACATGTTGGAAGAAGATTGAATAGTGGAAAGACAATGGAGGTAAGGTTTTTTGGTAGAGCTGTTTTGTGGTCTCTGGATGTGTAGTACTACTATTATTTATAAGTTCTACATGCTGTACCTATGTTGTTGTGTGCATGTTGGATATGCAGTGTTCTATACATACGGTGTTGTGTGCATGTTGGATATGTTGTGTTGTGTACATATGGTGTTGTGAGCATGTTGGATATGCGGTGTTGTGTACTTATGGTTCTTTGTGCATGTTGCATATGTGGTTTTTTGTACAGATGACATGTTTATGCATGTTGTGTATATTGTTCTTTGTACGTGTGGTGTTGTGTGTATGATTGTACATGTGGTGTTGTGTGCATGTAGTGCCATGTACATGTTGTACATAGGGTGTTGTGTGCAAGTCGTATTGTGTACATGTTGTTCATGTGGTGTTTTTTACATGTGGTGTAGTGTACACATTATGCATGTGGTGTTTTTTACATGTGATGTTGTGTACATGTTGTGTAGGTGGCGTTGTGTACATGTGGTGTTGTGTACATGTTGTGAAAGTGGTGTTGTGTACAGGTGGTACTATGTACAGGTTGTAGATGTGGTATTGTGTGCATGTCATACATGCTGTGTCGTGCACATGTGGTATTGTGTGATTGTTGTTCATTGGTACTGTGTATGTGCATTATGTAGTCATGGTATCGTGACATGTGTATTTTTTGTGTTGTACTATGTGTATGTATTGTATTGTACATCAAATGTAGGTGTGTGTATTGTTTTCTGTTATACAACACATGTTGGTGTATTTATTGTGTTGTGTTATACACCCGGTGTAGGTGTATCTACTGTGTCATAATGCAAGTGTATGTGTTGTGTTGTATGATAGGTGTAGGTGTATGTGTTGTATGTCAGGTGTAGGTGCATGTATTGTATGGGGTTGTATGCCTTGTATGGTTGTACGTGTCCAATGCACACCATGTGTATGTGTACATGGTTGAAGATAAGGCACAAAGTTTTTTTTGGGTGTGGAAACTGATACAGTGTGTGTACATAAAGGACGAATTAAAGAATAAGTATCAATATTTTATTTTAGTTTTAATTACGCTTGTAATCTATGATTTTGGTTTATGATGGTTACACATGATCTATGATTTTTATTATGATGGTTGCGTTTTGAGCTAACTAGATGTGATATGTTTATACATGATGATTTAATCAAATAGATAGTTTGACTTTTGTGACAAAAAGTAAAAAGAAATGAAAGTGTACCTTATTTGAGCCACCAATGAGGCATGATTTGAATTTGTTTCAGTTTGTTTTAATTCTAGTGGAAATTATGTGCTTGGTATAGGAAAGCATAGAAATTCCAGGTTGGGTGGTTGTAACTGACTACAAGCATTAGAAGCAACAAAAAGAAGGAATTGAAACATGAAGAAATATGCTTGTAAAGTATTTAGGAGTAGGGCCATTGTGGGCCACTCGTACCCAATAGTGTTCATTGATTTCCATGAGCATGCTATGAATGGTATCATGGTTGAGGCAGGTATATGCCTTGATTTCTAGACCTTCCGATGTGAGGAAGCCTTGCCTAGGGATGGATCGCCCGAGAAAGGGAATGCTTGGGAAATTTGAAGGTGAGTGACTGCATGGAAGGGGGTGACCGAATTTCCCAAGGGACTATGTAACGGAGAATGGAAGGCCGAGGATGGAATTTTTTTGGTCATTATCATTTCCACATGGAATCAGATGCACATTGGGAGTGTGCACTGGAACAATGAGCCAATAATTGTTCACTAAGAGGACAACAACACAAGATTGTAGCACTGGAAATTAGATGCAAACTTGACTTTGGTAGTGGATTCTAGACTTCCTTGGAAGGAGGTGAATCTCGGTACTACTTTGAGAGTGGAGGTCTGAGCCTCTGTATGCCCTTGTTGCTGATGCAGACATCATATCCTTTTATTTTTTGGTTGAGAAAATGTGCATATGTGTATATTATTGTAAATATTGTATTAAATATGTGTTATTTAGCTCCATAGATAGTATGGTTGTTTGTTGGTTGAAGAAAATGTACATGAGTGTATATGTGGTTGTTATTGTAAATACCATAATGAACTATTTTATAAAGATATAGTAAAATGTATGTTTGTTATGTTTTCAACAATGGTCATTGTAAATATTGCAATGAGTTGATTTATAAAGCTCCATAAGTAGTATGTTTTGGTTTTCTCAGCGGTTTTATTCGTCGTAGGTGTGATTGAACATCAATGATGTTGTTCCTCAAGGGGAAGGTTTTTGTAACAACCCTGGTCAAAAATCCACGTAATAAAGTTTAAAAATAAAAAATAAGACCAAGGTCATGGGACACGTATTCCAAGCTAAATTTTGGGAAAAACATTGTAGCGGGTTTTCGTTTGGTTTATTATGGCTACAAATTGGAAAAGGCAATGGAGAAGGATTTGAAAAGGTAAGAGGCATTAATTGGCATTTATTTATGAAAATAAATAAAATTAAGAGAAAACAAAGGTGGAATGTCATAGGTTGAATGTGAGGAAGAAATGAAGGAAAAATAATGGAAAATGAAGAAATTAGAGACCTCATTGACAAAAATGCTTCTAAGGATCAGTTCACAGGCTTTTGTTAGTTCAATTTTGAGCTCTTTCTCTATTCTCTCTACTCTCACATACTCTTGCACATTTAGATTTTTATTGGATCCCTCTAGCATTGGATCAAGGAAAAAAAAGAAAGGACAAAGAAGGAAAATGAAATAAAATATCAAGTAAGGAAGAGTTGGATCAAGCTGCTATAAAAAGATTACTTGCAAGTATCGAGTTGCATGTATGATTTCCGTGCTATTTTTTTCATGCATGGTACATGCGTGTGTGTATTTGGTTCTCTTAATATCATTGGCATGGGTTTTTCTAGGTCTGATAGTGATTTTTCTCCTTGCCTTGCCATTTCAGGATAGCCATGGCATGATGGGGTTCTCTTTTACTTGGTTGAGATGGATTTTTGGATGGTTTGGAAACTGAGTGGGGTCATTTGTGGAGAAGAAAACAAGGCCTAGGAATCCTTGGACTGGTGAAGGTGGGATTGTGGTAAAGCCATATTTTGTATACCTCGTTGGTACTAGGAATCCTCTACTGATGAATGGTGGGATATACAACAAATCCAAGAGCTGCATACCATCATTAGGCCTAGGAATCCTTGACTAATGAATGCCAGGATATGTTGTAAATCCTATAGGGTGGATTATCGATGGGCCTAGGAATCCTTGACCATTGATTAGGAGGATATGTGGTAAATCCTAGAGGTTGGAGATGGAACAATTCCTCATGGTTTATGTCGAGATATCTAGAGGCATCCATGCTTGTATAGGCCTAGTGATCACTGGACTGGTATATGTTGTATTGCAGTAAATCCTGGTAGTGTACGTTTCTTGTTTGGGCCTAGGAATCCCTTCACGGGATTGTGGTAAAGCTTGGTTTTATAGATAAGGGCTTGGGACTAGGAATCCCTTGGTGATTGCGGTGAAGCTTGAGGAAACCCTGTTTGGTTTGGTTGTAAGTTACACATTCATGCTTGGAATATGGCATGGGGCTGATTGGCTTAAAGAAAGATTTGGTTCAGCCCAATGTATGGTTGGGTGGTACGTGGAAATCCTTGACATGGTTGTATTTTGCATTCGTTAATAAGATATCACTTCCTCTTATGTACCATGTGTAAATATGTTTGTTATTATGTGGTTACAATGGTTGTTCTATCATTGTTAATCTATTGGTTTTATGCTAGTTAAAAGCATGTTTTATGACAGAATTGAGTTATGGCTCTCATCATGTTTTGTTTGGTAAATGAAATATTAATGAATGTATGACCTAATAGATTATATTACAGCTATTATGAGAGGGAATAAGACCTTCTTGATGAATTTGAGATAAGTATGAAGTCCTTATGTTCAGATGTATATTTACGAAATGTACATTACATATTCACATTGTGTTTGAAGAAACGTATGTCATGGTTAGGCTTGGTTAGTCCAAGTCCATGATCATCTTTTGTGTTAGAATGTAATATCCCAAAATAGGGAATTTCTACAACAATAAGAATATCTTAAGATATTCTGAAATTGGAGATGCAGCAATGTAAAACACATATTGGAGTAGCAGCATTATATTTATACACAAACCATGATAAGATCCAAATAGCCATGAAATTGATATTATAGTACCAAATGTATACAATTCCTTGAGGTAATGATCACTCAAGCTAGGCAATGCAAGCCTCAATAGAACATGTACATGAAAATGAAGAACACTGCTACATATTTAAAACCCCAGGCTATAACAACGCAGTTTTATTACAGGAACTTCTATTGGGAAGTTTCAATACACAAATATGACAATGTACAGCTCAAATAAGTGGGGGAGAAAAGCTCTAAACCCATGTAAACAATATCAAGACAATCCTAGAAGGATTTCCTAAAATATACAAAAATGGAAAAATGTCGGAGTAGCAGGGTTGAGTAGCAGCTGCAACTCAAGAACTGGATGGATATGGGTGTAGATGATGCACAAGCTGAATATAACTCCTCCAATGGATCTTCCAAGTATAATTCTGATCCTAACACTGAAGATCTAACCCTCCAAACAAATATTGTAACCCTCACTATAGATGCTCAATGAAAATAACGTAGTCAATGAGAGGGACTGCATTGTAGGTGATGAAAAATGGTTTCCTTGATGCCAAAGATGATGGGAATCAGCTCAAATGCTCCCTCACTTATCCTCCAAAGGAAAGAAGGCTCCCTCCTCTGAGAAATAGCTCCATAAGTGGTGTTGTAGAACCTAAACTGCAACACCCTACAACACAATGTTTCCTGCTATAGCAATAACGCTGTAGCTGAAGGAGGATGCTTGGCCTCAAGCCTGAATGTGGAGAAATGAAGAGAAACTCCCTAAAAAGGCCTATCTTGAAAGGAGAAGGAATTCCTAAATAGGAATGCCTTGTGCTAAGCAGCACTGCAACTTTTCTAAACAGCAGGAGAATGCACAAAGTCTAAATAGACCAAGAAATCAATAATCTTCAACATGTCTCACAATGGCTGCCTTGCCCTCCTTTTAAACAAGTGAAATCCCTCTCACCATGGGTACCACTCATTAGGGTTTCATTCACCAAAGAAACTTCATCCAATTCATACTGCACTATTTCTCTAAGTGTTCTCCACCTCCTATCCCAACGCTGTTGACTTGGTCAAAATTAACCTTGTCCACCTGCAAATGATCATGTTCACACATGAGGGTGTGAAATCCAGCTATTTTGATGATCCCATTTCATACTATGAGGGATTTTATTTATGATTTTATTATTTATGGGCCTCCTTACCCAATTATTCAACTCCTAGGTGATAACAACAAAAATTAATGTTCCAACTAGCTACATTCTAATTTGGGAACATTACAGTCCTCCCCTCCCAAATGTTTCTTGTCCTCAAGAAAATGCAAGGATAGAACTGAGAATTTTCCTCCCAAGGCATGGAGACTGAAATGTATTGGGAGAGCATCTTTCCCAAGTGGATCCTCCATCCCCAAGCAATCATCCATACAAAATGAGTCACCTCCCAACATGGCAACTCTAGAAAATTTTCCTCCACCTTGAGTTCATGTAGTATAGGTGGGCTGACAATCTCAACATGGTAGACATTGGTGCCTACCCCATGCTATCCTCCTCTCCAATTATGATAAGTGTAGATTTTTTTCTGATCCTGGGCTGCAATAATGTTGCCCTCAAGAGGCAAGATGAAGACTAGATCTCCAAAGATCTCTCCTCCAACACTGTGAGTCAAGCTGGCCCAAACCATCCCATATGTGATGGATAGGAAATCATCACCTTAAGGCATCCCATAAATCACATGGCCCACCTCAACAAAAATAAACAAGTGTTTTGCTATGGTGGCCATATTTCATTTCATGCTCCCATTAGAACATGCAATGCAAAAAGTTTGGGAATCCTCTTCCCCAAAGGACACATCCAAATTCTGTGTCTCTCTCCCAATCATGCTTCCAATAAAAATCAGATCCATATCAGCAAATGAAATCATGAACATCAACAACATGAGGAAAATTTTGAAGGTTTCATGTGGTGCAAGAAGGTACCAACAGTTTTCCCAATATTGACAATGCATTTTTCCAAATTGTTGCCTTAGAAAATCATATGGCAAGTTGTTTTGTGCTATATGGATAATTATGTATGTCATGACATCTACTGATAAATATCAAATGGTTAGGTACATCAACTTACATGAGGGAAAACACTTGCCCAAGGCTATACAAGAGATGGTTGTCTCCATGATACAATTTGGCCCAATGTTGACCATGGAGCTCAATGAAAAGCTTGCCCTTTTATGGAGCAATGCACTAAATATGAATGGTAAGAGTATCCAAATATTGTGTTAGATAATACATGAATGAAAAGACAATATTCTTACCATGTGTTGAGAGTAAGATGATGCATATTTATATGAATGATTCCTCCATAATGGTATGACACACTCCCATGAAGAGAAATGAAACATATGCTGCATAAAGATCAACCTCCTTATACTTGGAAATCCAAGTCAAGAAGACCATAGAAAATAATATCATACCAATTTAATATATGTTTCCATCCACAACTCCATCATTCTCACCCCCTCCTTGTCTACCAAGTGCATAAAATGTGAAGTCATCCCGGGGACACTCCATCAATAACCCCAAGCTCCTGAGTGACAGCATTGTCGGCCCATGCAAATAAGCTCTTGCCAACTCATAGCTCCATTATTTGACATTATCCTTGTCAAAGACATATACCATAATGCTACTACACATGAGAAGTTCCTCCCAAACTGGAAGTACCTCTTGATCATCTAAGGCCAAGGAGTAGCCCCTTTGCACCATGATAGTGCCCTCTCCTACTCCTGCAACATCATGCAAAGTCTGAGAGCAAATCTGCCCTTGCTCTCCCAAGAACAACCAAAAAAACAAAATATTTTGCTACCTCCTCATACTTTCATCATAAAAATCATGTGATGAAAACATAATGAATGATATGAATATCACATCAACACCATGCATCCATACTCTTTGCTGCTCAAAGATGCAAGTATCCTGCCACATACCCTTAGAAAGAGGATGATGAGAAAACTCTTTCAAGAGTAACCAATGCAGCCATGCCTCCTACTGCCCAATGTCATATATTTTCAAGTGGCTCACCAGCATCTTGCTCTCCATCCATAGCCATTCATCCAACTGTGGGTGCCTCCCATCACGCTCAATATTGGTACCCTTCCCATGAATACTACCATCCTCCCAAATCAGATTTTCGTCCTTTCATTTCATGGGATTTTGAAATGAAATCTTCTCAAGTATAAATTTGATCCCATAAGGACCCAAATAGGTGGTAGGCAGAACCTCCCATCATGATGTGTATGGCTCAATAAATTTCCAACACAAGCATGAGAGATGTTATCCATCCTAAGATGTCATCCATCATCTATTTTCTCCTCCCTGAATCCATGAAGATCCAAGTGTGAGAATGGAAGAAAAAACTTGCACTCCATGATGTGTTGAAGTGCACCTCTAATTAAATCTCTCCATGAGATCTCTCTCTCATCAATAGTCTTTAGAAACCAATGAGGTCTTGGATCTGCTGAAAGTAGAAGTTTCTCTTTGAGCTAAGAGGTGCTCATTGAGAAAGGGTCATCTAGAAAGGAGAAAGGGTTTCTCACTTCAATATGTCTAATATCTTCCATTCTTTTCTTCAAGTCTTCAAACCCCAACCTAAAGTGTGGTATGCATTCCAAAAATGGCTCATGAGGATGATGGTTTATTTCTTCCTTGAATGTTTTCATGTTGCATAGTGCAGTGCAATCTTGCTGCTCTAGGTTAGAAATGTATGTTGATTCTTGGTCATTTAAATATGAGTTCCCAAAATCCTAAAAAATATTTGTTGAAATAGAAAGTGGAAATTCATTCATACCTTGATGGAACTTGGGATCTCCTTGTATGGCTATAATAGTTATTTCCTCCAATGAAATGGCTATCCCATTTGCAGATGTAGAAGACTGATCTTTCAAGGATGTGACATTGTTGGTACAAGTCTCCTCCCATGGTGGCGTGGGATTTTTATCCTCTGATATTTCTCCATCAAAGGTTCTAATAAACCTTTGAGTAAACTTTGCAAAAGTATTCACCCTTTCATGGCTCAAGTGGCTGAACCACCAAACATTGGCTTCACCCTCCAAGTGCAATGCTGCAACTTCTAGTGCCTCCCTCTCTACCACTGGATGTAGTAGGAAGAATGCCTCAAACTTCTTTTCCCAAGCTCTTGTTATAAAAGATCCATCATATGTAGGCAATATAAACCTATTACCTCTGATTCCTCTCTTGTTGCAGGACCTCCTTTCTTCCTTCAAATGAATGAACTGCGGAAGAGCTAGAGTCTTCTTGAAGGCTCTAGGTTGAGATTTTTACTCAACAAGGTACTTAATTAGAATCATATGATCCAATTATATTCCATGCTCGTTGTCTTCTTCTTGATGAGAATAGGAAGTGCATGGTCCTTGCTTCTCTATTTTCTCATCCTCCTTGTGGAGGTTCTTCATAGATATGAAGAATGATGAGACAAAACCCATCGTCTCCAATATTCTGATCTTCTTCTATCTTCTTTGGCTAAAACTCATAGGCTAAGCCAAGATGATGCTTTGATACCTTTGTAATATCCCAAAATAGGGAATTTCTACAAAAATAAGAATATCTTAAGATATCCTGAAGTTGGAGATGCAGCAATGTAAAACACATATTAGAGTAGCAGCGTTATATCAATACAAAAATCATGAGAAGATCAAAATAGCCATGAAATTGATCTTATAGCAGCAAATGTATACAAATCCTTGAGGTAATGATCACTCAAGCCAGGCAATGCAAGCCTCAATAGAACATGTACATGAAAATGAAGAACACTGCTACATACAGAAAACCCTAGGCTATGAAAACACAGTTTTATTAAAGGAACTACTGTTGGGAAGTGTCAATACAAAAATATGATAATGTACAGCTCAAATAAGTGGCGGAGAAAATATCTAAACCCCTGGAAACAATATCAAGACAATCATAGAAGGATTTCCTGAAATATACAAAAATGGAAAAATGTCGGAGTAGCAACTACAACTCAAGAACTTGATGGAGATGGTTGTATATGATGCATAAGATGAATATACCTCCTCCAATGGATCTTCCAATTATAAGTCTAATCATAACACTGAATATCTGACCCTCCAAACAAATACTGCAACCCTCATTGCAGATGCTCAATGAAAATAATGTAGTCAATGAGAGGGATTGCGTTGTAGGTGATGAAAAATGGTTGGCCTGATGCCAAAGATGATGGGAATTAGCTCTAATTCTCCCTCACTTATCCTCCAAAGTAAATAAGGCTCCCTCCTCTAATAAATAGCTCCAGAAGTGGTGTTGTAGAACCTCCACTGCAACACCCTGCAACACAATGTTTCCTGCTACAGTATAACGCTGTAGCTGAAGGAGGATGCTTGGCCTCAAGCCTAAATGTGGAGAAATGAAGAGAAACTCCCTGAAGATGCCTCTCTTGAAAGGAGAAGGAATTCCTAAATGGGAATGCCTTGTGCTAAGAAGCATTGAAACTCTGCTAAACAACAGGAGAATGCACAAAGTCTAAACAGACCAAGAAATCAATAATCTTCAACATGTCTCACAATGGCTGACTTGCCCTCCTTTTAAACAAGTGAAATCCCTCTCACCATGGGTCCCACTCATTAGGGTTTCCTTCAACAAATAAACCTCCTCCCATTCATACCGCATTGTTTGTCTAATTGTTCCCCACCTCCTATCCCAGCGCTATTTACTTGGTCAAACTTGACCTTGTCCACCTACAAATGATCCTTTTCACACATGAGGGTGTGAAATCTAGCTCCTCTAATGATCCCCTTTCATACTATGAGGGATTTTATTTATATTTTTATTATGTATGGGCCTCCTCACCCAATTATTCAACTCCTAGGTGATAAAAGAAAAAATTAATGTTCCAACTAGCCACATGCTAATTTGGGAACATTACATAGAAACTTTGTATTTGTGTCATTTAATGTTTTGGAAAGTTTCATCAATTTATGAGTAGTGACCTAGAGTTTATCCATGAAAATGCAATACACATTTCGCAGCTGAACAATACTGTAATTGCACCCTTGAAGTGGCTATGCATGGGACTAGAGGAATACAGTCGGATATGTGGAGGCTTGTGCATGCAAATGGGAGTCTATATCAGTGAAAATGAAAGATAACTCAGGGTTTTGACACCTGGAAGTGTGGTTTAGCCTTTGGGGGTCTTGTAGCCCCTGAGGAAGTTCATTAAGTTTTTTTTTTGTCGATTCCACTTTCTTAAGGTCATCTACGAGGTTGAAAATTATCATAATAACTCTTTGTCACATATTTACCGCGGTGGATGAGTAAACTTGGCTAAGTATTCGAGGATGGTGTTACGTATCCACTGATGAATATTTCGACCTTTTACTTTTCATCCTTAATATATATCACATACCTAAAAAACTACAAAAACTTAGTCATATACTCTTCATCAATCATATAACCCATATTAATCTCATAGAAATCCTTAGCCTTTGCATCATAATATCTTGGACATGTACTTATTTCTAAAAAGAATTTTAAACTCAGGCCAACTCAACTCCTTTGTCTTGATGCCTCACACACACTTCACATCTTCCCACTAGATTTTTGTTTTTCCCTTGAGACTAAAGATAGATATCCTAGCCCTGATATTCTCTATATAATCATGTAATTCAGATAACGTCTTCATCCCAAGTAGCGATGTTTCTGCATATTCTAGTTTCTTCCTCTCTATCAAATGTAGGAGGCTTGGATTTTTTGAACACATATGAAAATTACGGCTTTTCACTCCTCCTATAAGGATGATGATGGTGATGAACATGATGTCTCTATGATCCAGAACTATCATAGATACTACCTCTCCTGTCAGGTATATCCAAAAATAGACCACCTCTAACTTTATCATACCTATTGAACCTATATCCTGATCGATACCTACTACCATATGTCCCATTAGTCCATTCCTCCTATCCATGACTGATTCTTGGATGTCTCTGTCTCTGCAAATATTATAAGCTCTAAAGGATCACTACATCGACCTCTACTTGACTTTCCCGAGCTCTAGAAAATATTTCCTATGCCTCAGTTATCCTGTCATTGTCTTCCTTGAAAATTATGATTTCTTCCTTCAAACTTCTCAGTGTATCTACCATATTAGGAGAATGCTCATCTCCTTGTTCCTTAGATGATCTATAAGGAGAGCCACGTTAACTATAATCCACCATTTTTCTTGTCATATCTAATCTTCTTCTTCTTGAAAACATGGCATGTCAGATAAACCAAATATAGACATAATAAAAATCATACCTTAGCGTGAATTTCAAGGGAGTCTATCTCGTCTGCACAATCAATCCAGATTAGCACAATATATATAATGACACCAACATCATCATGATGACACAACTGCAATAATAACTTTCATAATGCATGCCATATATACCATGCATGCTAAACATACCAATCAAAATGCATACATGACAAACACATTGAAAACTAACACACGTGCATAAAAATCACATTCAGACACCATGTCCAAGTGTTTGAACCTGTAAGCTTTGATACTGGTAATGGTGTCAGTCTTTACATCCTGTCACCAGTAATAAATGGCCTCTTATCATGTCTTGTTAGGGTCTCATAGTCAAATTTTATAGTTTCAAATAAGTTTTCAAATAAAATTTGATCATTGGTTGTTTTCTAGGTCAGCACTTCTCCCTCCATTTACTCATGGTCATCATCATTTCATGAGTAATGTCCGCCGTTATCAACTAGATTCTTAGGTCAGTCACCATGTTTTCACCTAGGTTAGTGTCTAGCTGCCTTTCATTTCGCCACCATCAATTTCCAAATTATGTCATAAGAAGGAAAAATAAGGGTCAATTCATCATTTCTTAAAGGTGTAGGTGCTTCCAAAATAGTAAGTGAACATTCCTTACTTCTCCTTCAAGTGATTTTCTTCAGCAAAGAGTGGATTCCCTATTTTAGGGTTTTCAAACTATTTTTTGGATTGTTGAGATGTTTGGTTTCTTTCAGCTCGAAAACCCCTAATTTTACCAAAAAAAAACCTTAATACATCACCTATATGCCTTAAAAAATCATTACATATCATTCATAACTTTCATTGCTCCCATTTTCACTCAATCCATAATTCTCATTGCATTTTTGTAGAGATTCTGGGTTAGGACTGTGTTTTAGCCTTTTCCCACAATTTCCCTTATCCATTTCAAGAAATTCCACTTGAAATATGTTCTTAAAAAACTCCCCTATCTCCCCTAATATTTTCATATTTGTTTCTAACGCTTATCCCCTCTGTTTCCCTCCCTAAACTTCCTGCCCATTTTCCCTTGTTTTCCTAGATTCCACCCTTTCCTTCCTTCCCATCAAGCTAGGGTTTCTATCATACAAAAAAAAACCATGGAAAATGAGAAGAAAAGGTACAAAAAAGGAGGGAAAGTTTCCAAGTTTTAGTCAACTCAGACCCATGGCATCATATTCAGATTTTTGTGATCATTTGCTAGGGTTGACAGTGCCCATAGGGACAATTTATCTTCAAAATCAATTTCTGAAGTAATGGAGATGAATTTTACAAAAGTGAAAGAGGTTTTTGTCAATAATAAGCCAAATAACAAAAAAATAATTCATTTTATGCACATATGTTATGGTTTGAGAGAAATTGTGAAAATGCAATTGCTCTAGGTCATTTTTTTCACTTTTGTATAGGTTGTCTTAAAATCAAATTTTCTGGGGTTTGGAGAAGGGGTTTGAAGTGCATGATGACTCTATTTTGTAGAATACATCCTAATATTTCAAACCATACCACTTGAAGCCCCAAATTTCTCTGGGAATAACTCCAAAATCCCTTTCAAAGTGGCACAACCCTTTTGCGACCCTTTTGTGAAATATTCCAGAAAAAATCCAGTTTTAGACATCTTTTTTCAGAGAACATTGTGAATGATTGGAGCCATTTTTTTGGAAATGGGAGGAGGTTTTTTTTTCTAACATGCCAAAGAAAACAAACCTCTCTCTATTTTTACATATGTATTACATAATGAGAGATCCATTCACATCTTCACAACCTAGTTTTCTAACTATGCAATTCCCTGTTCTAGTCACCTTTTTGTAGAGAATATTGTGCATAATAAAAGAACAATATTAGGAAAATGGAGGATTTTTGTGTCCCTAACATGAAAAATAAAAAAAACCTCTCTCAGTTTCTCAAAAAACCTCATGGTTAGAGAGATATTTCTCCATCTGTGAGACCTATTTTTCCAGATGACAGACAGAAAGGTCGAGCCAAGGTACGATTATTTTTCCTTGGGCATCCAAATGAGCTCTTATATACATGGATTGATATATAATGATGTCTATATTCTAAATATGAAGTGGGTTTTCCACTGAAAAATTCTAATTTTGATAAAAAAACTCAGGAAACCTCACCTTTTACATGCTTTTGCCACTAAATCTAGATTGTCGCGATGCTTTCGAGTGAGGTTGAAAAAAATCAAATTTTGGAGGCCTTCCTGTGGGAATTTTTTGTAGTTTGATGGATCATTTGAAAGTAGACACGTGGGTATACTTGACCCAGCTTTAAAAATTCAATTTTTACTCCTGAAAGTCAGCCAAAATCAGTTCTTAATTGGCGTGACCCACTGGAGGATGAACCATGCCAACATAAACATGAAAATACAACATGGAAATATTAGGTATTCAACTTGGAATTTCATCCAAGACATCATGTTATTTGTCCTAAATTATTTTTTCTCTTTTCCTGAGAAGGTCAAGAATTTTTTTCAAAGTATACTGTATTTGAGAAAATATCCCATATCTATATTTGATTCCTTCCTTTTGAAAATTGTGAATTCAAATTCTCCTTACGCCTTTGATCTCGGTCAAGAGCCTTCTTCCAAATCTTATGATGATCATATTCTGCTTGATGAGCCTCAAGTGATCAAGAATAATCTAACAACTTTTATACATACTCCTATACCTTGTAAAATTATAGATAGATACAAGGCACTCATCTTACCTCATATACTCCATAATTTCCGTGAAAAATATTAAAAATATATTCCCAAGATTGACGGAGAATATGGTAACATCACTGCTGAGAAAGAAATTTAGGGTTTTGAAAATTTTCTTGATATTTTTTAGGTTGATGAAGATGATGTTAGTATCAGAATATTTTCTCTATCTTTACAAGGTGAAGCAAAGAAATGGTTCAAAATCTTTCCAGTTGCAAGAATTTTTTATTTCCATCAGTTTGTGAAAGTATTCCTTGATAAATGGGTGATAAAGAGAAATCCTTTTATTATTTTAGAAGATTACAATCATTTGAAAATACAGCCAGGAGAAACATTGCAACACTTTTCACCTAGGTTTAATCAAGTAAACCATTCAATCCCTGCTAATATAAAACCACCTCCTAGTTCAACTCTCTTACACTACCCAGATGCCTTTGATCTAGAAATTGAATTTAAATTGAAAGAAAGGAATGCTACAATGCTTGAAAAAATGTAGGACAATGCAATATATGTGGAAGCTAATTTTATAGTCAAAATATTAAATTTGAAGGCAGAAGAAAGGGAAAAGGAATACCTGACATCTTCATAAGTAAAGCTAAAAATTTTGGTAAGTACCATGGAAGAAGTAATGCAAAATATCACCATGATAGATGAATTTTCTATTCAAAACCACCATGTCCCACTTATTACAGAAGAAGAGGTTGTTGGCCCTAAACATTTTCCTGCGAATCCTTATTACCATAGATCAGAAAATGATTGTTGATTGTATTCATTTATGGAAAATCATGAAAATGTGTTTGTAGATCAAATAGAGGAGAATAAATCTATTGATATAATGTGTATGTTTAATGACATTACTTATATCAATGATTTACCCAAGTATGATCAATATGATGATGATGATGTTGTTGAAATTGAGGCTGACTCTTCAGGGATAATAGACATGTTTTTGGGAGGGAGAAGTTCAATTACAACTACTCAAATATAGCACTCAACCTATACATATCAATCATTAAAATGATGAAGAGAATGCATAAAATTTCAAAGAAAGTGAAAGCTCTTTTCCCTTGAGTTTCGCTACATTTCAATTTATGAGAGAAAAATTTCACAAGATTAGAAATTAGCAGTCTTTCAGTTTTGATATTGAGCATGAAGAACACAATGAACTTCTTGATAAGGACTCATTACCCTTGTGTTTCTCCACATTTATGAAAATACGAGAAAACTATAAGGAAGAAGATAAGCGAGTTGTCAGAAGTATAAATGGGCACCCTTCTCATCAATTGGTTTCAATTTCAATTTTTGAAGAGAAATTTTGATAATATCTCTGAAATAAGGAATCATAAGCCCATAGAAAATCATCTAGTCTCATTGGAACCAATGTATGATAAGTTACAACAGTATGCTAAATTTCTCCATGATCCAATAGCTAATGTTTTGGATGATATCTATAATTAAAGTCCTTCTCCATTAGTTGGTTATGAGCTTCAGAGAAGAGATGATAAAACTTTGATCCGACAACCGGCTTCATTGTCTTGTTCAACAAGAGTCTCATTATAACCCTCATACAAAAATTTGAAATCATATCTGGAGAGTAATGAATTATATTCTTGTTTTATTTTTTATCATCATGAGAAATTAGTCATTCACGAGTTTTAGGATCCTTTTTTCAACTTGCTGTGGTCATCAAGGGGGGTGATTTTTCTTGTATTTATGGATTGAAAGCACATGTTCAATGCACACTTGGAAAGTGTGGAACATGAAGAGTCTATACAAGATCATGAAGTTTCATCAGAAATGATCCACAACGGGTTACAAAAAATTTCTCATATTTTCATTGATCGAGTAGGAAATTATATAGATGATATTTGTGTCTAAAGTTCTCATTCTTTGGTTGGCTATCAGTTTGAAGATAATGTTGATAATGATCTAGTTTGGCATATAGTTTTAATGTCTTGTTCATTAAAATTATCATTACATTAATCATAAAGTTCTAAAGAAATATTGTTTCTTTATTATGGTTGTTTTAAGTTGAAAATTCAGGAAAGCATGAATGTTGGGAAAATTTTAAAATCAATGTTGGCAAAAAAGGAGGTCTTTGGGCAAGACCCAGGTTCAGGCTTAGAGCATACAAGATTTCACTGCAATCTATGACTCTCACCTTACTTGAGAGAGTAGGGATTCTCACCCGAGGCATGACATGACCTTACTGGGATTGAAAGATAGAAAATTAATACTGAGGAAGGATTGCTAATAGATAATCATACTTTACACTACACGTAGCATACTCATCACATGCGAATAAAGATACAAGTTTTCATTTATAAATAACCAATATGAACATGAATTGTTTTTAAATATATGAACACACAGCTACAAACTACCATCATACACCTCATATCCCACAACTCAAAATTTCTCTATCTCTATTAATTCACCCACACATTACATATTATACTCCGCAAAGTTAAACATAGTATAACACAGTAAATACAGGCTCCACAGAGCTCCCAGAATACCCAAAAACTCTATCAATCCCCCCACAAACTCTCCTATTCCTTGCTTATATACTCTTGCTAACATACACTGTCAGTCTTTTCCCCTTCTTCACTCAGTTGTTCCCTTGCACTGCACTGCTTCCCACCTCTTTCCACAATTGACTCTGCCTCTAGGAGTCCTTATATTTGTTCATTGTCCCTCGTTTCTGTCATTTTTGTTATTGATTGCCTGTGCCCAGCCATCTGTTTGCATATTCTATGCAACCTAAACGACTACTTTCCTTTCTTAATGGTGATACGCCACCTATTCTTTCCGCTCCTAGCCTCCCACAACTAAAAATTGTGTTGTTCAAAACAAAGGCCCCAACAGGCCCCTACCACAAGTTGTTGAATCGTCCCGAGTCAGTATTTTTCCTCTATTGTGGTCCCCATTTGACCATCGGATTTTGTTTATGGTTGGGTTTCCTCGGTTGTCTCCTTATCCAGCTCCATCTGTTCTGATTGCCCCTCCTTTAACAAAGGCCCAAACTTCGAGACCTTGTTCATGGCTTATGTCCTGAGTTGTGTGAACTCACTGATCACTTATTGCCATATCTTTATTACGAGGTCTGTTTCACTAACCGCCTTGTCGGCATGTGTGGCACCCATTACCTATAGTAGATCATTAAACATTGTTTTGAATTTTGGGTCTGCTTCGGAGGCGTTCTGCTGTATGGTTTCTTCTTTTTGTTTGACTGGATATCTTAAGTCTCAAAGGAGCTACTTTGTTCTTGTTGAGCCTTCTTCAATTATATTTATTTGTATCTGAATCGCGTGCGCTTCATCATAGAGTTGGTTGCGACTAGCTGGATTTGTTGTTCCTTTCACATCAAGAACAAGTTTCTGCAGTTGTTCAAAGATGGGTTGTACCTTCATCGTGAGTGAGTTTGAGAATTCATGAAGTTTCTCCTGTAGGTTGTATGCCTGTGTGACGATGGTTCCTAGTGTTAGCTTTAGGTCCTGCATCTGCTTCTACCTTTGCGCCACCTTTTCTGTGTATATAATAGATGCGTCTGGTAGTGTCGATCTGGCTGCAATGGATTCCCTTAGTTCTTGATTTTCATTGCCCAAGTTGGCACATGCTACCCTTATGTGTATGGAATGTTCAACCACCGAGCATGCTGAAATGTATGTTGGTGCGCCCTTAACTACACTAGTGATCATTGGCCACAGTTCTTGGAAGTTATATATGACTTAGTTGAGCTACTTCTGGAGGTTATCCCTCCCTTTCTCGAATTGATTGTGCTCATTAGTGAGCATCATGACCCATTTTTTTTGTTTTTCGTACTTCTATAGGAGATAAATATGGAGGGTTTCTGCTTGTCCTGATTCTTGTATAAAAGTGAAAATTTGGCTGGGTCCCTAGCTCTGCATATCTCCACTGCTTGTCATCTTTGGACTTGGATTTCTTTCCTTGAGTGGCTGGCCACTGGAAATGGAACGTATTGATTGGCCTTGTGGATATATGGGTTGACTCAGCGAGACAGTATGTGATTCCAAAATATGATAATTGGTGGATGGTGGTTTGGGTATGAATGAATTTAGTATTAGCATGGACTACTGAAATGGATTGAGTGAGGTCTTGGTGAGATAAGTATCGGAAATGGGTGACTCGGTATTGATTAATAAATCTAAAAAGGTACCCAACACTTTTTTAGTTGATTTAAACTCGGTTACTTCTGATGCACCTAAGTTAACATCTTCTTGAGTGTCAACGTTCATTATGGTGCCTACGGGTATTGCATCCGATATCATCGTGGAAGTGGATGGAGTGCGGGTTGAATGGTCTTTGGATTCAAATGATGTATGTGGTGATGAATTTTGTGTATTCAGTGATTATGAAGCTGGCACATTTTGTGAGGATGACAGGTTGAATTATGTTATTATAAAGGTGGTCTGAGTGCCTACCTCTGGCTCTTCTGTGGTTAGGATTCCAGTGGTTAATTGTTGTGCATGGTCCTCACTTGTGAGGTCCACTATATAATCAGATTTCATGGTTCTAGCTCTTTTCCCTTTCGGTGTTGGGATGGGAAGTTTGGTTGGCTTGGTTTTGCGGAATGGAGTGATGGTTGGCTACATATGTGAATGGAATTTGGTGGAGGGTATTGCAGTGAGGATAGGGTTTGTTAACAATGGAGGCCCAAAATTAAGTGTTTGAAATTCAGAAAATGAAGGAAATGCAATATTTTTTCTCCAAAAGTTGTCATTACCTTATTGAAAGCCTGCACCTATGTGTCCTGCTTGTCTATCAATGGTTGTAGCTAAAATTTCAAAATACTTTGGGCTTTCTTGGATGGCATCTCCCCTACTAGGGGGTGCAGAAGCATAGAATCAAAAGAATATACATGCTCTCCATCTCTCATTTCCACCATTTCTCTTGAACATGATGACACCTCTGTATGGAAAGCTTCCTCCGTTATCTGAAATTTCAATGGTTTCTTGTGAAATGTTTCAGACACAACACAATCAGGCTGAATCCAGGTATGGTTGTGAGACACGTCGAACCATAAATATAAACTACTCCATGACTCATCTCGGTTGTGAGACAGTTATTGACATCTAACCTATTAACTCCTCTCAGGTGCGAGAGTTACTGAAAAAAAAAAAAAAATGTTGTTTACTCATGATAGATCTTCAGGAGTGCACCGTTAAACCATCCTGGTAGTATCTCTCCATCTAGTTGCGCTAGCTTGACTTCTCCCGATTCGTGGATCTCCATGACGTAGTAGGGTCCCATCTAATGCATTTGGAGTTTTCCTAGGAATTTTTGGAATTGGCTGTTATAGAGCAGTAGTTTACCACCAATATTAAATGTTTTTCATTTGATGTGGTGGTCATGCAGGCCTTCTGCCTTTGTTTCTGCACCAATCGATGAAAATCTACCATAAATCTTACTTCTTCTAGTTCCTGTAATTCATGAAGATGTGTAAGATGGATTATTCTTCCATCATTTGTGTTGTTGTAGCAATTAAGAGACTTGGGACAATAAAATCAGCGTGTACCACTGCTTCCTTTCTGTACACAACCTAAAATGGCGTCTGGTTGTGTAATATTTTTATGGTAGTCTTGTATGCCCATAACATGGCTAGTATTATTTCATCCCAATCATCGCCGCTAGTATTGAATATCTTGTTTAACACTTTCTCCAAGATTTTGTTGAAGACTTTGAAAGTTCTGTTCACTTGTGGGTGATACAGATTTCTCTTGTGGTGCTATATCATGAAATTTTCTAGTAGTGATTTGATTGTAGCATTAATAAAATGTTCTCCTTCATCACTTGTTAGGCTCCTTGGACAACCAAATTTGCTAATGATGTTTTCAAAGATAAATCTAGTCGTTGTATATTTTGTAAAGTCCTTCACTAGTGCTGCCTCTTCCCACCTAGTGAGGTACTTAGTTGCGATGAATATATATCTTTCTTGTGTGTCACGCAACCTGTGTAATGGGCCCTACAAAGTCGAAAAACCAATTTTAAAATGCTTGCATTTCTCTTATGGGCTGTAGGAGTAGCTCATCACGATGTGAAGGTTTCCCTATTCTTTGACATATATCACGTTTATTCACATACTCTTTGTTGTCACTGTGCATTATTGGCCACCATAATACTACCTGCAATATCCTTCTTACGGTAGGCTTTGCACCCACATGGCCTCCCGCAGCTCCATTTTGACATTCCCACAAGATATATTCTTGTTCATGATTCCATACACATCTTCATAGTATTTGATCCATACCCATTTTGTATGACTGACCCACTATGAGTTGGTAATCAGCTGATTTGAAAACTAAATGCCTTCTTTTAGTTGTTGTGTATTATTTTGGGCATTTTCCTATAGCTAAGTATATGGCTATTTGATCCAGATAATCTGGGATGGATTCTACCCATAAAAGATCTGAATCTAGTAGATGATCATCAAGTGGTCCTTCATTTCCTCCATTTTCCAATATTGTCAGATGGTCGAGACCAATGCTTATTTTTCCTGGCTTTACTATGAATTTGAAAGTAAATTCTTGGAATAGTAGAAGCCACCTACAGATTCTGCCCTCCAGAATAGGTTTATTTACTAAATATTTTAATGCAAAGTGATCTATGAAAAACTTAAAAGTACATCTAAGCAAGTAGTGGCGTAATTTCTACATAGAATATATCATTGCAAGAGCTTCCGTCTCCATTGTTGTGTCATTCTTTTTTGCTGTCGATAGATTTCTACTTGCAAAATAAACCAGGTGGTCTATGTTGGCTTCTCTTGGCTGTGCTAGCATGGCTCCCAAAACAATACTTGAAGCATTGATGTGTACATGGAATTGTTTATCCTAGTTCAAATGAGTCAAAATAGGTTCACTTGCTAATTTCTCCTTAAGTGTGTCCAATGCCTTAGTGCATTAACCCATCCATGTAAACTATTTTGTCTTCCACAACAGCTTCTCCATTGGTGTTGTGATCCGAGCATAGTTGTGGATGAAAATATTGTAGTATCCTATGTGTCCAAGCAATGATATTAATTACTTAACATTACCTGTGGCATCCATATTTACAATTACTGCCACCTTGACGGGTTCCATGTATACTCCTTTTTTATATAAAACATCTCCCAATAGTGCTCCAAATGGTACTGTGAATATACACTTCTTGATATTCAGTGAGATTAGAAGCTGCTTGCAACAGTCAAACATTATCCTCAGGAGGCTTGATTGGTATTCCGGAAAACTATACAACGTCCAATCATCCATGTATACTTCTAGAAACCTGTGGATATAGTCTCTCAAAGATGCTATCACTATTCTTGAAAATACAACCGGTGCATTCTTTAACCCAAAGGGCATCACGTGATAAACGTAAGATCCCCATTTAGTTGTGATTGTGGTTTTTCTCTTATCCTCCTCTGCTATTTGGACTTGGTGATAGCCTAATAAACCATCTATGAATGAGTATGCTTCATTTCCTGCCACATTGTCTAAAACTTCATCATTGAATGGTGTTGGAAAAGGATTGTGGATACATGCATTATTTATACTCCTGTAGTCTACACACACTTTGATTTTTGATTTCTCCTATTTCATTCTGTATCACTATTGGGCTTACCCATTCTGCTTCCTGAACTGGGAAGATCAATCCTACATTCAACATCTTGTCTATTTCTTCTTTTACCTTTTATTTCACCCTTGGTTCAAGTGGTAAGGTCTATGTTTTATTGTTTTGGCATCAGGCTTCAATATTATCCGAATCTGCCCCAAATCTCCTTTGATCCCTTTTAATTCTTCTACCGAGGATGAGAATAGATATTCATATTATTTTAGAAAATCGAAGATTTATTTTATGGCCTTTGCATCCAAATAGTACCCTATAGATGCAATCTTGGGATTCTCTTCTCTCCCAATATTTTGTTTCTTTGTCTTTGAGGGTAACAGGTTCAGTCCTTTAGTGGTAGGTTCCTCCTGTATTTCTCGCTCTCCTTATCACTACAAGGAAAAGACCCTCTAGTGGATGTTTTTGAGGAAGCCCTTATAAAAATACCCCAAACATCCATTTCTAGTGGATATTACTTGAGGAGGTTGCCGGGTGGAGGTTTTTGTGGATGTTTTTCATCCATTGTGCTTGTCATCCTAAACCACATCAGTGCACACAAAACATTGGCACACCGAACATTGTGCACTTCATACACACCCATTCATTGTGTCTTATTATTATAGTGCATCGAGGATTTACAAATATTCTGCAACGGTGCGTCATAAAACTCTACGCCAAAACAGAAACCGCCTGGTGCGGTCTTAAGAAACCACATTGGTACGCCTATAAAACCACACATACCAGAAAAGGGTTAAATAAAAAAAAAATTATGGCCAAAAAACCATATTTTTCACTTTTATTAGTGCTCCAGAAATCTCAAGCACCAATGCAATTTATCCTTGTTTGAGCCACGCTGACATCGGTGCTCCCATTGCACCCATTGCATGCACTACTGCTGTGTATTTCCCACCAATCTCTAGCTTGAACTTTGCAAAACAGTGGGAAATTTTACTTTTGCAAATTCTACAGCCAATGTGCCTCCTTGACAGCCAAAGTTATAGGTATTTTTCTTGTTTTCACATAATTAAGCCTTTTAGCAGATTAGAATTTCAAATTACCTTAAAATTAACCATCTAAAAGAAAAAAAAAATCGTCACACAGTGTGCTCGAGTCTTTCGACTCATACTAGTTCGCGATGTTGCCTATAAATTTACAGGCCACACCACAACCAATGCTAACGATATTCGCACCATTTCTAGGGTGGTACCAAAAGTCGCACCGCGTTATTTGAAAATTTAAAAAAAAGAATGGTGCAGTAGGTTACCCAGCCACACCGTTGACCATGTGGAATAGTGGCAATGCGGTGCGTTGACTTAAATATCTTCCGCAAGGAAGGTATTTTTGTCATCACACCACATTCCACCTTTTGACACGGTCAACGGTACGGGCTGGTAAAATATCGCATCATTGACTATGTAATGATGTCAGTAGGTCGGTGCGCTGACTGAAATATACGCCCTGGGGCATAGAGTTTAGTCAGTGCACCACCCTCCTGACACGGTCCATAGTCAATGGTGTGGTATATTATACCACCACACTGTTGACTTAAGAAGAATTCCAAAAGGGCAGTGTGCTAAAAATTTTCTGCCACTGGTGCGCTGAATATTTTTTGGTGCACTGTCGCCGGTGTGCGACAGAGAAAGATGCACCAATACCGGTGCATGCCTACTTTTTGTGGCAGACCGACTATTTTTTTTTTTTCCAAAAAAAATTATATATGTATATTCCTAAATACATGTCACATTTAATAAAAAAATTGTATTTAATATTTCAATCATTCAGAGACGTGAAAGGAGAGAAGAGAGGGAACAACAACAACAATAATAGGTGAACCAGTATAACATGGTTCGCCTGTGGGAGGCATGAGAGAGGGAGAGAGATGTGTACCCTTGCCCTATTACAACATCTACACAGGGGATCCTAAGGTAGGTAGGCCTCCTAAAGTTTTATGAGGAGGCTACTTCCGTGAAGGGACATGGTTTGTTTTTGAGACATCTTATCCGCAGGTGGATTGCTGACCTACAATCTTTCCAAGTTGGTCCTAACCAGTGGTACACACCCAGTAAGGAGGAAATATATTTCATTATAAGGCTATCGAGGAGAGGGGTGGATTTTCCCTCGTTCCCATAGGTTCCAGTTGGAAATGTAGTAGGGAGCCATTTGGTGTACTCCCAGAGATACATCAACATAGATATATTGTCTCCTTCAAATTTTCACGTCTCCGGAGGTTAGTTACCTATTGTTGCATTTGGTAGTCAGGAGGTGAGGTGCCTCTCACTTATGATTTCAACCATTTGACACAACACCAGAGATAGTCAACGCATTAGTTGCCCGCTTCTATATTATGTTGATTCTTTAGTACAGAAGCCACGACTTGTCAGGTGGTTCACCATTGTTTTGTGGCAGTTCTGTACAGCTTAGATAAATGTCATGCTCATGCACAAGGGAGGGTCAACTTCCCTTTTTCTTCAGAGGTTTTTTATTTATTTTTTGAGAGGTTTCTAGAGACGAGGCCTAATTTTGTTCGGCAGCCTCATAGGTCGATGTTGGAGGCACGGAGGCACATGTGGGGAAAAATTATGCCCAAGAAGGGCGAGACTGAGTTTTCCACGAGGATATCCCATGATGCACTGGAGTTGCTAGCTATATTTGACGAGCATCCATTCATTATGATCCCTTATCCTTATGCTAGTTTGGATTTTCGAGGGTGTGCCAACATCCTCTACACAGATGATGAGCCTCCAGATGATAGAGGTAATATTATTGTTTTATTTAAATTTATAATAACATATTCTTTAACTTGTTTCTATTAAATTGTGTAATGAAATTGTCTAATTATTGTTCTGTACTTGTATATATTTTGTAGACATTGGGGCTTTTGATGGCAAGGACATTCCAAAACCACCACATGATCTAGGGGTGGATCATGATGACGATCAGAATATGCCAGATGCTGAGGATGATTAGGAGGCTGGTGTAGAGAGAACTACTCCTGCTGGTGTGACATTACCACCTTTTTCTAGCTGCGGTAGGCTTGATAGTAGATTGAGTATGGAGTTGGATGACCAACTCTATGCATTGATTGTTGAGGTGGGATTTAGGCCCGCTACTATGAGAGACATATAGGTCAATGGTAGGTTGGTACATATGTGGAGAGGCATGTCGCGTGACATGTATAGCATGATGCGGCATCTTGTAGGAGCTATGATCTTAGTTACACGGCCGAGGAGGACCCTTGCATGTTATAGGCATGGTTGAGACCTATCACATGATCGACAGTCTGCGAGCAGCGCCGACGCATCATTTTATGATCATGATCAGGGGACTGATCATCGTTCACCTCGCGTCGTGCCAGATGATTAGCCTCCACTAGCATCAAGCAGTAGTCTTCATGGAGAGCAGGCTCAACCATCGACCATGTCCAGTCATCACGATGATCATGAGAAATTTGGACCATCGACCATGTCCAGTCATCACAATGATCAACCGACAGTTGATCCTGATCATCATGAGGCACTAGTACCAGATCATCAGGTACATGATGATCAACATGTATCGATTAATCAGCTTGTCGAGGCTGCACCATTAACTGAGAAAGCCTTGACTAGTACTGCTATTGATGATGTACCACTAGCTAATAGATGACATTTATATTAAAGTTGTATATTTTTGACATTATATATATATATATATATGGTCTGCAGACAGAGGCGATCCCTCTAGCCCTAGGGTGGGTCTAGCAACTACAGGAACATACTAACATCTACCTTCCTAGGTTGTGAATGAAATTCAGAGCAAGGAAGATGACCTACCTCATTTTGAAGCATTGTTTTTGTATTCCGTCGAAGCTACTTGATCTTTCGCTCTTCTCCAACTCGATAAATGCTGCTATCAACGTTCGATTACCTGTACAGATAATGAAGATAACACAACAAGCATAACACCATGACCAAACATAAAAAAAATTACAACCTATCTAACTAATCAAGGAATGCTATAAATCTCATTATAGATGTAAACAAGAATGGAAGATAAACATCAGATGCATTTTATTATGATAAGGACAAGGGGAGTTTACAGCCAAGCCTAGATGTTAAGGCTCTCCTTCGGCAGGCCTTTATCCAAGCATGTTTGCCACACCATCATGAAAAAATTTCAAAGATCTCACTATGTTATCAACACACACAAACAATCAAACTCTACACTATTCTCCCGAAGCTATGATTGCTCCCTCTCTATGCTAACTCTTTCAGTTATTTGTTAAACTAGCTCATCAATGGAAGATGGCTATATTTATAGAGGAGAGGAGGAGGTTGAGATCCCTAAAATAGTGTAAGGGAGGCCTTATCCCTTGGGAGGTTTCCCCATCAAGTGGAAAAAAGAGGCCAAAGGAGGGAGGTTGTGGTTATTTAGTTGAACCACTCCCTATGACTCATCCACGAAGTTGTTGTGATCAAAAATTTGCCTCTATTTTTTAAAAAAATTCCATAAACAGATTGGCGTGGGTGCTTAACTGGGATAGAGCGCCAAGTGGCATGGGCTCGGTGTTAATTTTCCTCATTGGCACAAGGGCATAATGGGCTACCAGCGCCAAGGAAAAAACAGGTGTTTTTAGTGGACTGCTTAGGAAATGGTCAACAAAGGGAATGTTGTACTCATGGCAAGGGATGCAATGATGGTATTTGCAAGGCATGAAACTTCTAATTAGTCATAGAAATAACCCTCCAATGTGTGATATGGGGATTGCAGGGATAGTGAAAAATTATTGTGTAACAAATGCCCCCTAAAGTATGAAGTCTGAACATGAGTGAGGGGTGAAATGATTTACAAGTACGTGTAAGGAACCAGACGCTACTATCAGGAGACCTACAAATCAAGCATACATACATATACATAACTTAAATCTCTGATGAAAAATACATGAATCCATGGTATAGGTGCACCTATCCATTAAGAAAAGGATCACGTGAATGGATCCTTGGCATGGACGCAACCATCCGAATAAATGGATCATATGAAATAGATCCACAGTATGGGCATAGCCATCCATATTGAGAGGATCAAAACAAGAGAACCCACAGTATGGCTACAACCATCTATCTAAATAATGGTGTATATCATCATGAATGTCTATCACTCCTCGCAACCTAGACTTTTGTGATCGAAGCCTAGCATCTTGCGCTCCAACGCCACCCTATCAAAGTACGAATTCCAACATGTGAATAGACGTGTTGAAGTCGAACATGCTATAAAATCACTTGATTATAGGTCAATGATGTGAACCATTAACAAGTTCAAGAGAAACCACCCATAATGTCAATGGCTTTCAAGGTACTACTAGTACAATCCACAGAATGTGAATAGTGAGTTAAAGTCGAACACCCGTGAAATCACCTGATCGAAGGCCAATGATGTGAACATGTCATCGAATGTGAAGAACTTGCCATTAGGGCATGCAAGCTCTAAGGTACCAGAAAGGAGTCCCTAGATCAACTTCACAAATAATGAGTTGAAGTTAACAGGAAGTGATCTGTCGAAGGAGGGTCATAATGAATCCCACATCATCGACATGAAATAGAGAAGGTAATATGAATGTGAATCAAGACTGAAATAGAGGATCAAGAAATATACAAACTACAGAAGGATTTTCTCTTGAACATATCGGTGACACGACTCTGGAATTTGGCAGCATTCGACTCAAATAGGATCATAGGTCATGTTGACAAGATTTGTAATTGAATGAGAGGCAAACAGATTTCCCAAACCCATGGAGGCAAAGTGACAGAATGAAGATATCCAAACCCGACATGAACTACAGACAAGTGTCATGTTCAAGAGTGACATACTACCGACACAACTGATGAATAACTTCCATTTTCCCCCACCATTTCTGGCGAGTGCCTTTTTATTTTCACACAAGCTTGAAGAGGATAGCATATACTTGTCATATAATTTTGTTCTTTGAACAAATCCAACCTAGTACATTTTACGAGCCATAGGAAGGAGGAACTAGAGTAACGTCATAACGATGGAGTCCAATTTCATCAGTTTTAATGAGTCTGACAAAGGGATAACTGGGCATCTTTTCATATTTAGAGAGTTTGAAAAGAAGGCGGAAAATAAAACTCCAACCGTCCCTTTTTGTAGGTAGTCTCACAGATCCGAAAAGGTAGAAAACTTTGTCTGAGAGAACCTCTTAGTCGTGATAGGCTAAGGTATTCCTTTTTCGTAAATAATATATCCCAGCCCTAAAAATGGGTAAATGTATACTAGGTAGATATCGTTTCGCAGCCATTTAATGAGTTCAAAATGACAAGATTATCGGCAATATTTTCAATTTTTTAGAGTCAGAAAAGAGCTGAAAGATGACTCTGCCTGGAGGAACGAGTGGTATTAAGGGTAGCTACTGGTTCCGGTAATGGTGGAACTACATAGAACAATTAATGTTCAAGAGGCTAGCTAACAAGACCACTCATCGTAGCGGTTCTTCAGGAATGGATGAAACAATCAAGTGAAGGCATATGATCGGCCAAGCAGATAGTGACGATGGAGTGAGAAAACCAAGGCTCATCTGGCAAAAATAGGTTGATAAAATGGAAATCACAAGAGGTAAAATGGGAATGGTTTCATTTTTACACAATCTTGAAATCAAGAAACTTTGCTTGAAGTTGGTTTCATTTTTACATAAGCTTGAAACAAAGATAAACTATGCTTGAAACTGGTTTCATTTTTACACAAGCTTGAAATAGAAACAAAATATGCTTGAAAATTTAAGCATGCCCCCAACATGGTGACTCAATTCGAGGTTATTGCCCCCCAAGCTTCAATCCATATGAAAGGCAAATGGAGTGAAGGTTCAAAGAAAGAGATCTGAGAAAGTCTCAACTGGGATTTTACGAGATCTGATCAAGGACTCGAATTGAATAGGAAAGTGTTTCATTGTTTTAATGAGGTTGACACATTAAAAGAACCATCCTCATGACACCTTGTTTCATTTTTTAAGGATATTGACACAAGAAAAATGAACCGTGCTCCGATGATCTTGTTTCATTTTTTAAGGAGCTTGAAATAAGAAAACAAAATTTTCTCTGATGACCTCATCATGGTGAATAAGAATTCATGGCTTCCAAGATTTCTTCATTAGATGGGAGAACAACATCTTGGAAATTAGGACCCAATGCCCCCAGCACATTATTCATAATGGAAGTATCACTGATTGTGGGCACGAGATAGGTAGCCACATAATTAACCTACGGCAGGGAGCATAAAACCGGTGGATAAAGACCCAGAGGGGATGATGGTGGACCAGATGTCTTTCAAGGACCAAAGAATTAAAGTTGATCATTGGTCATGATCTGGCCTTTGTGCGGAAAGTAGATCGCACGAAAGAGGGAAGAGACAATTTCCCCCATGACATAATTATAGTCACGCCCCAAGAGTAAATTGAAATCCAAGGGGCCTGGAACAACCATCACGTCCATATGGACGTTTTTCCCTCCCAAAGTAATAGGAAACTTCATAAGGATCCCTAATGGTTGACTGGTTCCTCTTTTAAAAGCCAACAGATTCTATGTAACATGTATAAGCGGTGGAGAACCAAAATCCTGCCAGGTAGTGGAAGAAAGAATACTAACAGACGTGCCTTCATCTATAATGGTGTTGGGTACAGCCAGATCAAAGGTCTGTACTATTATCTCAAAAGGCACATAAGACAGAAGGTGGTATCCTGCAAATCAACTCCAATCAAAGGAAGCGACCAAACTACTTGGAGGGGGTACCATCAGACTGAGATGGTTTTCCCTCGGTGTTACCGGAGAAAGAGGAGCATCTTCCTTGATCTCCATCTTGGGAGTAGGGGGAGAAACTTCTTGAACTATAGGGACAGAAGAAAATTTCTCTAAGTCCAAATAATCTGATGAAACAAGAAGAACATGAGGGGGATGAGATCCACTCTCAACAGAAAAGTCTTGATGAACCATAGCGGGATCAAGTCAATTGATGCCACTTCTAATGATTGGTTGAGAACGTATTCCTGAATTTGAATTTCCGGGGGAGTGGGATAGACCAAGGATGACTCTTGACCAATCATTGAATCAACTAGTGGAGGACTTGAAGAAAGCTTCTGGTAACCAGCCAGAAGGCAAGGTGCAAAAAAAATAGATTTTTCCAACACTCTCTTGGCTTCATCCATGTACAGACAAAGATGAATGGGATGATGCCCTTCACACAACTTACAGGGATTGGTAACCTTGGCCTGTTTCTTATGAGTTTCATTAGCACTAGTCGAGGATGTGTTACCAACATGACTTCTAGAAGTCGAAGGCAATGGTGGATGACTATTGGACCATACTTCAAGTACCTTGGGAATGCTAGAGCAGTCTCGAAGAAGGTGGTCACCTTTGCACAACATGTAATGGAATTTGACTTTCCATGGAAGGTTGGATGGTTTATCAATAGAAGGCTTCTTAGGAGCAACAGCTACAACATTAGCCTCTCACTTATCTAACTTATTCTTCTTCGTGTTCTTCTTCTTCTTCTTAGCCACCTAGCTACTAAAATCCAAAATTTCACCAAGAAATGTAGGAGAAGAGGAAAAAGAAACAAGTGAAGAAGGGGAGAGGTCCAATTTAGAATCAAGATGATGTTGTTCAGGTGGAGGAGATGGTTGTACGGTGGGCAGAACACTCGAGGCCATAGAGGTCAAGAATAGCCAAACAAGCAACCCAACAGTTAACCCAGGAAGGGACAATGTTGCCATATAAGGAGCACCAACATTCCCAAAAGTAGGAAAAGGACCAAGACTCCCTTCAGAGGGGATTCCTTGGTTGGTAAAATCTGGAAAGGTTGCCATCAGAAACAATGTTAAAACAAAATGCTAAGGAAACTAAATTTAACCAGGAATATTTCGTGGACAGTAAATTTTAAGACACTGAAACCAAAATCTACCGTTTCATATTTTAAGAGTTGAGAAAAATGGAAAAGGTGACTATCACTTTCAAGTTGAAACGAGCATGAAAGGACAAGTGCTCGATGATATTTTCAAATTTATGGAGTCAGTAAATATCGAAAATGACTGCTCAGGTAGTCTATGAAAAAGGGTGTACCAGGTTCTCGTGAACTGCCATATACACCTTGGTAATCAAATGAAATAATAATTGACCAAGGACTTGACATATGTGTAGGTAGTCTCCCTGAATGCTGTGTTCGGTGTATCACGGTTATAAGGCCACAGACTCAGCTTCCTATGGATAAAAGGATTGCAACCTAGAGGGGTCTCCCTTTATATACTTAATAGTATGGGGAGCACAAGTCTGTACTAGCATTGTGTAAAGCCAGATGGAGAACAACAACTACTAGGTTTAATGACGCCAGAACACGTCACTAACCTAGACCTCTAAATGTTTCGTTAGGTTTCAATGTTGCCTTAGGTCAATTGAGTAAATTTAAAAGGTTGATCTTGAATTAGGTTTCAATTTCAAGGCCCTACCGCATGTCATCTGAAAATATCCTATATGCAACTATATGAGAAAATAAATCTTTCAATTCGATGATGCTATCTAGTTAAGGGAAGAGCTTCAAATAATGATGCAACAAACAACAATACTGCAAACGAAATTTTTCCAAACTAGATGACCTTCACTATCCAAAAGTAATCTAAAACATTCAATGATGCGAATTATGCAATGTAATCTATACAAAATCCTCTTTTTTGAAAACTATGGAATTGTAATCTATGCACAATTTCCTTTTTCTTTTGAAATGATAAGAACACACTCAATGCATTTTTCGATGAAATGAGAATCTGCTTAATGCATGCTTTTAATGAAAGAGAATGCATTCAATGCGATTTTTAGCTTTCAATCATTAAACAATGTAATCTAAGTTCAATGATAAATCTCAAAAAATACTCTTCAATGCAATGTGATCTAATGCATTTTAACGAAAAGCAAGCTCTAAGACAAAAACTAAATGAACGAAAATTTTCTTAATGAAGGATGAATGCAAAAGAGATGTAAACAAACACTAAGAATGCAAGCGTTGTTTTAAACACTTTATAATGAAATTCCTCAAAAGGCTACAAGACATATGAGGTCAAGCACAAAAAGGAGTTCCAAAGCATGAGCTCAAAACAAGGCATTCATTCCCTTTTACATCAAGCAATCAAAGAAAGAAGACTTTTCAGTTCAACAATGAGCAACGTAATCTATGCTCTCAAGTGAAAAATTAAAGGGGAGAACGTGTACATCATACAGAGAAAAGGATCGGAAGGGAAAGACACACTAGTAAAGGATTTAGGGAAAAAACCTCAATTTTTCATACACCCTAAAATTGGCACGACTTTGGTGGGTGAAACTAGCACCAACTAGCGCGACTTGCTCACTGACAACTAGCGCCAATGGCCAATTGGCGTGGGTTTCTAACTGACAACTTGCATCAATCAGTGTACCTATCAGAAAAATAAAAGCGCCAATGCCTAAACAGGAAAAACAAATAATTTCTCCCAACCAAGACCAGACTCACCACTTCAAGCAAAAACTAAAATATCATAATTGATGAAAAATATAGGAACAAATAGGGAAATGGTCATTCGACTAAATCCGTTGAATGACTAAGACCTCAAAAAGTGACAAACTCAAAGGAAACTCCCCAACGAAGTCGCTAATTTTTTGTCCAGGTAAACCCCCTCTGCGAACAGAGGTGATCCCTCTAGCCCTAGGGTGGGTTTAGAAACTACAGGAACATACTAAAATCTACCTTCCTAGATTGTAAATGAAATTTAGATCAAGGAATATGACCTACCTCATTCTGATGCTATGTTGTCGTCTTCCGTCGAAGCTACTTGATCCGTCGCTTTTCTCCAGCTCGATACACGTTGCTATCAACGTTTGATTACCTGTACAGATAATCAAGAAAACACGACAAGCATAACACCATGACAAACATAAAACAATTAAAACCTATCTAAATGATCAAGGAATGCTAGAAATCTCATTATAGATGTAAACAATAATGGAAGATAAACATCAGATGCTTTTTATTATGCTAAAGAAAAGGGGAGTTTAAAACCAAGCCTTGATGTTGAGGCTCTCCTTTGGTAGGTCTATATCCAAGCACGTTTGCCACACCCTCATGAACAAGCATCTAAGATCTCAATATGTTCTCAACACACACAAACAATCACACTCTACACTATTCTCCCGAAGCTATGATTGCTCCCTCTCTATGCTAACTCTTTTAGCTATCTATTCAACTAGCTCATCAATGGAACATGGCTATATTTATAAAGGAGAGGAGGAGGTTGGGATCCCTACAATAGTGGAAGGGAGGCTTTATCCCTTGGGCGGTTTCCCCATAAGGTGGAAACAAGAGGCCAAAGGAGGGAGGCCTTGGTTATTCAGTTGAACCACTCCCTATGACTAATCCACGAAGTTATTGTGATAAAAAATTCGCCTCTATTTTTAAAAAACTTTCCATAAACAGATTGGCGTTGGTGCTTAACTGGGACAAAGCACCAAATGGCGCAGGCTCAGTGTTAATTTTCCTCATTGGCACAAGGGCATAATGGGCTACCAGTGCCAAGGTAAAAAAAGGTGTTTTTAGTGGTCTGCTCAGGAAATGGTCAACTGAGGGAATGTTGTACTCATGGCAAGGGATGAAATGATGGTATTTGCAAGGAATGACACGTCTAATTAGTCATAGAAATGACCCTCCAATGTGAGAGATGGGGATTGCAGGGATAGTGACAAATTACTATGTAACAGTTGGTGATCATCATGATGTGTATATTGTTAGGTCATGTTAGATATTTCATTTAAAGTGCAGCTTGAAAATAGATGTGTATGTGATTGTAGTTATTTCCCATGAGATGTATATTTGATGTTTGTGTTGTGATGATGTTATATAGTGCTAATTTTGTTTTTGAAGATGATCATGATCACGATGATGTTAGCGAATTTGAATGTTTTTTTTAGTCAAATATGATGTTTTTACGAGGGTTATCATGATAATGATGTTTATTAATTAATTTAATATTAAACGATCATGATATTGTAAAATTGTAATATTTTTAACTCTAATTGTATGTAAAATTCTAAAATTGTAATTGTATTTGTATTAATTATAATTTTAATTGTGATTGTTATATGTAAAATATTTGTAAAATTTTAATTGTAATTGTAATATTTAATTTATTGTCAAATGATTGTAATTGTATATATGTAAAATTGTAAAATTGACGTAATTTTAATTCTAACTGTATGTAAAATTATAAAATTGTAATAGTAATTGTAAATTTTAAATTTGTAAAATTGTAATTGTATATATGTAAAATTCTAAAATTGTAATTGTAATTGTAAGTGAAATTGTAAAATTCTAATTCTAATTCTAATTCTAATTCTATGTAAGATATTTGTAAAATTTTAATTGTATTATTATGAAATAATTGTAATTGTAAAATTGTAATGTAATTATGCCATAAGGCATTATTATTTGAAAACAACATTCCTGTTGCTCTGCTGTCCTTCATATGCATCGTTGGATTTTGTGTTAGACGATTAAATTGTTGTTGCCCATTGATTTAAAATCGTTACTTATTGGCCAGGTGGCAACAAAAATTGGTTCAAGAAATTGATTAGTTATTAAAGTTAGTTGTCACTGTAGCATAAGCCATTCGCCATTCTCCTCACACATTTGCATATTAAAATTGTGCTTAGATCGTAGAATACGCCATTCGCCATTCTCCTCGCACATCTGCATATTAAAACTGTGCTAAGAATTATAGATCTATGAAGAAATATTACGCAGGACGTATCCATGCCATGTTCTTGCTCATAATTTTGCTCTTCTGCTTCACGGTCTTTGTGTTCGTGGTGACCAACAAGGGCATGGGGGAAGTGGTTTCGAACTGGGGATACAAAGAATACCGACTGGGAGACTATTCTCACTGGCTTCAGAAGCACGTTGAGAATACTGCCAACTAGAAAAAGATCAGGAGCTGCATTATGGATGCCAAGGTCTGCCAAAGCGAGTGGAGTTGTCTATTGAAGTCTGTTACACGCTTTTTAGGTCCAGCGTTAATCCCATACTTCGTTTTGCTCAAATATTTGTTGCAGCAACAAGGAAAGGGAATGTGAGGATTCCATCACAACGCTCATATATAAATATTTTACACCATTTGTTCATATACAAATATTTTTTATATAATTTATTATTAATAATAATGTGTTTTGTTCAAAATATTTTTTATTTTTCCATGATAATTGACCAATAATTATTAATATTAAAATGGTTTTATTAATTTTTTAAAAATTAAAGGGAATAGCTAAATTTCTTTAAACTTTTATTTGTATATTCCTATGAATAAAAGTTTTATAAGATTTAAAATTTAGAAAATTCACATTATAATATATATTTTGAAATTAAATTTTTACGCTGTAGTCATTATTTGAAAACAACTTTTCTATATGCATCGTGTCATAATCTCGAACCCTTAGATTATAAGTTAGACGATTAAAACAAATTGAACCCTTGGATGAAAAAACAAAAATAGTTACAAATTTTAGTTTACAAATGTAGTTATGAAACTAAAATGGGTTACAATTCTCTCAACAGAAAAACATGGCGGACAGTCTATCGCTGGGTCTGCTGAAAGGCATTGTGCGCCCCTTCACCTATACACGCAAAACTGTTACAATGCCTAAAGCATCATTGGTACTTTTCATATATGTGTAATGCCTCATTTGTCACATTTACTCTGCAACTACACGTTGGGGTTCCTCGACCCTTCAACGCTTGATTGCAATTATAATGACCATGATCTCAATCAGATGATTGATACTGATGCCGTGGTCCGAAGATTTGGAAATTCTAGTGCTTTAGAGAGGATCATAGAAATCATGGAGTATATTCTTTCAAGAATCGGAGCTCATCATCCTGTTGGGAATCTTCCTCATCGCTCTGAGTTTCATCTCCAGGTAAATTATTACTCCTCCTGGTCTCCTCGTGTGTTAAAATATGGAAGTGGAATTCATCCTCCTATCCTCCTCTAAGTATGTTAAAGTATGGAATTGGAAATCATGCTCATCAATCGCAAACGTAGGTGAGTTCTTCTTCTCCTGTTATGTCTGCAGATGGGAGTGGAACGTCTCATGCTCATCAATCGCAAACCAGGTGGGTTCTTCTTCTCCTATTATGCCCAGGAGCAGGTATGGAATTCATCCTACTGTGTCAGGAGATGGGAGTGCAACTCATGCTCATCAATCCCAAAACCAGGTTGGTTCTTATTCCATGAAAAGATTAAGTAATGCAGTACTTCAAACAGGCGACGGTTTTTTCAGGTTAACTGTTGATATTTTGATAATGGTGCGCAGAGATATTTTGATGATGGTGCGCAGAGATATTTTGAAGGGCAAGATGTATCGCTTGGTATTACAGTAGCAGCTTCAGCTGAGTGATGTGATTAATCACAGAATAGTGCTTCCTAAGGTACGCACCTATTTATACTCCATTATTCCTTTTAAAGTAAATGGTAGATTTTGGAGCATCACACTATATCAAGAATATTTCCATGTTAATTGTTAACTTCAGGATATTGAATTATATGTAGATTGAATATTGAATTATATGTCGGTTTGGAATATTCTGATTATATTTCTTAAATTTTGAAATCGGTTAAGATCATTTTAGATTGACTATGGAATATGGGATAGCCACTTTTCTTAATTAAAATAAATATTATTAGTTAATATTAATAAATTTTTTATTTATTTTTATAGATATTGAAATCTAAATCAAATTTAAGTGTTTACATTTTTTTCCACAATATATCAGTGTAATTTATAAACTGCTTAAATCTATCATATTATTATGATGCGCAGGAGAAAGTAGAGGCAAATTTTCCTCCGCTTAATATTGGACAGAGTTTTATATTAGAAGTAGATGAATGACTTTGTCTCAAATCTGGCATTTTACATATAGATATATTAATCTGGCATTTTACACACAGATATATTTTTTTTAAACAGTTTCTTTCAAGGGGAAAGTATCTCTCGATATACCATTATATCTATATGCCATTCTTATCTCAACTGATTTTATAAATATATTACTATTGCTTTATTTTAAATAAAATATAAAATATCAGGAATACATTGATTTAAAATAAATGAAACATAAAATATCATGTTGCAGATATTGCACCAATAATAACAAGAAAATGTATTTATTGGAAGTTATAGGTAAATTGTAACTCTACTTAAATGTAATAATATTTAAACTTGTTACTTGAGGCTCTGATCATTCCCTTATTATTTCTTTTTCATGTCACTATTTTCTTTTTCATTTCTTTCTCATGTCACTATTTCTTTTTTATTTCAGTGAGAGATTATATTTTTATGTTTAAATATGAAATGGAGATATGTGTATGTTTACAATGAAAGACAACACTATCACTACGTATATGAAATTTACAATGAAGATGGCTTCTCCTATCTTTATTAAAATTGACTAAAATTACTACAAATATCTTGTTTAGCAACTAAAGATGAAATAAAGATATGTGTATGTTTACAATGAAAGACAACACTATCACTACGTATATGAAATTTACAATGAAAGTATATGAAATTTACAATGAAAGTCAACATTATTACTGAGCTTGATGGCTTCTCCTATCTTTATTAAAATTGACTAAAATTACTACAAATATCTTGTTTAGCAACTAAAGATGAAATGGAGATATGTGTATGTTTACAATGAAAGACAACACTATCACTGCGTATATGAAATTTACAATGAAAGACAACATTATTACTGAGCTTGATGGCTTCTCCTATCTTTATTAAAATTGACTAAAATTACTACAAATATCTTGTTTAGCAACTAAGAATCTTACGGCGTTTCCTTTGCAACATCTGGTGATGGTGCAATTGCTAGTTGTATATAAAATTCTAAATAATTGTAATTTTAATTGTAATTGTATGTGAACTTGTAAAATTGTAATTGTAATTATAATTGTATGTAAAATATTTGTAAAATTTTAATTGTATTAATGTGAAATGATTTTATTAAAATTTTTGAATTTGTAAATTTGTAAAATTTTAAATAATTGTAAAATAATAATAATAGAGTTAGAAAATAATGCAAATAAATTCATGTTCTTTAGAATTATCATTACTTTATTATGATCTTACATACAAAAAAAAAAACTTTATACAATACACTATTGTTTTTTAGATGAACATAATTGAAAATTATCAAGTGAAATATTGATCTTAACATTAACACAATGCAAATTACCAATTAATTCAAAACACGTATTATAATGTTTCAAAAACCCATCTTAAAAAGTATAAATATTGATAATCAAATAACACATATACCATATCACTCTCGGTTCTCATGATCACCCTCATTATCTTCCAGCTTGCATGGCATGATAACACTATTATTCTCAAAAATAATTTTTTATATAGGGTCATGTCTCAAGATGAACCACCAATCCCTATCCAACACATCTGGGTAAAAAAACACCTGGTTTCAGTGTTTGGGGAAAAAATAGGGCTCCTTAGCTTCATTCCACATCTTCCTAGAGTTGATACATATCAGCCTACTATCACGATCTTCCTTTATATTATTCCGATCAAAGGTGTCCCACCACTTGCACCTAAAAATAACACATTGGAAAGAAGAGAAATCCACTTCAATGATCTCTTGTATCTTTCCAACGTAGCCTAACGTCCCTTGTACTAGGTTTTGATCATGGTGGCTAGATCGACTAGATTGATAGAACTCTACTTCCACTCCACAGTCTTGTGTGATGTTTCAAACATCGGGATTTTCTATGTGAAAATGGTGTCCATATGCCCACATAGATGGGAAAATGCACCTATTATAAAAAATTTAAAAAAATCATAGTGTCATGTATCTTATAATAACCCAACAATTAAAATATGAAATATAGATGTCTTATAAGTTTCAACTATACATATAAACTAAATATATTATTACCTAGTTGCTGCACCCAATCCCTACATTTAGCGCATTCTCTTCAGCACGTGGGTAACAACCAGTTGCACCGTATTTCTCTCTGACTTGATCAACAACCCAACTGTTGGGGCATATTTTTAGCATATTTTCTTTTAAATGATCAGGATAAGGCACACTTCTACCATTCAACTGTCTGAATTATTTCCTGTCACTATCCTATTTCATCCTCTTTTTTTCATACAATGCGACCCATGGTTGTGTCACTTCAGAATTGTAAGGAACGAGTTTATTGATTGCTTCAATTTCTGCATTCGCTGATGAAATCAAACCGACATTATATAGTACATAGAGATCAAAATATACATTATATAAATGTTCAACATGAATATTTAATTTGTGTAAATTTGAAAATTTATAAGTCGCTTACTCTTTATCAGGTAATTTTTTCCACTCGTTTGGAGCAACTCCCCTACTGTTTTTCCTTCATCCCTTTCATCGTCCCAAATCACCGCACCTAGTACATTTTTTATCTGATTGATGTACTCACTAGCATAATAGAAAGACTCATATGATATGTACCCCTCTACCATATACCCCTCGATTTTTTCCCTTTGTCGAACAAAACCTTTCAATTTCTTCATGTACCTCTCTAAGAAGAATATACAATGACAAGAAACCACCCCTACTAATTCAATGTCATCTACTAGGTTGATTAGAAGATGAACCTGCAAGTCCATGGATATCGTCGACAGTTCCTTCTCAAACATAAAAAATCTCAAATATCTCTTGACGCCACCGTGGAATGCTAGCCATATGAATCTCCTTTGGCATGATTGAACGTACAAATGTAGATAATTTAGATATGGTAGGTCCTAGGTCTTGAGGGAATTCATGTTTCACATGTTGGAAATACTGAGAGGGGGGTGAATCAATATTTATTTCAATTAGAGAATTAGTTAATCTTCAATTATTATCAGTGTTTGTACAATGAATGCAGCAAACAAGAGGAACACAAATGCGCACAATTTTTAAGGTGGAAACCCACTCTGGGACAAAAACCACCTAATGCTTTTCTAATAATTCTTTTCAAATCCAATTGAAAATAAAGCTTCAACTTCCTAGAATCTAGAAAAGCATTCTTCTCCAACTCCCACTGGATGGACGCTCCAACGCCAGAGATTCTTCAGTTGTCAATGAATGGATGCCCCAACACCCATTGAGCTACAACTCACCCTAGCACCACCCTACCACCCTATATAAGAATAAAAGAAGAATGGACTCTCGTACCAGATAAAATGGTCCACTTTACAATGATATAGAATGATGTAGAAGAAGAAGATATAATAGACCATAACCCCAACTTTGACACAACCACCTAATGATGATCCTAGACCTCCCAACACTGCCTCTTCAACCCTTGGCAAATAGACACTAGTACAATTTGTACAATAATGTATTTACAATGACTGAGTACAATGATACCTTTACAATGATTGTATGCAGTGCTGCCCACTTGAAGACTTCATATGATGAACTTCTTGCTATTGTTATGCACCTTGGTTGCTGCTCTTGTCATGCTACCCTCTGCTACACCTTATTTTGATTTTATGCCGTAGAAATTCTAGTCCTTTGCAATCCTTGACAACACATGATCTAGCATTTTCTTGCCTTCTAGGAGCTCGATATTGAATCTGGTGTATCTATGTTATTTCATATCCTCAATATCTGATTTTCAGTCCTGTATTATTTCTCTAAGTCTTATTTCCAATGCCAAGGTCTGACCCAATTTGTATTCTTCAAGAGAGAGTTATACCCAATTTCTCACATTGCCCTAATTATGGATTGTTTCAGCAGAGCGCAATTTTACGGCATGCCACGTGTCTCTGTTTATTCATTTGCTTCTGAAATTGATAGAGAGAAAATAAAATTCTATGCACTATCCATCACTTTTTACGACATTCCAATCCAATACTCAGAGAGAGAGTTATGACGAATTTACCAAGGTCACTTCTTTGAGATGAATTTCAGGAGCCTGCAAAAACCCTTACTTCCACAGATCATATCTCCCAAAATATTGTGCAACTTGATCTGAAATTTTTATTGAAGCTTCCTCAGGATTTTGGCTTCGTCTCATAAAAATTCCAGCTTCTGAGACTTCGTAGAAACAAAGTTAGAGTGAAAATTCTAAGATAACCTGTTTCAGATGGCCGAATCCCTTGCCTAAGGAGGAAATGAAGATCACAATATATATGAATGCTTAAGTTGAGAGGGGCTTCAAAAAGTGAACGTGGGAGGGATTTTAGGAGCTTATAAAATATTAATTATGACTTTTCAATGACCCATTCCCCAACCCCATGGGGTTTTAGCCCACTAACTGTGGTACAAACTTCAAACATGAATATCTCTCAGACCGTGAAGAATTACATGGTGTGCCATATATCAATGGAAACATCTCGACAAGTAGAAACCATAAAAAGCATTATTGACCTGGAATATATTAATTTAGTAGGTAAAACTTCTCATTCAATATTGGGTTAGCCCTCAGTATTGCTTGGGTTGACATCAATGACAACCAATGATCTACAATCTCCCCTTTTGGAATTTATGGCAACACAAGTACTCCCCCTGCGATCATGACACCTCTTCCTACAACATTCTCTCCCCCTTTGACATCAATGTCAAAGGGTAACTCCCCCTGAAACACAACCATCCTGTAGACCTATACACACTTCCACTCGCGCTAACACACAAGTGTCCTGCAGACCTGTACACACTTCCACTCCCCCTTTATATTCTGAAAAAGGAAAATCTAATGAGAACTTGGGAGAATCCCAAGCTTCTAGCAAAGATATTCCAATGATGGCAAACATTTGATATGTGATTCTTTTAGTGTTGCTTGGAATCTTGCTACTTGTCCAACTGCTTGCATAACATCTGGTTGGGAGGCTATTACATATAGAAGACTACTAATCATAGATCTATACAACCTTTGATCGACATCCTTAGATGAGTTGTCTATGCTCAATTTGCAACCAAGTAAAGACATCTCGAAATCACTTTGCACCTTTGTAGCAAAATTCTTACTTAGACGATCAACATTGCTACCAATTATTGTATCATCCTCTTTAGCTATTAAACATGCTTTAGTTGCTTCATCTAGAACATATATGTCGTTTGGAGCTCGACTTGTTGTAGCCACAATTTCACCATACACGCCTTTCCTGATTTCACATTTCATGGAGTTGAATAGTATTGTGTGTCCTTGATCACACATTTGTCCAACACTAAGCATATTGTGATTCATGTTTTCAACCAATAGAACATTCTTGGCTAGAAAATATTTGCTTCCGAGAGTGACAGTACCTGATCCTATAACATTTGAAGATCCATCATTTCCAAAGGACACAGTTCCATCCTTCTTCTCTTTCAGAGATACAAATTTATTTCTATCTCCAGTCATATGTTTTGGGCAACTGCTATCAACGTACCACACATATTTGTTCTTTTGAGCCTTGAGAGCAAGAGCACAATTATCATTCTTCTTCTTCTTCCATGTTCGTTCGTTCTGTGGCTTCGAAGATTCTTCTGGAGGATTTTCAAGTTTGTAGTCTTTGGCTATGTGTCCAAAGTTTCGACATTTGTAACATTCAATATTATTTCTTAAATGTTCAAATCTATTGATATTTCACTGAGCCCTGGGAGGTTCATATTTGATAGATCTCCTGGAATTGTATTCATTCCTAGGGTACGTGTGACATTCTACAGCTTTATGACCAAATTTTCCACATGAATAACAGTAGCCATAAAAAATATGTTGGTACCTGGATGGAAATTTTCGTCGAGGAATTTTCTTCCAAGGTTGTTCTTGCGAATCTTGTCCAATGAAGTCTACATGCATGTCAGATCTCATAGGTTCATTGTATTTTGTTGTAGAAGGTCCTTCTTCTTCTTCTTTGTAACCGATGCCAGTTTTGTCGTTGTAAGATCGTTGATTGTTGATGAGTTCTTCCAATGCCCTTGAGATGTTGGCATAGTTTTGGATAGTTTTTCCTTTCTTCACTTCCTCACGCAGCAAGACTACTTCGGCTTCTAATTCTTCCCTTTCTTGGTTGCTTTCTTCCAACTTCTTTTGAAGTGAATCTTCAATGCATTTGTGTTCTTCAACTTCAATTTTGAGACCTTGAACTTGTTCTTCAAGATTTTTGGAACGGATCTTCTCTACCTTGAGATCTTTTATAAGCTTGATTGCTTCCTCATAAAATTCGTCTATGGTCCATCCTTCTTCTTCGTTGTTTGATACCTCTTGCTTATTGTGCTTGGGTTTATTATGCTTGGCCATAAACAATACTCTCTCATTGGCTTCTTCTTCACTATCATTGTCTTCATCGGATGATGAGCTATCTTATTTAGAGAGAAAGTTCCTTTTGGATCCTTTCTTGTTTAATTTCTTAAAGCCTTTATTTCTTTTTTAGTTCCCATTACTTTTGTTTGGACATTTTGCTGCAAAATTCCCAACCTCATTACAGCTGAAACATATCAATGGATGTTTACCTTTGAATTGTCCCTTACCAATTTGTAGTTTTCTCTTGAAGTAAGCATATTCTTCATCTGAAAGACCTTCTTCATCATCTCCCTTTTCTTCACACTTGCAGGTGCATGTCTTTTCAATTGAAGGTTGTTTATCCTTATTGGTTTTCTTAGATGCAACGAACGTAGTTTCTAGATGCAAAGTACCCTCTTCTTCATCAAGTCTCATTTCATATGCTATGAGAACTCCATGTAATTCCTCTTTGCTGAGTTTGTCCAGATTTGCATTGTATTCTAAGACCGATACCTTTGGGTTGAATCTCCCTGGTAACGTTCTAAGAATCTTCCGTATAATAGTCTTCTCGTCAACTGGCTCTCCCAATCCTTCCAGAGTATTGGTTATTTCATCAACGTATTGAAAGTATGCAGCAATGTTGCAATCTTCTTTCATTCTAAGTTGCTCAAATTTTTCTCTATAGATTTGAAGCTTTGCTTCTTTGATATTTGAGTCACTTGCATATATATTCTCAAGCTTGTCCCATACATTTTTGGCAGTTTTTCAACTCAACACCTTATGATAAGTAGATTCAATAAGTCCAATAATAATAATATTCTTTTCTTTTGCATCATTTACGAAATTCTTCTTACCTTGTTCATCTGTGGTTGATGTAAATCCATTTTTAACAGTGTCTCATACTTTGTAACGTTGCGCCAAGAGATAGACCTCCATTATTTCTTTCCAAAGTGAATAAGTATTTTCTTTGAATAGAGGTACACCATTCTTGGTATGCTCCATGACCTCCTTCTATCTGTTAAACTGCTATTGAAGGAACCAAGCTCCGATTCCAATTGTTGGAAATACTGAGAGGGGGGGTGAATCAGTATTTCTTTTAATTAGAGCATTAGTTAATCTTCAATTATTATCAGTGTTTGTACAATGATAGTAGCAAAAAAGAGGAACACAAATGCACACAATTTTTAAGGTGGAAACCCACTCCAGGACAAAAACCACCTAATTCTTTTCTAATAATTCTTTTCAACTCCAATTGAAAATAAAGCTCCAAATTCCTAGAATCTAGAAAAGCATTCTTCTCCAGCTCCCACTGGATGGATGCTCCAATGCCCAATATTATTCAGCAGTCACTGAATGGATGCCCAAACACCCAATGAGCTACAACTCGCCCTAGCACCACCGTACCACCCTATAAAAGAATAAAAGAAGAATGGACTCTCGTACCAGAGAAAATGGTCCACTTTACAATGATATAGAATGATGTAGAAGAAAAAGATATAGTAGACCATAACCCCAACTTTTACACAACCACATAATGATGATCCTAGACCTCCCAACACTGCCTCTTCAACCGTTGGTAGATAGACACTAGTACAATTTGTACAATAATGTATTTACAATGACTAAGAATAATGATACCTTTACAATGATTGTATGCAGTGTTGCCCACTTGAAGACTTCATATGATGAACTTCTTGTTGTTGTTATGCACCTTGGTTGCTGCTCTTATCATGCTACCCTATGCTGCACCTTGTTTTTCTTTTATGCCGTAGAAATTCTGGTCCTTTGCAATCCTTGACAACATATGATCTAGCTTTTTCTTGCCTTCTAGAAGCTCGATATTGAATCTGGTGTATCTCTGTAATTTCAGATCCTCAATATATGATTTTTGGTCCTATAGTAGTCCTCTGAGTCTTATTTCCAATGCCATAGGTCTGACCCAATTTGGATTCTTCAGGAGAAATTTATACCCAATTTCTCACACTGCCCTAATTATGGACTGTTTCAGCAGAGCGCACTTGTACGGCATGCCACGTGTCACTGTTTTATTCATTTTCTTCTGAAATTGATAGAGTGAAAATTACAGACTATGAAATATCTTTCACATTTTACGGAATTCCAATCTGATACTCAGAGAGAGATTTATGACGAATTTACCAAGGTCACTTCTTTGAGATGAATTTCAGGAGCCTGCAAAAACCCTTACTTCCACAGATCATATCTCCCAAAATATCCGCAAATTGATCTGAAATTTTTACTGTAGCTTCCTCAGGATTTTGGCTTCGCCTCGTAAAAATTTCAGCTTTTGAGCCTTCATAGAAACAAATTTAGAGCGAAAATTCCATGATACCCTGTTTCAAATGGCCGAATCCCTTGCCTAAGGAGGAAATGAAGATCACAATATATATGAATGCTTAAGTTGAGAGGGGCTTTAGCAAGTGAATGTGCGAGGGATTTTAGGAGCTTAGAAAATATTAATTATGAGTTTTCAATGACCCATGTGCCAACCCCATGGGGTTTTAGCCCACGAACTAGGGTACAAACTTCAAACATGAATATCTCTCAAACTGTGAATAATTACATGGCGTGCCATGTATCAACGGAAACATCTTGACAAGTAGAAACCATAAAAATCATTGTTGACCCAGAATATATTAATTTGGTAGGTCAAACTTCTCATTCAATATTGGGTTAGCCCCTGGTGTTGCTTGGGTTGACATCAATGACAACCGTTGATCAACATCACACACCCACACATGAACAAAGGATAATGACATTGAAAATTTATAAACACGTGAAATAATATATAAAATTAGTTATGTTTTATGATCCCTGCATGGGATCAATTTTATTAATATAAAAAATAATAAAATCATGCTTTTAACATTATATGTAATCTTAGAAGATTCAAATGGTCATGCAATTTCAACCCCGAAAAATGGTCATCCACGGTGAAGCGGCATCGTAGTGAAGACCCGTATGAAGATGGCGCCCTCACACCCATTATAACTTCCTTTGCCAAAGAAAGATCATCTTTTTTTAAAATCCATGGGACATCACCTTCTTTGAAATACCACGAATTAGAGGGACCAACGCCTACCTCTGATCATGTACTTTCTAATCATCTTGGCCAATGTTTCCTTTTAGTTTTTAAAGTAATAAGATCTTTCCTAATAGCCAATGTGTCACTTTGTTTCGATGATATGTTCCTCCATAAAGAATATGAAACATTTTTAAATATATGCATGGGATCTAATAAGTGGGTAATATTGATATTATCCAAATATGGGAGGTTATAAAATATAGATTTCCTTTTCATCACAATGGGAAATTTCTCAACATAAGTTTTGAAGAATTATGGATCATCAAACATAGGCTCGCCATTTGAATCAAACATTTCTATAAACTCCTTGTCCTTTTCTCTCTCATATGCTCTAATCCATTCATCTACTCTCATTATTGGAGGCCTTTAGGTTCTCTCTCATTTACCATTGAAAGCGAATGCTACTCTTCTGTAAGGGTGTTCTTCTAGGAGGAATACCTTGGAGCAATCATACGTTGGATTTCATAGGTCCTTGGACCATCTAGTTTTTAGAGAAGGTACACAACATTTACATCCAAAATACCCTTTTGTTACAAGACCTGTGAGATTATTTTATACAATTATTACACATGGCACGTTAAAGAATATCATGAAGATCCAAAAAGTTACAATGAATTAAATAGCTAATATGTGAAAGAATATTGTTACGTATATAAACAAATCAATAAATTAAACATGTAACTTACCATAGGAAACTCCTAAGCCTGGATAATCATGTGTCATGTAAGCACATATGCCATACAACGTAAAAATCCTCTATGTTGTGATGGATCTTGATACATCGTATACATTTATCCCATCCCATAATTCATTTAATTCATCTACCAGTGGTTATAAGTAGACATCCATATTCTTCACTTATCTTCTACCAGGGACTATGAGAGCCAACATAAGATGTTCATTTTTCATGGACAACCATGGGGGGACATTGTTATTGATCATTACTATAGGAAAAACATAATATTTGGTGTTCTGGAGGGAATATGAGTTGACGCCATCAATGGCTATGCTGAGTCGTAGACTTCGTACTTCATCCTTGAATTTTTCGGGCCATGTATCCTCTATATGCTTCACAGCTATTGAATTAGTTGGGATTCACATAACTCCCAACTCACTTCTGTGTGAGGCATGCCATCCCTGCAACATAGCTAATTATTTGCAACAAAATAGCCTTTGAATCCTTGGGATTATAGGCATGTGCCTCAATATCTTAAAAGGAGGACCAATACGTGATTTACCCTTATTTTTTGATTTATCATACCTATCATGCCCACATTTCGGACATATCTCTTTTTCTGCATATTCTCCTCTATATAGAATAAAGTTATTTGGACATGCATGATATGATATGTACTCAACACCCAATGTTTTCAACAATTTCTTTGCCTCTTTGCAGCTACTAGGCAAGACATTATCACTCAGAGGAATCTTATATTTGAATAAATTGTAGTTGGTGATCATGAAAAAATATACTAATAGATGTACATTAATGCCGATATAATTATTGACGTTCATAAAATTTACCATTTGTAATGTTCATTGTGTACTGATTATATTTCTCAAATTTATATAAGGGAGGAATTTATGGTAACTTACCTCAAAATTTCTGAGAAAAATGCATTCGACAAGCCAAAATTTGCCTTCATGTTGTACAGTAACATCGTTGTCCCCAACTGGGTAGACTTTGAATGACCACCAAGTCCAAAGAGAGGGATGGTGGAAGCAAATTTAAGGCTTTTGAAAAAGGTGTCAGCAATATGAGCATCATCCCCTATATGATCATCGTTTTGGAATGCATCTAACAACATTGTCTCCCTGGCAGTTGTATCCCTTAAGTAATCATCCATATCGACCTCTATCTAATTGCCTCCATTTCCAACCCATGAAGAACTACTATTGTTGTAGTCATTCCTAATTGGTGAATCTGGACGTAGTGGGAATTGAATCGGTGGTTGATTCAACTATTCTTGGTATCACTCCTCTCCAATTTTTTCTCTTAATTCAGTCTTCTCTCGATTTGACATTTTCATGGGGTGCAAAAAAATATGGTATTTAGGCTGCTCATCATCACTAGAATCCTAATAATTAAAAAAAAAAAAATTTGAACATGATTAGTACAAAATATATGATGTCAATCAGTAGCCACGTCGACAATGTTTCATGATTAATTGGTTTGACGTTGAAATAATTACATTAATCAATATACCAAACAATCATAATTATTAATATCATTTTCCCAGGATTGTGGCTAGAAGATGCAATATTGTTACAATTGGCAGGGTGAAGCAGTGGTCCATTTTCATCTACCAAATGCACCTTGTGGTATGTTCCTCCCGATAAGAGCTTTCGACGTTTTGGCTGTTTGAATATTTTGTGCATTTGAACTCGATTCTAAATCTGCATGAACCTGCAAATTTGTATACATTATAAATTTAATTATTTTTTGCATGATTGACATGGTTAAAAAACATAAATTCAATTAGATATTTAAAATATAAATAAAATTTGAAGTAAATATTACGTCTCAAGATGGATAGGGAGAAATCCGCGATGGAATTTGAGAAATATTATGGACCAAGCTGGATTTTGAATAATTTCCCATTCGATATAATTATGATATTTTATCCCTACATTTGAGAAAAATCAACAATAAATTTTGGTGCACACACCTAAAAGTAATTTCGTTGCCTTAAAAATGGACTTCTTTTTATTGGTGTTAATGTACAACTCACCAAATCGGTGCATTTTCATTACTGCACACCAATTTCATGATATAAATGGACGCACCAGTGTGGTGATATTAAGTGACGCACCAGCAACGAATAACTACAAATAAAAAAAAGTGCAACTCTATTTTCTTTAAGTGAAAAAAAAAGCAGTAAATTGAAAGGTGGCCGGAAAAATATTTTTGAAAATCTAATTTCATAAAAGAATTTTTTAAATATTAAACACTTTTCATTATTTCACTATTTTTGCAAAAAATTTCAGCCAGACATTTGCAGGAGACATACCTAGAGCAACAGAGCAAGAGAGCAATGTGGAGCAGTGAAATACATTCGAACAAAAGTATTCAGGGAATTAGAATTCCAAACCTTTGGTGATTCAAACCCTGTAGCATAGAATTTCAAATGATCTCGTGATTAAAGTTTATTGTTTTTTTTTGCATTTTTTTTGCATTTTTTTTTACGTAGTAAGAAAAAAATTTCAATTTATTTTTCATTTTTAGAGACAAAATAACAAAAAAAATCCATTTTTACCCTAAACCCTACACTATTTCTGTTTCTGCCCTTTCTTCTCCTTGTTTCTGTGATTTCAGAATTAGGGCTTTTCATTTTAGATTTATATGGTCTTTATTGCTATATAAAGGCCTAAAACATCCAACCCACAGGACGACTTGCATAGTTGGATCCCAATCCATGTCGGCCCTTGCGTGGATTTTTAATTTTTATTTTTTTATCAGTGCCCTAGGCATAAAAAAAATTTATGTGGTGGTTAACATGTATCGAACAGGTGCTCCTTGTTGACACAGAGCACCATGTGGTGTGCTATACTATTTTTCTTGTGTGTTTATAATACCACTAAGCACTGACGTCGGTGCGTACACCATGAATGGTGCACCAATTTCTTGAGATTTTGTTTTTACCTAAAAAGTTGACAATTTATTTATAAAATTTATTAATGAATGATATGGTACAGGTTTTTTATTGATAAATAAATGGCTCACAAGAGATCAAGTAACAAAAATATTGATAACACATCAAGAAAAGAGAAAAATTAAATTTATTTATAAATTATTTACAAAAAATATTATTTTTGAACTATATGTAAGTTTAATGTAATATTTCCATTTTAGCACACAGCTAAATGGAATATTAAAATTTTGTTTTTATCACCTAGTAGCTAAATAAATGGGTAAGGGAACCCATTCTTGTTGGAGACATGAATAAAATCCCTCCTAATGTGAAAGGGATCATCAGAGTAGCTTTATTTTGCACTCTCAAGTGTGAAAAGGGCCAACTGCATGAAGACAAGGTTAGGTTTGACCAAGTCAATAGTGTTGCTATAAGAGGAGTGGATCACTTTAGAAGACAGCGCAGTGTGAATGAGGAGGAGGATATTTGGCGGAGGAAGCCCTAATTAGTGGGACCCATGGAGAGAGAGCTTTCACTTGTTTAAAAGGAGGCCAAGGCAGCCATTGTTATTCATGAATTGGATTATTGATTTCATTGTCTATTTAGACATTGTGCATTCTTTTGCATTCTTTAGGATTCCTTCTCCTTCTTGAGAAGCCTTTTGAGGGATTTTTCTTCATTCTCCATATTTCTTGGCTTAAGGCCAAAGCCACCTCCTTTATTCAGAGCGTTATTTCTGAAGCAAGATAACTTTGTGTTGCAGGGTGCTGTAGTGGGGAATCCACAACACCATTTCCTTGGCTCATATTTCAGAGGAGGGAGCTTATATTCCTTTGGGAGGTTAGTGAGGGAGATTCCTAAGCTTATTGTAGATCATTGGCATCAAGCCAATCACTTCCCTTCTCCAACAGCACAATCCCTTCTCTAGACTGTGTTATTTTTTAGTGCAATTGCAGTGCGGACTTGCTCCACTATTTTGGAGGGTGAGATCTTCAAGGATTGGATCATCCTTTCACCCTAGAGATCCTTTGGATGAGATTCAAACATAATTTGCAACATCATCAGCTATATACATCCATTTCCAGTTTCTGATTTGCAGCTGCAACACTGCTACTCCGGCATTTCTGCAGAATTGCCATTTTGTGTATATTTCAGCCAATCCTTCTAAGGATTGTGTATTCTTGTTTCCAGGGGTTGAGATCTTATTCCCCCATCCATTTTTGAGCTCTATATTGTTATATTCATGTATTGACATTATTTTGCAGCAGTTCTCCATAATAGACTACGTTGTCATAGCTTGGATTCTCATATGTAGCAGTGTATTTCATGATTATTGTACTTGTGTCTTTGATGGTGCGTGATCATTTCCTCAAGATATTGTACACTTTCAGCTACTATATCATTAATAACATGGCTATTAGATCTTATTGAATTTTCTAAAGTTGATGTTATTCACTGCTATTTCCAGTCATGTTTATGTATTGTTGGATCTCCACATTGGTAATATCTTGAGATATTCCCAATAGTGTAGCTGTTCCAATTTTGGAATATTACAGTGGTATCAAAGCATGATCTCTAGCTCAGCCTGTGAGTCTCAGCCAAATAAGATCAAGATGATGAAGAATATGAGCTTGCTCTCATCAATTTTCAAATCCAGAGAGAACCTCTCCAAGGAGGTCAAGAATGTTGAAGAAGGAGAAGAGGAAGGACCATGCACTTCCTACTCTCACAAAGAAGAAGACTAGAAGCATGAAGAACACTTAGAATTCGAAATTCTAAGTGAGTACCTAGCTAAATATTGAGCTCAACCTAGGGCCTTTCAAGAGGCTCTGGCTTTACCACAATTTATTTAGCAGAAAGAAGAGAGGAGACCCCACAACCATGGGATGATGAGAGGCAATAGATTTCTATTGTCCACATTTAATGGATCACTGACATGTGCAACAGAGGTTTGGGTGAATAAGCTAGAGGATTTCTTCCTGCTACATCATGTAGTAGACATAGAGGCTGTAGAAGTTGCAGTGTTTCACCTTGAAGGTGAAGCAAATATTTGGTGGATCAACCATCTAAGCGATGAAAGAGTTTCAACTCTTGTTGAGTTTTCTTAAAGAATGATCAGAAGGTTTGGAAAAAGGAGGGAGGAGCCCTCACCACTAGTTGATGAGGCATGTACCAGCACCGTTGAGACCATGGAGGAGCAGCCTTCATATTCAACAGTTTGGGAGGCCAACACTTATGAGGAGGAAACTCTTGCAGCCCTGCAAGGAGCTTCCACATTTCACCAAGGTATGATAAAAATCCATCTCTTGTCATTTTAGCAAACACTTTGGATGGGTCTATATCATTGCATGCAGTTGACCTAGAGCAATAGAATAGCACTGCACTGTACAAAGGCAGTGATGGAGAAAAGAGGAACCATTCTTCATGTGAGCACTCAAAGAATAGCTTCATTCAGGAAGCCATGGAGGAAGCAGTGAGAAGGAGTAGACACCTGGAGATAAAAAACGTTTTCTCCTCTCTAGATGATAGTCTCTTAATGACCATACCACAGCTCAAAGAGAAAATTCTACTGGCAGCAGATCCAAGGCCTCTTTGGTTCTTGAGGACCATGCCTGAGGAAGAGATCTCGAGGAGAGATTTCAATGGAGCTGCACTCCCACACATCATGGAGTGCAAGATTCTTCAACAGTTTGAGGAGGTTCTTCCATTCTCATTGGAGCAGATAGAAGATGGAGGACATATTTGGATGGATACCATCTCTCATGACTATGTTGGAAATCTCTTAAGCCATGCACGTCATGATGGGAGGTTTTTTCCTACCACCTATTTGGGTCCTTATAGGGTCAAATTGATCCTCAGGAAGATTGCATTTCAAGGTCCCATGAAATGCATGAATCTGATTTGGGATGATGGTAGCCCTCATGGGAGGAGTATGAAGATGAAGGATGGAAGGATACATCCACAATTTATTGAGTGGATGTGGATGATGAGAAAGAATATGGTGAGCTACTTGTAAATTTATGATACCGGGGAGCAGGAGGCTTGGCTGCGCTGGTTACTCTTAAAGGAGTTTGGCCATCACTTGGCACACATTCTTTCCAAGGGTATAAGGATGGAGAAGATGTGTCAGGATGTTGGCATCATGGAGTAGAAAAGAGTATGGGTGCATAGTGATGATGCAACATTCATATCATTCACTATGTCTTCATCACATATCTTGCATGATGAGAGCATGAGGAAGTAGCAAAAACATTTTTTGTTGGGGTCATTCATTGGAGAGCAAGGGAAAATTTGCTCTCATTTATTGTATGTTGTTTTAGGAGTAGGATATGGCACTATCATGGTGCAAAATGGGATACGCCTTGGCCTTTGATGATCAGGAATTACTTCCACCTTGGGATAGGTTCCATATTTGCAGCAAAATTATTGGAGGGTTGCCCATATATGTTGAGGAAGCTGAGGGTAACAACACTGTGCCATATAGAGATTATCTAGTGCCTCATGCAGAGGAAGGAGGAGATATTTCTCTGGGTAGAGGGATTCTTGCATATCTACAAGGAAGTCCCCAGGATCTCATGTGTGGAGATCAAGGCACAATCCAGGTGAAATTATTGAGGAGGTGTGGAACCATGGAAACACAAGGAGAAGGTAGGGTGAAGACCCAACATCATGAGATGAGGAGTACACATCCATATTCATTTATGGAGTTTTATGCACCTAAGAAGGTGATTGGATTGCGCAGTGGAAGCATGGACAGATTTGTTCATTCATATATGCAGTCACCTCTTGATGATGATGTCTCATTGCATGGAGACATTTTGCTAGGGAGACCACTAGGTCAGTAGAGGAGGATGGATGCTTCACTAGTTGAGGCACCACTCAGTGATTTCAGAGGAGTGGAAACCTTGGGATATAACTTCACAATGCTGAGAGTCTTGGGTAGCTCAAGGAGGAGATAGAAATTCTCTCAACATCATTTTCATCCACTCTCATTTCAGATTATGCGTTGTGGAAGAAGCTGCAGGGGGAGGATAGCAGCCTTCCAACTTGCATATTTGGCATGGGAGATGTCAAATAAAAATATGACCATGTGACATATATTCTTCATGAGGAATCATCAGCGTTGTCACTATGGAGGATAGATCCATGTTGGAGCTCCCAGCTGTTGGTGGAGTATTCCCAGGATCATTTTACTTGCATGATATTGACAGATCATCATATGAGGAGATGCATAGATCATGTAAAGATGGAGGAGATACATAACTCTTTGGAGGAGTTAGCACAACCCACTCTTTTCTCCTTTAGGGTGAGAGGAGACTCATTTTTGAGCCACTCCATTTGCATGAGAAATATTTATGGTAAGGGTATTTTTTATTTGCATGGTGATTTGTATATTCATCCCTTAACCATATATGTACAGGATGTTGCTCCAAGGAGGAGCATTATTTTTTCTATACCCCATGGTCTACTTGAGGCCATGAGCACTATTGGTGACCATTCCCTAGGAGGACTTGGGGAGGAAATGTATTTTTGAGGAAATACTCACCTTGCACCATACCTAATTCACTTTCTCCATACATTTGAGGAGAGTAGGACAACAAGCAAGTGGTTGAGAGACCACACTTTTTGTCATACTCTTTTGCAGTTGAGGGTCAAACTGCATTGGTTACAATTGAGGGACCATTGTCCTTCTCCCTTTCCACACATGACAGAAAGTAGGGTTTCCATTATGGTTCATTACGTTGTTGTTGTCTTTATGTTTGTTGAGAGCATGATTGGGGGAATGGCACATTGGTTGGATGTGTCCCTTGGGGGAGAGATCTCCCACATTATTTGCATTTCATGTTCTGATGGGAGCATGAGAGCACATGTGGCCACTATAGCAAAAAATTTGTTTCCATTTGAGGTGATTCATATGATTGATTGGATTCCATATTATGGTGACTTCTGACTCATCACATATGAGATGATTTGGGACATCATGTTTCATAATGTTGGAGAAGAGATCCTTAGAGGTATAGTCATTATCTTGCCACTTGAGGGCAACATTATTGCAGCCCAAGATTAGCATATATTATGCACTTATCCTAAGTGGAGAGGACAGTGTGGGATAGGCTATTTTATCTACCAAGATCAGATTTTCAGCCCACCTATATTGCAGGAGCCAAAGGTGGAAGGTGATTTTAAGAGTTGCCATGTTGGAAGGTAACTCATTTTGTATGGATGATTGCTTGGGGATGGAGGATACATTTGGGGGAAGATGTTCCTCAAAACATTTCAGACTCCATGCCTTGAGTGGATATTTTCCAGTTCTATCCTTGCAGTTGCTTGAGGACAAGCAACATTTGGGAGGGGAGGACTGTAATATTCCCATTTTAGCACACAACTAAATGGAATATTAAAATTTTGTTTTTATCACCTAGCAGCTTAATAAATGGGCAAGGGAACCCATTCTTATTGGAGACATGAATTAAACCCATCCTAATGTGAAAGGGATCATCAGAGTAACTTTATTTTTCACCCTCAAGTGTGAAAAGGGGAAAATGCATGAAGACAAGGTTAGGTTTGACCAAGTCAATAGTGTTGCCATAGGAGGAGTGGATCACTTTAGAAGACAGCGTAGTGTGAACAAGGAAGAGGATATTTGGTGGAGGAAACCCTAATGAGTGGGACCCATGGAGAGAGATCTTTCACTTGTTTAAAAAGAGGTCAAGGCAGCCATTGTTATTCATGAATTGGATTATTGATTTCATTGTCTATTCAGACATTGTGCATTCTTTTGTTGTTTAGAAATAATTGCCGGGGAATTCTTGTTTAGGATTCCCTATCCTTCTTGAGAGGCCTATTGAGGGATTTTTATTCATTCTCCACATTTCTTGGCTCAAGGCCAAAGCAACCTCCTTCAATCACAGTACTATTCCTGAAGCAGGATAACTTTGTGTTGTAGGGTGTTGCAGTGGGGACTCCACAACACCATTTCCTTGGCTCATATTTCAGAGGAGGGAGCTTCTATTCCTCTGGGAGGTTAGTGAGGGAGATTCCTAAGCTTATTGTAGATCATTGTCATCAGTCCAAGCACTTCCATTCTCCAACAACGCAGTCCCTTCTCTAGACTGCGTTATTTCTGAGTGCAATTGCAGTGGGGACCTGCTCCACTATTTTGGAGGGTGAGATCTTCAGGGATTGGATCAGCCTTTCACCTAAGAGATCCTTTGGATAATATTCAGCCATCGTTTTTAGCATCATAAACTATCTACATCCATTTCCATTTTCTAAGTTGCAACTGCAACACTGCTACTCCAGCATTTCTGCAGAATTTCCATTTTGTGTATATTTCAACCAATCCTTCTAAGGATTGTGTATTGTTGTTTCCAGGGGTTGAGATCTTGCTCCCCCATCTATTTTTGAGCTCTATATTTTTATATTCATGTATTGACAATATTTTGCAGCAGTTCTCCATAATAGATTGCGCTATCATAGCTTGGATTCTCATATGTAGTAGTGTATTTCATGATTATTGTACTTGTGCCTTTAATGGTGGATTTTCCTAAGCTTGAGTGATCATTTCCTCAAGATATTGTACACTTTTTGCTACTATATCATTAATAATATGGCTATGATATCTTATTTCATTTTCTGAATTTGATGTTATTCACTGCTATTTGTAGTCATGTTTATGTATTGTTGGATCTCCACATCGGTAATATCTTGAGATATTCCCAATAGTGTAGTTGTTACAATTTTGGAATATTACATTTAACTAATATGTAATGTTTATTGTGTATCACGCAAAGCCACAAAATGACAAATTTCGATAATATTATCTCTGATCTAGGATCAGAAGAGTGTAAAATCTTGATGGAAAAATTGCAAAAGGATGAATCGGGTGAATGAAAAAATACTATCGATCGAATATGAGTTGCTTTTTTTAATCTTATTAATAATATAATTAAAATTATTAGATAAAATGTGTCAAAAAATATATTAATTCACATCTGTTTAATTTTCTACATGGACCAACAACTCAGAAAAGGAATGTTGTTATAAGAAAAGAAAAAAAATAGAACATGCAAATGAAAATGAATTGCTCCTTAGCTCATCTGGAGTGATGCTGGAGGTTAACGAAAGGGGGAAAAAATTTTACAAAAGTTTGAGAGATCTAGTGGAACAAATGTAAAGACGTTCTTTCCACTTACAATAAAAAAATCAATCCAGTGATTCCAAGAACCAAATTTTATCTAAACTATAGGAAGAGTTTCTAGAGAATTGGTCATGGAGAAATGTCAGACTTCCAATAACAAAAACATACAATAAAAATGTTGGAAATTCTGTCATTGATGGCAAAGGAAAGCAGCACCTACACTATCCATAAGGAAAAAGAGACAGAAAGGTAGCAGAGGCAGCAGATGAGACAAAGCAGTAGAGTTGAATTAGGGGTTTAATACAATTTTCAAAGGAGATGACAAAAGGGAGAACTACTAGGAAGAGACAAGGTAATAGATTGAAGGAAAAATTGAATATCTGGCTAAGATCTATATATGTTAATGAAAAACTGTCGAATTTTGTTAAGTATGAGTAAATCGGGCATATATATGACCTGTGTCATCAATTTCATAATGGGCAGAGGATACCTATGGTGCCCGGAGAAGAATGAAATCATTGTTAAGGTTATGTGTATTATATGTGTAATGACTGATGTAATTATTGTATGGAATCCCTTGAATTTCTGTATGAGTCTCTTCGCATGGAGTTAAAATTGAAACTTTGTTGAGGAATCATGGTGGTAGGATTCGAATTCCAGGATGAAACCTTGTTGTAATAAAAATCTGGCTTAGTTTGATATTTGCAGTCGTGGAATTACTTGGTTGAATATATAGGGGGCTCTCGAGGCATTCAGTGTATCCATTGAAGAACTTAATGGTGGCAGAGATATGATTTTTTTGAATATACAGGTAGAAGCGGAACTGTGACAGAATAGAACTCCAAAATGGAAGGCTGACATGTTATATATATCATAGCAGAATTGGGGAATGACATTGAATTGTCACGAGTCAATTTTTGTAAGGAAATCCCATCAGAAGAGAATTACATTTGTTCGTTGGTTATTAGAAATCCTGCCAAAGATAGACCAGATTCATAGCGCAAACCCAGACTAACCCTTTGGAATCATGAACGGATCCTTGCACATAGGGCAGAACCACGAAGGAGGAATAGTGAAGGTGTTTTATGGTTTTCATTGCACCGCTCTCAATAGGCAAGCGGTATTCAGGAGGTGGGGAGAAATTCCATAGAACGGGCGACACGCGTCCCTGTACGATTCTAGAAAACCACTTTTTTACTGTGCGCCATCGCATGTTATAGTTCGACCCAGGACGCCTAGCGATATCGTTGAGTGTCGTTGATCTGGGAAGGGGTCATCAAACGGTCATCATTTGTTGAAGGTGCGTGAAGATTAACACAGGTACGGTGGGCCATCGCACGTTAACGATCGGTATCGGAGGTTGAGCGATATGCATATACGCCATTGATCTATAAGCTTGCTAATCTAACGGTGATTGGACATTGGACTTGTGCAAAGTTTACCTATGGTACCATGTGCGTATTTGATTGGCTGTTGACTATATTTGTGGGCCCGGGGTCAAAGGTTTACCATATTATTTGGAAGGGTTAAAATACGAAGGGTTAACTTTAATCCTAAAGTTCTGTTCAAAATTGTAAATATATTTATTTATGAATTTCTTCAAATTGATAAAGGTACGTAAGGGTGCTAAAATAAATACCGTCCAGGAATACCATTAGTAATTGAATGGTTTTGACCCATGGTTTTAATAAAGGCGAAAACTATATAAGGTGATGACAATTATGAAGAAGTGTGTGCATTGTAAGGGTTGTGAATAAAATTTCTCAAAAAGAATATATGTATGGGTGAGCTCTATTCTTAACTGATAAATCTGAAACTACGATGCACCCATGAATATAATGATCTGACGATGATGAATCTATGGTTTTTGAATGACGGACGAAATCATGAAGATGAGAATATACAGAAAATAAATACATCTGGGGATCGGCAAGATATGTCGTATGGAAACTGATGGATCCAGTATAAAAATTGATGAAACATGGTCCGCAGTGGAGCTAAGGGTCGAAGCCTTTAGATAGGGGGTTGTAGCTCCCTTCCAGTAGTAGCTGGTAAACGAGATAAGGTTGTAGCCTTTTGCAAGTGGGTGACTGTGTGCTGGTATAAGTCTGCACCAGCATATATTGTAATAATTTTTCTCTATAATAAATATTGAAGACTGAGACTACAGCAGTGGTGGTTTTCTCCCGAATTGGGTTTCCACCTTAAATCCTATTGTTCATATTTGTTTTTGGTTGGTTCTGTTATTTTTCTTCATGCTTGATGCTTATCTGATGCAATGCTCTAAGTAAAGATATAATAATATATATGGACATACATGTTCGATGCAGTACTGTAACATAAGGTTTTAAGAAAAGGAAAAGAAAAATTGTTCTGCCCTAAATACTGATTCACCCCCCCTCTCAGTATTTTTCTCTACAATTGGTATCAGAGCAGGTCCTTCTGAAAAATCTTAGCCGCTAGAAGGAAGATCAAGCAAGATGAAAAATCAAGATGGAACAGCATCTATCAGGCCTCCGCTCTTTAATGGAAACAATTTAATCTTCTGGAAAACAAGGATGAGATCCTATCTTCAGTCTCTGGGAGCAGAGGTATGGGCAATTTTTGAACAAAGATATCAATATCCAGCTAGAGTACCAACAGATCCGATGGAAATAAAGAATTATGAGAAAAATGAAAAGGCGGTCAATGCTCTATTGGGAAGTCTAACTGAATCAAAATTCTTCAAAGTCATGCAGCTGAATACATCCAAGACAATATGGGACAAAATCATTCTAAGTTATGAAGGTGATGCAAAGGTAAAAAGTGATAAACTCCAAACTCTCAGAATTCAATATGAGAATCTAAAAATGGATAATGAGGAGAGCATTGCCAATTTATTTTTATGTCTTGATGATATTGTAAATCGTATGATAAATCTGGGAGAAACAATAACCGAATCTACCTTGTTTGAGAAAGTCTTAATATCACTAACAACAAAATTTGAGTCAAAAGTCTCTGCTCTTGAAGAAAAGCAGGATCTTCAAAATCTTACTGTGGTGCAACTTCATGGCATACTAACTGCATATGAAATGAGAAGAGGAGGACCATCAAAAGTCAAAGAAGAAGTCTTTAGAACCTCTACAAAAGGGAAGGAAGTACAAAAACCAGAAGGATCAGGATATATCTCAGAAGAAGATGAGATAAACTTTGTAAAGAAACTTCAACTCGACACAGAACAGTTCAGAGGTAAGCTTCCTTTCAAATGTTTTGATTGTGGAAGAGTTGGTCATTATGCTGCTAAGTGTCCTTATATAGAAACACATAAAAAGGGGAAGGAAGTAGCAAGAAGGAATAAGAATCATTTCAGCACTAGAAAGAGTTACTATACTCATGAAGATAGTGATGGGTTATCTGATAGTGAGGAAGAATGTGAACAAGATCTTAGACTTCTCATGGCATTTGAAAAAGAATATAGAGAAGAAAAGGATACTTTTGTGGATGCTCTAGAAGACAGTGATTTTCTTGATGAAAACAATAAACTCAAAATTTTCTTAGAAGAAAGTAAAATAACCATAGAAATTCTGAAAAATCAGCTTGAAGAAAAGGAGAAACACAATGAGAAATTAGAGTGTGATGTAGTAAGCCTAAGAAAAGAACTTGAGAAAGTAAAGACTCTGAATCTTAGATTTTCTAAAGGATCTGAAACCTTAGATGAGATTATCAAAGTACAACGTTCTCCTCTTATAAAGACAGGTCTTGGATATATCAGAGAATCTTCTCAGGCTTCAACACCAAATTATCTAAAGGCAGTTATATCTGGGTTACAACATGCTGCCACACAGCAAGGGAATAAAGAATCTTTATAGGTAAAGCATGATCATCTCAATTCAAAGAACACTAACAGGAATGTCTTTCAAAGAAACACCAATCAACAATTAAATTCATATAGACGATTTTATGATCACAGGAATTTCTTCTTCAATGGAAAATGTTTCTCATGTCACAATTTTGTCATAAAGTTGTTCAATGTGTTGCATATAAAACCATCATGAAAAGAGAAGCAAGAAAGAAAAGGATTGATATTGAAACAAAGAAGAATACTTATAACAATTTTTCTCCTCTTTAAAATGAAGTTGAATGTGCTTATTGCAATAACTTCAGCCATGAAGAATCTGAATGCAGGAGCAAAGTTCAGCCAAAAGAACATGTTTCTTCAAGTTCCAAAGTACGGAAAAAGAAGGAATAATAGGTTGAAAACTGTGGCATGGCGTTATTTGCAGAAGATGAAGAAAACCAATGGTACATTGATAGTGGATGCTTAAGACACATGACAGATGATAAAGACAAACTTCTTTCATATAGTGCTCTAGAAAAAGAAAAAAATGTTCATTTGGAAATGATACTCCTGCGATCATTAAGGGAAAAGGGTCCGTGTTTCTAAAATAAAAAGTGAAAGCCAATGAAGTCATGTATGTGGATGGATTAAAGCATAACTTGTTAAGTGTAATTCAAATGTGTGATCAAGGAACTGAAGTTGTCTTCAGTTCAAAAGAATGTGTGGTACGTGATCTTGATACAGGTAAAGCAATTATAAAAGGAAAAATAAATCCAAACAACCTGTATATATTGAAGAACCCCAAAGAACAATGTTATTTGAGTAAATCTTCAGAAAATTGGCTATGGAATAGAAGGTTGGGGCATCTGAGCTTCTCTCAAATCAATAAATCAAGCAGACTTAAAGCTGTTCGTGATCTTCCCAATATTACTCTACCTAAAAATATCATATGCAAATCTTGCCAATTCGGCAAGAAAACCAGGGTACAATTTAATGCCAAGGAAGGATCATCACGTAAGCCTCTTGAACTAATTCATACTGACATATGTGGACCTATGAGGAAAAATTAACCACGAGGTGAAGAATAATATATCTTATTCATTGATGATTTCTCTAGAATGTGTTGGATTGGGCTGCTTAAACACAAATATGAAGCATTTGAGAAATTTCAGATCTTCAAAGCACTAGTTGAGAATGAATTAGATCTAAAAATCAAGTGTCTCAGATCTGATCGAGGAGGAGAATATACATCAGATGAATTCCTTGAATTTTGTGAACAACATGGCATAAAAATACAGTTTTCTGTAGCTGGCACTCCACAACAAAATGGCGTAGCAGAAAGAATGAATAGAACAGTTCAACAAATGGCTAGAGCTATGCTTGATGATTCCGGAACACCTGACACATTTTGGGGAGAAGCAACACATACAGCGGTAAATATTCTTAACAAAGCACATGTTCATGTAAATAGTGATAAAACTCCATATGAACTATGGTATGGTAATCCTCCCACTATGAAGCACTTTAGAGTTTTTGGGAGCAAATGCTTTATCAAAAATAATGATGAAAAACTTGGCAAGTTTGAACCCAGAGCAGATGAAGGAATATTTCTTGGTTACTCCTCTAGGAGTAGGGCATATAAATGTTACAATAAAATACTTCGGAAGATTGTTGAATGTATTTATGTTGTTATTGATGAGTCTCCTGCAGCTCCAAAAGAAGAAAAGAAAACAACAGATGAAGATGATGATGACACATATCCTTCTAAATCAAATATTAATGATACAAACAGTGAACCTAGTGAAGAACCTGAAGAAGATTTGTCTGAAAAGGCTCCATCTAGATATGTTCAAAAGAATCATCTAGAATCTCAATTTTTTGGAGAAAAGGGATCAAGTGTACAAACAAGAAGGACTCTTGTAGGATCTTCTAGCAATCTGGCATTTCTATCCACTATTGAACCTCACAGTGTCATTCAAGCTAGCAAAGATGAATGTTGGATTCAAGCCATGAATGAAGAGCTTGATCAAATTGAAAAGAATCACACTTGGGAATTAGTACCAAGGCCTCATGAAAAAAATGTCATTGGAACTAAATGGATATTCAAAACAAGTTAAATGAGAATGGGGATGTTATAAGAAAGAAAGCTAGACTTGTGTGTAAAGGCTATGCTCAACAAGAAGGTATAGACTTTGAAGAAACCTTTGCTCCTGTAGCCAGACTTGTAGCCATAAGAATGTTTCTTGCTTTTTCAAGCTTCCAACAAATCAAAGTTTATCAAATGGATGTTAAATCTGCTTTTCTCAATGGTGATCTAGAAGAAGAAGTTTATATAGAAAAACCAGAAGGATTCATTTTAGGAAATGATGAAAGACTTGTTTGTAGACTTAAAAAGGCTCTATATGGTCTCAAACAAGCTCCAAGGGCATGGTACTATCGTCTTGACAAATATCTTCATCAACAAGGATTTTCAAAAGGGTCCGATGATAGCAACTTATACACAAAAACTGAAAATGAGAAACTATTGATTGTGGTTGTATATGTTGATGATATCATTTTTGGAAGTAATAAAGAGTCTATGAGTTAGAAATTTGCTTCTAATATGCAGCAATAATTTGAAATGTCTTTTCTTGGGGAACTAACATTATTTCTTGGCTTGCAAGTGCAACAAGCAACAGATGGCATATTCTTATCACAAGAAAAATACCTCAAGCAAATCCTGAAGAAGTATGGCATGGAAGACTGCAAACCTGTAAGTACACCAATGATAACTGGATGTAATCTCAATTCTAATTATGATTCCCCCACGGTGAATCAACCTGAATACAGATCTATGATAGGAAGTCTACGTTATCTCACTGGGACAAGACCAGACATCATGCATGCAGTTGGGATTGTTGGATGATTCCAAGCTAATCCAAAAGAGTCTCATCTTCAGGCTGTGAAAATAATATTCAAATATCTACAAGGAACTCAAGACTTTGGACTATGGTATTCAAAGAATGTTGATCTTACTCTTCATGCCTACACTGATGCAGATTGGGCTGGAAGTGTTGATGATCGGAAAAGCACTAGTGGTGGTGCATTATATATGGGGCCCCGGTTAGTATCTTGGTTTAGCAAGAAGCAAATATCTATTGCCTTATCTACAACAGAAGTAGAATATGTGGCTGCAGCATCATGTTGCACTCAAATTATCTGGATGATGCAAACCCTACAAGACTTTAAAATCAATTGTTCACCTCATATCTCCATTATGTGTGATAATACAAGTGCTATCAGTATCTCAAAGAATCTTGTTATGCATTCCAAGACCAAGCACATTCCCATCAAATATCACTTCTTACGTGAACAAGTGCTTGAACAAAAGGTGAAATTGGAGTATGTTTCCTCCAAAGAACAAGTTGCCGATATATTTACCAAACCTCTACCTAGGGAAGTGTTCGAATATCTCAGACAGAAACTGGGATTAGTCTCTGCCATGAAGAGGATCAGGTCTACTTAAATACAGAAGATTAAATTGGTTGTGAGGTGTTGTTAGGCATCTCTGATTGCACAGGCTCAGGGGGAGCATTGGTCATATGAAAAATATGAATTGTTGGTCATATTATGTTTGAAGATGCAGCATGATCTCAAGGGGAGCACGGCATTATTGGTTCAAAGGATCTTGATCAAAATATTTTCCATTGATGTCAAAGGGGGAGGAAAAGAAACAAATGGCTTCTGAAAGGCCATCAAAGGAAGAGTATTGCCATCAATGCCAAAGGGGGAGATTGTTGGAAATATTTTCATTGATGGCAAAGGAAAGCAGCACCTACACTATCCATAAGGAAAAAGAGACAGAAAGGTAGTAGAGACAGCAGATGAGACAAAGCAGTAGAGTTTAATTAGGGGTTTAATACAATTTTCAAAGGAGATGACAAAAGGGAGAACTGCTAGGAAGAGACAAGGTAATAGATTGAAGGAAAAATTGAATATCTGGCTAAGATCTATATATGTTAATGAAAAACTGTCGAATTTTGTTAAGTATGAGTAAATCGGGCATATATATGACCTGTGTCATCAATTTCATAATGGGCAGAGGATACCTATGGTGCCCGGAGAAGAATGAAATCATTGTTAAGGTTATGTGTATTATATGTTTATTGACTGATGTAATTCTTGTATGGAATCCCCTGAATTTCTGTATGAGTCTCTTCGCATGGAGTTAAAAGTGAAACTTTGTTGAGGAATCATGGTGGTAGGATTCGAATTCCAGGATGAAACCTTGTTGTAATAAAAATATGGCTTAGTTTGATATTTGCAGTCGTGGAATTACTTGGTTGAATATATAGGGGGATCTTGAGGCATTCAGTGTATCCATTGAAGAACTTAATGGTGGAAGAGATATGATTTTTTTGAATATACAGGTAGAATCGGAACTGTGACAGAATAGAACTCCAAAATGGAAGGCTGACATGTTATATATATCATAGCAGAATTGGGGAATGACATTGAATTGTCACAAGTCAATTTTTGTAAGGAAATCCCATCAGAAGAGAATTACATTTGTTCGTTGGTTATTAGAAATACTGCCAAAGATAGACCAGAGTCATAGCGCAAACCCAGACTAACCCTTTGGAATCATGAACGGAACCTTGCGCATAGGGCTGAACCACGAAGGAGGAACAATGAAGGCGGTTTATGGTTTTCATCGCACTGCTCTCAACATGCAAGAGGTATTAAGGAGGTGGGGAGCAATTCCATAGAACGGGTGACACGCATCCCTATACGATTCTACAAAACCACTTTTTTACTGTGCGCCATCGCGCGTTATAGTTCGACCCAGGACGCCCATCGATATCGTTGAGCACTGTTGATCTAGGAAGGGGTCATCGAATGGTCGTCATTTGTTGAAGGTGCGCGAAGATTAACATAGGTACGGTGGGCCATTGCACATTAACGATCAGTATCGGAGGTCAAGCGATATCCATATACGCCATTGATCTGGATATGGGAAAGCTCTGTTCTTAACTGATAAATCTGAAACTACGATGCACCCATGAATATAATGATCTAATGATGATGAATCTCTGGTTTTTGAATGACGGACGAAATCATGAAGATGAGAATATACGAAAAATAAATACATTCTGGGGATCAAAAAGATATGTCGTATGGAAACTGATGGATCCAGTATGAAAATTGATGAAACGTGGTCCGCAGTGGCGCTGAGGGTCAAAGCCTTTAGAGAGGGGGTTGTAGCTCCCTTCCAGTAGTAGCTGGTAAACGAGAGAAGTTTGTAGCCATCTGTAGGTGGGTGCCAGCGTGCTGGTATAAGTCTGCACCAACATATATTGTAAGAAGTTTTCTTTATAATAAATATTGAAGACAGAGACTACAACAGCGGTGGTTTTCTCCCGAATTGTGTTTCCACCTTAAATCCTGGTGTTCATATGTGTTGTTGGTTGGTTCTGTTATTTCTGTTAATGTCTGATGCTTATCTGATGCAATGCTCTAAGTAAAGATATAATAAGATATTTGGACATACATGTTGGATGCAGTACTGTAACATAAGGTTTTAAGAAAAGGAAAAGAAAATTTGTTCTGCCCTAAATACTGATTCACCCCCCCCTCTCAGTATTTTTCTCTACAAAAAAAAAGAAGGAATGAAAAGTAATATTCCTTTAAATTTTTGTCTATAATTATTTATAAATATCACTTTTGTTATATTTACTTTTCATATATCAATATAAAAATTAAATAGCTTATTGCCATGTTACATTTTCAGGAAGATTATGAAAATCTCAAAAGATGAACAAACTGATATTAGACATATGCCAGTAGGAATGTCCAAAAAGGTGTACAAGGAGATTGTCAAAGAAATGGACAAAATTGCATCGCAAGAGGAGTCATCTCAACAACAACGTGCTTAAAATGTAATATGTAATCATTGATTTTTTTGATCATTAGGTACAATAAATAAACAATTTAGCATTAAATATTAATTTTCAGGCATTTTCTTGTAGAAAAGAAAATAAAATGGAACCCACTCAGCACATAAAACAGAATGACAAGGAAGAAAAGGGTTGATATCTAATTTTGTGAGTAATTGTTACTTCCTTATACCAACTTAATAAGATTTCATTTTTGTATTTTTTAAGTTGTTTTACAAAAATCATCATTGAATGTCTTCAAACAGGTGCTAATGTACAAAGAAGAACCATCAGACAAATTGATCAAAATTGGGTTAAATATGGGTTGTGAGTATATGTTGGCATATCAGAAATTAATTGTGGAATTTGTAAGCATCTATCGATCTTTTTTTACTTAGCTCCGTCTATAATAAATAGAACAAAAAATATTTTATATTAAATATATGATTTTTTATGGGGTATAAAACATGCAGGAAACAAAGTATGGAACTGTGTCAATAGATGAAATCTTGAAAATGGCATACTAAATGGTTTTGAAAGAATGTGTATAGTTTATGAGTCAATTGTTGCTATGGTACATCATTTATTTTCGACTTACATTGATGCATATTATTTAATATTTTAATTTTAATTATTCTCACCAATGTATATACACTCCTTACATTTTATTTTTATGTTTGTAGATGGAAGGTGAAGAAGAAGAAAACAATCAACACCGTGAACAAAACATTCCTGAAAAATAACCCAAGTCATGGAAGTAGCTCTAGCAGTGACATCAGTTCAAGTGAAGAATGATGATCATTATGTTTGGATATCAAAACAAGGCGTTGTATTTTTTGAAATATTTGTCTATGAAATCAGACATTTTTTTTATTGTAATGGACATAGTGTCCCAATTGAAACACAAAGGGATACCAATAACTGTCCCATTTTGTATGAAAAATATTGTCTTATTCACACACACACACACACACACACACACACATATATATATAATGAAATATGTTTTAATTTATTCTATTGCGTTCTCCATTATCGCTGTGAAATGTAACACCACTGATTAAATTTATGGATGATTAAATACTATAATGAAGAGATGTGAAATTTGATGATATGATATAACAAATTAATCCAAACATCGCATTCAAATGCACTAATAAAAATTTAATTCATATGAATACTGTTATAAGGTATGTGTCATCTTTTGATGAATAATGAATTTAAAAAATCACAATAATTATGATATGATATAACAAATCAATCCAAACATCACATTCAAATGCATTAATAAAAATTTAATTAATATGAATACTGTTATAAGATGTGGCGACTTTTGATGAATAATGAATTTTAAAAAATCACAATAATTGCACTATCACAGGTCGATGTTTCTTAAAAATAAAAAATGAAAATGGGTGCGTTTGTATGATACAGTGCACCAGTGCATTTCTATGACCTATAGGCATCGCACAAATACTAATACCAATTTTAAATCTCGGTGTGTTTGTGCGATGTTGTGCACCGCTATGTTTATGTGAGTCTACGCACTGGGGTATTTGTATGACCTATGGGCACCGCACAAATACCAATACGAATTAGAAAAAACGGTGCATTTTTTGACGTGTCGGTGCATTTAGATGACCTATGGGCACTGCACAAGTCCCAAGACCAATTAGAACGACCCCATGCATTTTATCACCAAGACTGTGCCCTGGTGCGGTTTTATACCTTGATGGCCTAGTGCATGCAACTTCAACCACCCCAAGCCACCTTCTAGATGACACACACCAGTGCATTGACACCTTAGCAGTGCACTTATGAAAAAAACATCTGTAATAACCTTCGACCACCGATTTTTTATTAGTTGTGTTGAAATTCCATTAAAACCTCCGCCAAAACCTCTGTAGCCATAAATTGATGTTGTAGCAAATGTGTTTTTGATAATTTTGGTCAATTTTATAACACCAAAAACCTCCTTTATAACCTTCGCTAGAGGGTATTTTCCTTGTAGTGTATTTTTCCTTGAAAGAAAGAAGTCGAGGATTTTTCAAATAATCATCATCTATCTCCCTATCTATCTTTTTGCATGTTACTACTTCCTAATAGTTAGACTTGGCCTTCTAATCTGGCATAAGTGTCTCTTCTGTTTCCTCAAGTTCTGAGAAAAAAAATGTTATTTTGATTGCATGTAGGCTCTCTGTAATCTGCTCAGTATCTCCCTTGAAAGAAAAACTCCTCATAAACCTTTCTGCTACTGTCCCCTAGTGTTGGTTTGTCTGTTCTTTTCTTCTATCAGGTACCAAGCTTGTGGAATGGTGTCTAATGAATGTATAAAGTTATGTACCCACAAGGATTTCAGGCATTTCTTCATTTTCCACTTACATTCATAGGTATTTATGTGCATTTTGGGATTCGAATATCCTTTGTACTTTTATTCTATTTGTGGTCCTAAACACACCTAAAATATTACTTTGAATGGCACTGCGACATCCTTGTATATTGAGAGAGTTGTGATGATTTTCCCACCACCTTTCTAAAGTGGATTGTCACCGCCACATCCATGAGAGAAACCCTATGCTATATTGGTACCTTATCTTCAATTTTGTTAATGAATGTGATCATAGTTTTCATATTTGAAAGAGTGGGGTAACCTCGTACCTCTGTGCTGATCAATTTAACTCCATGAACAATGGCACATATTCTAGTGTTTATCTCGTATCATCCTTATTTCCAATCGTCCCATGCAAGTTCCGATCCAACATCGGAACTATGAACACTTCTCCAACTTATTGTTCCTCTTGTTGTAGGGTTAATATAATATTCTCTCTTTCTTGCCGTCATTTGGTAAAGTTGATCGAAAAGCTCTGAATCTTCTCTGTTCTCGACAGTTTCTATGTACCGGGGCCCCTAATATGGATCTAGTGGTTGGACCACTCTAACTTCACCTTCTTCAAATATCATAATTTCCTTCTTAAAATCAATAATTGCATAATTTTCAAATTCCCAATCTATCCCAAATAGAGTTGGGTAGGGATCCTTGTCCCCCATAATATCTATCACTTCAAAATATGTATAGGTTTTTACTCCCACAACATATACTTCAACTTCTTCCAACTTCCCTACCGGTACAATGCAGTACTGGTTCGCCATTCTCATCTGCATAGGAGAGTATGACAACTTTGGCTTTCCTAGTGCTTCCCACGTCTTTCTAGGAAAATATTCACGCTTGATCCTAGATCCAACATTGTGTCTCTTATTTGGAATCCCGCAACTTGACCATTTATGCAGAATTATTTCCATATTCTCCTTTCGCTGATCTTCACTCTTCTTATATACGTTTCAGGGAGGTTAGTGTTAATTGAGTCCTCGTGCTTTGTCCCTCCTTGTACTATTGCCTTCAAATTCTGCTTCAATTTCTCCATCATTTGTCTGTCATTTACAATCTTCAAGAATAGTCTTAACCATTCATCTACTAGCGTTCCTCTGGTAGTTTTATTTTCTCCTTCATTGGATGGGTGCATCAATTCCATACGCTTGTGACCCTGTAGCTTTGAGCTTGTTTCCAGTGCTTCTTTAAAGTATTGTCTCTGCCTCTCTGGATTAAAACTATTCTTTGGGAAAGCAGGTTTGACTAAATTTACCAGGTTCGTTTATGGTGCATCATCCCTTGTTTTCTTCCATCCTTAGGTTAGTATAGCCACAATTGGAAGAGGCTATGTCACAACTAACCTTGGCTCTGCGTTAACCAGATTAGCTCCTCATTGCCTGGTCATTTATTCCCACATTTTGATTAGCTCTAGATAGTCTTCAGTAGCATGTGCATTCACTCTTCACTGAGAACACCACGGTCGTCTTGGTAGAAAACACTCCCTCACTATATGGCCTTCTTGATCACAATTATAGCACCTCACAGGTCCTCTTCCTCCAGTCCTTCCCCCTCGCATTCCCTCTCCTCCTCGTCTTCTTGGAGTCTCATTTACTCTGTATGATGATCTATCTAGTCAATATGCTAATGCATCTAGGGCTCTGCATTGTTCTCTATGATGAGTTGTTGAAGCACACAATTCACAATAAACGTTGTTTGGAACATTTTAATACTTTTGTGGGATTTGGCATAAATGTGGAGGATGGCCAATAGCTTTTCATATTTCACATTATTTTGATGCTATCTTATTTTGTTGATTAGGAAATCCTAGGAAATGGGGTTGCATTTGGTATAGCCCTTAATTTTTTACTTGCGCAACTCCTCCCACTGGTGGGGCCCCTTGCACTGTTGCCTCCGAAGTCCCGACATTAGATCACCACAACCTTGGGCACTCCGTAACTAGATGTCCTTCCATCAAAAAATGTGTGCATCACACATTGGGTCATGGTGGTCGCACTGATTGAATTTCTTTGAGCTTCTCTAATAAAATATATATTTGATGTTTCAATCCCAATATGAATGGATCTTGTGTGGCTACTCCCCCCCTAAACTCTTGTGGGAAGCTAGCCATTTTTTCTATTTTCATTTCTTTCTCTAGTGCATATTTAAGGGTATCAATATTTTGTTGGGTCAGAGGTGTTCTTGTCAAGGTTAAAAGTGCTTTAATGAACTAGTCTCGTTGGTAATTTTGATTAATCAGGTAATTTAGTTTCATGATTGCATATTTAAACCTTCTCATTAGATCCCAGGCTATTTATCCTTCCCTCTATTTAATTTCCCATAGTTCGGAAAATCCTTGTGTTGGAGAGGTAAATCCCCTCTGCGGACAGAGGCAAACCCTACTAGCCCACATCGGGTCTAGCAAAAATCGAGTCATGCTAAGATGCAAGTTCCTAATTGAAAAAGACCAAGATGTGATAAGAGGCCTACCTTAAGTCCTACGCTGCTGTCATTTGTGGAGAAGATAGTGCTTCCGTCCCTTGCTTTGGAAGATCACAATTCTTCCACTCGATGCGATCGAGCACCTGCACGCACAAGAAGAAACAACAAAAAAAAAAGCGTAAAACCTAATACATGCAATTATGTATCAGTCAGAGAAGATACAACTCATAACATAAAACATAAACGTCTGAGTGGAACCATAATCGAAGTCGCTTATTATTAATCAGAACAAAGAACGATACAACCTGAGCTCTAACGCTCGATCTTCCTTCGGTGGATCGATAGAGGAGTACATCTCGGTAAAGCTTGTCGAGACAAGGACAAGTCTCTCTCTCTTAGGTTGTCTGACGATAATCTCCTTATAATTGATTCAGGTCTATTCAGGCTACCAAGACTACTTAGGCTCAACCATTCAGCCCCTTCATCAATGGAAGATGGCTATATTTATAGAGGAAAGGAGGAGGTTGGGATCCCTACAATAGTGGAAGGGAGGCCTTATCCCTTGGGAGGTTCCCCATAAGGTGGAAACAAGAGGCCAAATGAGGAAGGCCGTGGTTATTCAATCGAGGCCACTCCTCATGACTCATCCACGAAGGTTTTGTAATCGAAACTTTGCCTCTTTTTCTAGAAAAATTTCCATAAGCATATTGGTGCGGGTGCTTAACTGGGACAGAGTGCCAACTGGCGCGGGCTCAGTGTTAATTTTCCTGATTGGCACGAGGACATAACGGGCTACTAGCGCCAAGGAAAAAAAAGGTGTTTTTAGGGGTCTGCTCAGGAAATAATCAACAGAAGGAATGTTGTCCTCATGGAAAGGGATGCAATGATGGTATTTGCAAGGCATGACGCTACTTATTGGTCACATAAATGACCCTCCAATGGGTGAGATGGGGATTGCAGGGACGGTGAAAAATTATTGTGTAACAGATGCCCCCTAAAGCATGAGGCCCAAAAGAGAGAGAGGGGTGAATTGCTTTACGACAACATGTCCAACTGAAAACACTGGCGTCGGAAAACGTGTGTAGGAAAATAAAATTGATATCTCAAATACATGATATATGTGGTATGGGTGCAGCCATCCATAACAGAATATACAATAATCAAGATCCAAGGCATGGACGTAGCCATCTAGTAAGGATCGATAAATAGGCTCAGGTATGGTCGTAGCCATCCAATCAGTGAGTCATGTAACCAATCATAATAATCCACAAAATCACAGCCTGGATTCTAACAGACAAAATATAGGGTCTTGCTCTCCATCTCAACCCGAACAAAGTACAAATCTAAGCATGTGAATAAATGAGCTGAATTCGAACATGCAAGAACATCGTCTGATTACCAGCCAATGATCAAAGCTGTTAACAAACGCGAGAGGAACCACCAATAATGACAGTGGCCCTCAAGGTACTATAGGTACAATCCACGGAATGTGAACAATGAGCTAGCATCGAACACCTGTAGAATCATTTGATCGAAGGTCAATGATAAAAACCTTGCGTCGAATGCGAAGAACATGCCATTGAGGCATGCAGGCTCTAAGGTACCGGAAGGGAGTCTCTAGATTAGCTTCCTGGATAATGAGTTGAGGTCGACAGGAAGTAACCTTAATCGAAGGTGGGCCATAGTGTTTCCCACATCATCGATGCAAGATAGAGGAATATAATGTTTTGAATCAGGATCAGATGAGAATTAGAGGAAGGATGAAACTGCAGAGGTCAACTTCTCTTTAACATATCGGTGGCACGACAGTGGATTTGGCAGTATTTGACATCAAAAGAGAAAAGAGAATATGAGAGGTCAAAAATTATTACCCAAACCCACGGAGGCAAATAGAGAGTGAGATGAGATGTCCCCAACCCAGCATGAATGCAGACAAGTGCCATGTTCAAGAGTGATGTACTGCATTCTATGATTTTATGACCAAAATCATTAAAATAAAAATAGTATCCATAAAAAAAATTTGCATACCTGATAAAAGGTTGTCTTCTCCATCTTCCTGCTTGAGTAAAACTTTTTACTGTTTGCATCCTTTGTTGGTTTGTATTTATTCTTCTTGTATGAAAACATGTGGCAATGTGTCCTAATTTGTGACAGGCATAACAAGTATCATTTTTCATAGGAGGAAAAAATATCCTTTGATGACTTCCAAATTTGACGTATTCAGGAGTATACGAGGTTTTTTCAGTTGACAATTTATTTACTTCACCCTTTGTCATTAGAGCTTCCTCCTGGTTTTTATCTACTTTATTGCAGGATTCTTCCTCCTTTGAAATCTTCTGAGCTGCTTGGATATTCTCATTTTCTTTTACAAAAACAATATTTTTGTTTTCTTTCTCTTTGCCTTTGCTTGATTCTCCTTCATAGCCTATCCCAGTTTTTATCAGAGGAGATCTTTGAGCATCTAGAACCTCATTTAACTTACCAAAGCTTGTTATTTGAGAAGTATCTAATTACCTCTAGGCATTTTCTAATTTCTTCCTTAAGCAAACTACTTCTTCTTCCAACTTCTCTTGTTCCTGAGTTTTATCCTTGATCTGCTTAAGTATAATATCCTCTACCTTCTTGGCTTCTTCAAGCTCTACTTTCAACTGAATGAGGGCTTCTGAATTTTGTTCCTCTCTTATGTATTTGAGAAGAATGTCTTTATGTTTTCTGCACTTCAGTTTTAGTCTATCAATTTCCTCCAAGGCACTTCTTAGCTCCCCCTCAAGGTCCACTTCACCTTCTACCTCATCTTCTAAGAGAGATTCTTCCAGCTCTTCTATAGCCATCAAAAAAAATTCTGATGTTCCTTCTTCACTAGAGAATTCAGCTGAGTCTTCTGATGCACTGTTGTCTTGCTAAGCATAGAAATATTTTCTATTGAAACTCTTCCCTTTCTGCCAGTTCTTAGATATAGTCTTCTCTGATTCCTGAGCCTGATTCTTTGTTTTCTTATAAGGACACTTAGAAGCATAGTGTCCAACTCTTCCACAATTGAAACACTTAAATGGAAGTTTACCTTTATACTTACCTGAGCCTTTATTCAACTTCCTGATAAGTTTGGCCTCTTCTTCATCAGAACAGGAGCATATATCTTCTTTCTCTTCTTTCTTCTTCTCTTCTTTAAAAGTTGACTCCCTTACATTTGACTTCCTCTGTGGCAGTCTCATCTCATAAGCTGTTAGTTTTCCAAGAAGCTGGTTCATGGTCAAGGTTTCCCAATCTGTTGTTTCTTCTATGGCAGAGACCTTGGGATTAAAAATAGATGGAAAAGATCTTAGGATCTTTTGAACAATTACACATTCTTGCATGGTTTCACTTAGTGCTTTCATATTATTGACAATTTCTTCAACCCGTAAAAATAAACTAGCAATATCTTCATCATCATTCATCTTTAAATTTTCAAACTGGGCTTTATAGACTTGAAGTTTAGCTGTCTTCACCTTTTTGTCTCCCTCGTGACTATTTTCTAGAGTTTCCCACATTTCTTTAGCAGTCTCGCTGTGCATTACTTTTATGAATTCTACCTCACACAATCCATTCAAGATTGCATTCATTTCCTTTGCATTAGCCACAAAATCTTGTTTGGCTTCTTTCTCTGAGACATTTGCCTTAGAGTCATATCCAAATTCCACAGCAGCCCAAAATTCTACTCCTAAGGACATTATGTATGTTCTCATTCTGATTTTCCAGAAGGCATAATTTGCACCAGTGAAAAAAGGGGCTTTGTTCGTTGAGGATCCTTCTTGACTAGCCATCCTGAGAACCTAGGATCTCCTTTCAGTTGTTAAACTGCTACAAAAAGGAACCGAATCTGATACCAATTGTTGAAACCTTAGTTAAACTGAGAGGGGGGGGGTGAATCAGTTTAACACCTTCAATTATTTAAAAAAAAACTCAATTAAACTTATTTACAATTTAACTTTTATCATCAATTTTATATGGAACCAAACTTATATGTGCAGAAATGTTAACATAATGTAACAACATAATAATGACAAGAGCAGTAAGTATTAAGCAGACTGAATAACCATATCAACACATAGGCATCACACACAGAGACAACAGATAAACATGGAAACCTATAAAGGGAGAAAACCACATCTTATTATTGCTGTGATGTAAAGGCAAGCTCCAACTCCCTCTCACCACTAGTTTTCTGTAAGCACCAACCTACAGGAGGCTCCAACCTCAAATTCTGCAAGCTACAACTTTCAAGGAAGCTTCAACTCCCTCTTTTTCATGAAATAAACATTTGCTAATTTACCTTGAATATCAACTATGTTCTGTACCTTTGATTGGTTTCCTTGCTGTACTCCAATCTTCATATTTTCTTGATTATTTATTTTTCTTCAATTCTGCAATCTCTTCTCTTTTATCAATTTACTCAGAGAAATGTATGCATTTCAACTTTACAGTGGAATTTTTTCTTTCTCTGGAGACTTGCCAATTAAATCACAAACAATGTAAACAGTTAAAAACTTTCATTCAATTACAATATAAATTTTGAGTCATTTCAACAACTCCCCTCTCTCTCTGTTTTCCTCTCTTTTCAACAACCGCCACTCCTCTATTTTTCGGTTTACTATATTCATTTTCCCATTCATTGCAGTTACATAACTGCTGCCTGTACAACTGTCTTTTAATCCAATCATAAATAACTCTTAGCAATATTATAAAACCTTTTTAATAAACCTTGGATTTTAATTACTGAGCAACAAACGCTGACCTTTAAAAACTCTGGGTCCCACAACCTTATAAATTCTAAACTCTTCTGCTCTAATCGTCGATGTGATTAATCTGAAACTCAAACCTACAAAATCATAGTTTATACGCCCATCGGGTACGAAACTCAATTGCAATCGCAATTTTTATTTGCATGTTTCGATATTCTTATGCTCTGATGCTTCGATGCGATCACTGCTATGCAGGAACTCAAACACATATCAATCATGGTTTATAAACCCATCAGGTCTGGGCTTCAATCACAATCACAACTTTCTGTTCATATGATCCACTGCTGACCTATTTTTCTGATGCGATTGATGAGGGTCCCACCATGTGGTACTTTGGTTTTTATAGAACCTTTGGTTCTTTAAAAAAAAAAAGATCTAACGCTATATATATATATATATATATATATATATATATATATATATATATATATATATATATATATATATATATATATATATGCTTTGATCCTTTGTGTATAAGGTGCAACATAAATAAGGAGTTGCATATACATATACTTTGCTCTTTCGTCTTTAATATATCCACCAGCTGGGGTAATGATTCTCGAAATTTTACGTGGGGTCCCACTTGCGTATTAATTTTGGTTATATCCAAGCATTTACATAAGGTTTTCAGTCATCCACCTTATACATTCACATACCAACTCATTTTCAGCATACATGTATGAAGTCAACCTTGTACATTCAATCTTACAACTCGACCCTGGTTCAATCCAAACTCAATGCTCAGCATGTACATATATTAACTCATATATCACACAATTCATATTGCGCCGACTTTGCATATTCAACCATTATATGTGCCCTTGGTTAAACTCGCAACCCTAGTTTGAACAGTCCTAATCAATATAAACTAGAACTAGGCCCCGCACTAACGACCCTTCCACATCCAACAGCGGATAGCACGTAGCCTTGCTCCATAAAATCCAATGGATATCACTCAAGTTAACTGCACGAACTTTAACTCACGATGAGGGGTGGTTTTCCAAAATCGCTCAAGGACACATGTCGCCCAGCATATGGAATCGCGCTAATTTTCTAATTACCACTTGCCCGACAAATGCGATGCGATCAAAACTGGAAACCTACCTTTACTGTTCACTCCAGTCATGGTTCCGCTAATTTCTCCCTTAGGTTTCTGTCATGCTTATATATATATGAAATCTACCTTTCATGTGCAATTCCTCAACATAGTTTAATTAACAAACACCACTTCCACGGTTTCTTTATATGATTTCGCTTACCCCTGACTATTCACCATTACAATTAACGCACAGCATATTCAATCTTGTCAGCTTCTCCAGTGGTTCCTCTGTAATTTCCAGCCACTTCTGATTGTGTTCACAATAGGCAAACAACTTCGACACTAAATCGACAACATCGACATAGATGTCGATTCTTTCAATAACTCACAGAACGTAATTCACCCCAATTACAGGGATTATTTGCACATTCTTTCACCATTTCTTCTTGACAGTCAAAGTCCATTCACACATATTTCATAACAGATTCCTCATTTATACATACAGGTTTAAATTACAAACCCTTTATGCATTCAAAACCGGAGTACCATCCAAAAACCCTATCATGGAGTCTTATTCATACATGCCCACACAAACTCATACAATTTCTTATTGAACCTCTCAATTCACTGCCTTTGCTTCCTATGCTCCTTGACTGTTGCTGCTCCTTACTTCCCTTTATGTTGCCTCTGCTACCTCTTTGCTACCTCTGTTCCCTGTCTTCTACTTTGCCTTATTGCTAGTTCAGGTGCTACTCCTTTGCCATCTCCTTTGCCATCAATGACAACACTTCTCACAGTACATTTATCGAGCCCTGGGAAGGAGAAACTCGAATATCGTCATTACGATGGAATCTGATGTCATCAAGGTTTAATGATTATGAAAAAGGAATAAATCGGCATCTTTTCATGTTTAGAGAGTTCGAAAAGACAGCGGAAAAGTAAACTCCAACAGTCCCTTTTCATAGAAAGTTCCTCAGATACGAAAAGGTAGAAAACTGTGTCCGATAAATCCTCCTAGTCGCGATAGGCTAGGGTATTCCTTTTTCATAAATAATCTATCCCAGCCCGAAAAAGGGGTAAACGTATACTGGGTAGATGTTGTTTCGCAACCACATTAACGAGATCAAAATGACAAGCGACTTGGAAATCTTTTCTTTTTTAGGGAGTCAAAAAAGAGCTGAAAGTTGACTCCTCCTGGAGGAACGAGTGGTATCAAGGGTAGCAACTGGTTCCAGTAATGGTGGAAATTCTCAGAACAAGTAAAGGTTAAAAGTCTGGCTAACAATACCACTCATGACAGCGGTTCCTTAGGAACGAGTAACACAATCAAGTGAAGGCATATGATCGTCCAACCAGATAGTGACGATGGAGTGAGAAAACTAAGGCTCATCTGGCAAAAACAGGTTGATAAAATGGAAATCAAAAGAGGTAAAATGGGAATGGTTTCATTTTTACACAAGCTTGAAATCAGAAAACTCTACGTGAAGTTGGTTTCATTTTTACACAAGCTTGAAACAAAGATAAACTATGCTTGAAACCGGTTTCATTTTTACACAAGCTTGAAACAGAAACAAACTATGCTTGAAAAAGTAAGCATGCCCCCAGCATGGTGACTCAATTCGAGGTACATGCCCCCAAATCTTCAATCCATATGAAAGGAAGATGGATTAAAGGCTAAAATTATGAGATCAAGAGAAAGACTCGACTGGGATTTTACGAGATCATATCAAAGACTCGAATTGAACAGGAACGTGTTTCATAGTTTTAATGAGGTTGACACATTAAAATAACTATCCTCAGATGACCTTGTTTCATGGTTTAAGGATATTGACACAAGCTAATGAACCGTGCTCCGATGACCTTGTTTCATTTTTTAAGGAGCTTGACACAAGAAAAAAAACCATGCTCTGACAGACTTCATCATAATGAATAAGAAGTCATGGCTTCCAAGATTTTCCCATCTGATGGAAGGAAAACACCTTGGAATTCAGGACCCAATTCCCCCAGCACACTATGCATGATGGCATCATCACTGAGTACAGGCATAGGGGAGGTAGCCACATAGTTGACCTATGGTGGGGTAGATACAACGGGTGGATAAAAAATAGGAAGGGATGATGACAGACCAGTTGCCACATCGGGACCAAAGAACGAAAGTTGATCAACGGTCACAATCCATCCTTCATGTGGAAAACAGACCACATGAAAAAGGGAGGAGACAAGCGCTCTCATGGCATAGGTGTAATCGTGCCCCAAGAACAGATTGAAATCCAAGGGGCCTGGAACAACCATCATGTCCATATGGACGGTTTTACCTCCCGAAGTAATAGGTAACATTAGAAGGATCCCTAATGGTTGATTAGTTCTTTTGTTGAATGTCAACAGATTCTGCGTAACAAGCACAAGCGGCGGCCACCTAAAAGCTTACCAAGTAGTTGAGGATAGAACACTAACAGATGCGCCTTCATCTATAATAGTGTTAGGTACGACCAGACCAGAGGTTTGTACCGCTATCTCAAAAGGCACATAAGACGGAAGGCGGTATCCTGCAAATCGACTCCAGTAAAAGGAAGTGACCAAACTACTTGAAGGGGCTACCATCGAACCGAGATAGTCTTCCCCTGGTGTTGCGGGAGAAGAAGGAGCATCCTCCATGACCTCCATCTCAAAGGTGGGAGGATTATCCTCCGGGACCTCCATCACGAGAGGCGGAGGAGCAGCTTCTTGAGGTATGGGGACAAGAGAATCTTTCTCCAAATTCGAGGAATCTAAAGAAACAAGAAGAACCTGAGGGGTGTGAGGTCCACTCTCAATGGAAAAGACCTGGTGCATCACAGACGGGGCCAGTTCAACCGATCCCATAACCAATGGTTGGTTGGGAACAGATTCCTGAATTTGAATTTCCAGAGGAGCGGGATCGACCAAGGATGACTCTTGACCAATCATAGGATCAGCTGGTGGAGGACTCAAAGAAAGTTTTTTGTAACCAACAGGAAGGAAAACATCTTGGAAGTAAGGACCCAATGCCCCCAGCACACTATGCATGACGAAATCATCACTAAGTATAGGCACGGGGTATGTAGCCACATAGTTGAACTACGATGGAGCAGATACAATGGGTGGATAAAAACTAGGAAGGGATGATGGCGGGCCAGATGCCACATCGGGACCAAAGAACGAAATATGATCAATGGTTACAATTCATCCTTCATGTGGAAAACAGACCACACAAAAAAGGGAGGAGACAAGCGCTCCCATGGCATAGGTGTAATCGCGCCCCAAGAGCATATTGAAATCCAAGGGGCCTGGAAAAACCATGATGTCCATATGGATGGTTTTACCTCCCAAAGTAATAGGTAACCTTGGAAGGATCCCTAACGGTTGACTAGTTCTTCTGTTGAATGTCAACAGATTCTGCGTGACAGGAACAAGCAGCGGCGAATCGAAAGCTTGCCAATTAGTTGAGGATAGAACACTAACAGATGCACTTTCATCTATAATAGTGCTAGGTACGACCAGACCAAAGGTTTGTACTGTTATCTCAAAAGGCACATAAGACGAAAGGCGGTATCCTGCAAATCGAATCTAGTAAAAGGAAGCGACCAAACTACTCGGAAGGGATACCATCAAACCGAGATGGTCTTCCCCTGGTGTTACGAGAGAAGAAGGAGCATCCTCCATGACCTCCATCTCAAAGGCAGGAAGAGTATCCTTCGGGACCTCCATCACAGGAGGCAGAGGAGAAACTTCTTGAGGTATGGGGACAGGAGAATCTTTCTCCAAGTCTGAGGAATCTGAGGAAACAAGAAGAACCTGAGCAGTGTGAGGTCCACTCTCAATGGAAGAGAATTGGTTCACCACAGACGGGTCCAATTCAACCGATCCCATGACCAATGGTTGGTCGGGAATGGATTCCTAAAATTGAATTTCCAGAGGAGCAGGATTGACCAAGGATGACTCTTTACCAATCATAGGATCATCTGGTGGAGGAATTAAAGAAATTTGTTTCTAACCAGCCAGAAGGCACGACGCAGAAATAACCAATTTTTCCAAAACTCTCTTGGCTTCATCCATATACGGAAAAAGGTGAATGGCATGGTGCCCCCCACACAACTTACAGGGATTGGCAAGTTTACCCTGCTTCTTAAGATTTTTACCAGCACTAGCTGAAGATGTGCCCACAACTTGACTCCCAGAAGCCAAAGGAAATGATAGACAACCATTGGACCATACTTCGAGCACCTTGGGAATTCCAGGGCAGTCGCAAAGAAGATGGTTTCCTTGACACAACATGCAAGGGAAATTGACTTTCTGTGAAGGGTTGGAAGGTTTATTGATGGATGGTTTCTTAAGCTCAATAGCCGCAGAGCTAGCCTCTCCTTTATTGGAATTCTTCTTCTTCGTCTTCTTCTTCTTCTTCTTCTTAGCCACCTGGTTACTAGAATCCAAACTTTCACCAAGCGAAGTAGAAGAGGGGGATGAAGAAACGGGTGAAGAAGGGGAGGGTTCCACTTTAGAATCAACATGATGTTGTTTAGGTGGAGGAGATGATTGAATAGATATTGAGGCATTCGGGACCACCGAGGTTGAAAATAACCAAACAGGCAACCCAATAGTTAACCCAGGAAGGAACAACGTTTCCATATAAGGAGCACCAACATTCCCAAATGGAGGAAAATGACCAGGAATCCCATCGGAGGGCATTCCTTGGTTGGTGAACTCCAGAAAATTTTCCATAGGAAACAACCCAAAACAACACCCTAAGGAAACTAACTTTAACCAGGAATATTTCGTGAGCAGTTAATTTTTAAAACATTGAAACTAGACTCTATCGTTTCATCTTTTAAGAGTCGAGAAATAGGCAAAAGGTGACTCTATCGCTTTCATATTGGAAACAAGCATGAAAGGACAAGCACTTGATGATCTTTTCAAATTTAATGAGTCAGAAAAGATTGAAATGACTACTCTGGAAATCTAGGAAAAAGGGTGTACCAGATATCCGTGAACTGCAATATACACCTTGGTTTAAAAATGAAAGAGAAATCAGCCAAGCACTTGACGTACATGCAGGAAATATCCCTGAATGGTGTGTCCGGTGTATCACGGGGCTAAGGCAGCAGACTCGACTTCCTACGGATAAAGGATAGCAACCTAGTGGGGTCTCCCTTTATATACGCGATGGTATGGGGAGCACAAGTCCGTAGTAGCGCTGTCTAAAGCCAAGAGACGAACGAAAGCCACTAGGTTTAAAAACGTCGGAACACGTCTCTAGCCTAGACCACTAAAAAAATTTCGTTAGGTTTCAATGCTTCCTTAGGTTAATTCAATAAATTTTATGGTTGATCTTCAATTATGTCTCGGTTTCAAGGCCCTACCGCATGCCATCTGACAATCTCCTATATGCAGCTATATGGCGAAAGAAATATTTCAATTCAATGAATTTTATCTAGTTAAGGGAAGAGTTTCAAACAATGATGCAACAAACAAAAACACTGCAAATGATTTTTTTCCAAACTAGATGACTTCCACTATCCAAAATTAATTTCAAACATTCAAGGATGCGAATAATGCAATGTAATCTATGCAAAATCCTCTTTTTCGAAAACTATGCAATTTTAATCTATGCACAATTTCCTTTTTATTTTGAAATGATAAGAATGCACTCAATGCATTTTTCAATGAAATGAGAATCTACTTGATGCATGCTTTTAATGAAAGAGAATGCACTCAATGCGAATTTTAGCCTTCAATCATTAAACAATGTGATCTAAGTTCAATGATAAATCTCAAAAAAACACTTTCTAATGCAATGTGATCTAATTCATTTTAACAAAAGAAAACTTTGAGATGAAAACTAAATGAATGAAAATCTCCTTAATGAAGGATAAAGGCAAAAGGGATGCAAACAAACACTAAGAATGCAATTGTTGTTTCAAAACACTTTGTAACGAAATTCTTCAAAAGGTGACAAAACACAAAGAGGATCTCCAAATCATGAGATCAAAACAAGGCATTCATTCCCTTTTACATCAAGAAATCATGGAGAGAAGACATTTCAAACAATGAGCAATGTAATCTATGCTCATATAGAGAAAAGACCAGAAGGGAAAGACACACTGGTGAAGGATTTAGGGAAAAAGTCTCAATTTTCACACACCCTGAAATTGGCAAGACTTTTGTGGGTGAAATTAGTGCCAACTGGCGCGAATTTCTCACTAAAAACGAGCACCAAATTGGCGTGGGTTGCTAACTGACAACAAGCGCCAATTCTTGAAAATGAAAAAACAAATAATTTCTCCCAACCAAGACCAGACTCACCACTTCAAGAAAAATCTAAAACTAACCCAGAAGCAAAGTACTGACCAAAAAAAACTTCTGAAGAAGCGAAAACCCACGCACCTACAGGAAATGGCGCAACTGTCTAGCTGTAATCCGCGCCAGACAGGGGATGGCGTGAGTGATGAACTGGCAACATGGGCCAATGGGTGCGACTGTCGGGGTGGAAACCGTGCCAATCAAGCCAACCATGAAAAGATGAAAATTTCAAAAAAGAAGAGGTCAGATTTGATCCTCTGGGGCTGAATAGAGTTTTTCCACTAGCAAAAAGTGAACCAAAAGAGTTGATCAAGCAGAAAAAGTCCAAAATCAACCGAAAAGACAAGACAAACTCTAATCAATGTCTCCCCAACGGAGTCGCCAGTTTGTTGGAGAGACAAATCTGCTCTATGGACAGAGGCGATCCCTACTAGCCCAGATCAGGTCTAGCAAAAACTGAGTCACGCTAAGATGCAAGTTCCTAATTGCAAAAGACCAAGATGCGATAAGAGGCCTACCTTAAGGCCTACGCTGTCGTCGTTTGTGGAGAAGATAGCGCTTCTATCCCTTGCTTTGGCAGATCAAAATTCTCCCGCTCAATACGATTGAACACCTGCACACACAAGAAGAAACAATAAACAAACAAGCGTAAAACCTAATACATGCAATTATGTATCAGGCAGAGAAGATACAACTCATAACATAAAACATAAACGTCTGAGTGGAACCATAATCGAAGTCGCTTATTATTAATCAGAACAAAGAAATATACAACCTGAGCTCTGACGCTAGATATTCCTTCGGCAGGTCGACAGAGGAGTACGTCTTGGTAAAGCTCATTGAGACAAGGACAAGTCTCTCTCTCTTTGGCTGTCTGGCGATAATCTCCTTACAATTGATTCAGCTCTATTCAGGCTACCAAGACTACTTAGGATCAACCATTCAACCTCTTCATCAATGGAATATGGTTATATTTATAGAGGATAGGAGGAGGTTGGGATCCCTACAATAGTGGAAGGGAGGCCTTATCCCTTGGGAGGTTCCCCATAAGGTGGAAACAAGAGGCCAAAGGAGGAAGGCCATGGTTATTCAGTCAAAACCACTCCTCATGACTCATCCATGAAGTTGTTGTAATCGAAACTTCGCCTCTTTTTTTTAAAAAATTTCCATAAGCAGATTGGCACGGGTGCTTAACTGGGACAGAGCGTCAACTAGCGTGGGCTCAGTGTTAATTTTCCTCATTGGCGTGAGGACATAACGGGCTACCAACGCCAAGGAAAAAATAGGTGTTTTTAGGGGTCTGCTCAGGAAATGATTAATAAAAGGAATGTTGTACTCATGGAAAGAGATGCAATGATGGTATTTGCAAGGCATGATGCTAATTATTGGTCACAAAAATGACCCTCCAGTGGGTGATATGGGGATTACAGGGACGGTGAAAATTACTGTGTGACAAATGCCCCCTAAAGCTTGAGGCCTGAAAGAGAGAGAGGGGTGAAATGCTTTACGAGAACGTGTCCAACTGAAAACATTGCCGTCAGAAAACCTGCATAGGAAAATACAATTGATATCTCAAATACATGATATATGTGGTATGGGAACAACCATCCATAACAGAATATACAATAATCAAGATCCAAGGCATGGACGCAGCCATCTAGTAAGAATCGATAAATAGACTCAGGTATTGTCGCAGCCATCCAATCAGTGAGTCATGTAACCAATCATAATAATCCACAAAATCGCAGCCTGGATTCTAACAAACAAAATCTAGGGTCTTGCTCTCTATCTCGACCCGAACAAAGTACAAGTCCAAGCATGTGAATAAATGAGCTAAAGTCGAACATGCAAGAACATCCTTTGATTACTAGCCAATGATCAAAGTTGTTAACATACGTGAGAGGAACCACCAATAATGGCAATGGCCCTCAAGGTACTATAGGTACAATCCACGGAAGTCGAATGCGAAGAACCTGCCTTTGAGGCATGCAAGCTCTAAGGTACTGGAAGGGAGTCTCTATATTAGCTTTCTGGATAATGAGCTAAAGTCGACAAGAAGTAACCTTAATCGAAGGTGGGCCATAGTGTTTCCCACATCATCGACGCGCGATAGAGGAATATAATTTTGTGAATCAGGATAAGATGAGAATCAAAGGAAGGTTGAAACTGCAGAGGTCAACTTCTCTTAAACATATCGGCGGCACGATATTGGATTTGGCAATATTTGACATCAAAAGAGCAAAGAGAAGACGAGAGGTCAAAAAGGATTACCCAAACCCACGGAGGCAAATAGAGAGTGAGATGAGATGTCCCCAACCCGACATGAATGCAGACAAGTGCCATGTTCAAGAGCGATGTACTGCCGACACGACGACGATACTGGTTCCATTTTTCCCCACCATTTCTGGCGAGTACCTCTTTATTTTTACACAAGCTTGAAGAGGATACCATATGCTTGTCATATAATTTTGTCCTTCAGATGCATTCATCCTAGTACATTTATCAGGCCCTAGGAAGGATAAACTCGAATATCGTCATTACGACTGAATCTGATGTCATCATGGCTTAACGAGTCTGACAAAGGAAGAACTCAACATATTTTCATGTTTAGCGAGTTTGAAAAGATAGTGGAAAAGTAAACTCCAACAGTACCTTTTCATAGATAGTTCCTTAGATCTGAAAAGGTAGAAAACTGTGTCTAAGAAATCCTCCTAGTCACGATAGGCTAGGGTATTCTTTTTTCGTAAATAATCTATCCCAGCCCGAAAAAGGGGTAAACGTATACTGGGTAGATGTTTTTTGCAACCACATTAACGAGATCAAAACGACAAACGACTCGACAATATTTTAATTTTTAGAGAGTCAGAAAAAAGTTGAAAGTTGACTCCTCCTGGAGGAACGAGTGGTATCAAGGGAAGCAACTGGTTCCAGTAATGGTGGAACTTCTCAGAATAAGTAAAGGTTAAGAGGTTGGCTAACAAGACCACTCTTCACAGCGGTTCCTCGGGAATGGGTAACACAATCAAGTGAAGGCATATGATCGGCCAACCAGATAGTGACGATGGAGTGAGAAAACCAAGGCTCATCTGGCAAAAAAAGGCTAATAAAATTGCAATCACAAGAGGTAAAATGGGAATGGTTTCATTTTTACACAAGATTGAAATCAGAAAACTCTGCTTGAAGTTGGTTTCATTTTTGCACAAGTTTGAAACGAAGATAAACTATGCTTGAAACTGGTTTCATTTTTACACAAGCTTGAAACAGAAACAAACTATGCTTGAAAAAGTAAGCATGCCCCCAGCATGGTGACTCAATTCGAGGTACATGCCCCCCAAGCTTCAATCCAGATGAAAGGAAGATGGAGTGAAGGTTCAAATTACGAGATCAAGAGAAAGACTCGACTGGGATTTTACGAGATCGTATGAAAGACTCGAATTGAACACGAACGTGTTTCATTGTTTTAACAAGGTTGACACATTAAAAGAACTATCCTCAGATGACCTTGTTTCATGGTTTAAGGAGCTTGACACAAGCTGATGAACCATGCTCCGACGACCTTGTTTCATTTTTTAACGAGGTTGATATAGAAGACAAACTATCCTTGGACCACTTTGTTTCATTTTTTAAGGAGCTTGACACAATAAAACGAACCATGCTTCGACAGACTTCATCATAATGAATAAGAAGTCATGGCTTCCAAGAGCTACCCGTCTGATGGAAGGAAAACATCTTGGAAGTCAGGACCCAATGCCCCCAGCACACTATGCATGACAGCATCATCACTGAGTATAGGCACAGGGTAGGTAGCCACATAGTTGACCTACGATGGGGTAGATACAACGGATGGATAAAAACCAGGAAGGGATGATGGCGGGCCAATTTCCACATCGGGACCAAAGAACAAAAGTTAATCAATGGTCACAATCCATCCTTCATGTGGAAAAAATACCACACAGAAAAGGGAGGAGACAAGCACTCCCATGGCATAGGTGTAATCATGCCCTAAGGGTAGATTGAAATCCAAGGGGGCTGGAACAACCATCATGTCCATATGGACAGTTTTACCTCCCAAAGTGACAGGTAACCTTGGAAGGATCCCTAACGGTTGACTAGTTCTTCTGTTGAATGTCAACAGATTTTGCGTAGTAGGCAAAAGCGGCGGTGAACCGAAAGCTTGCCAAGTAGTTGAGGATAGAACACTAACAGACGCGCCTTCATCTATAATAGTGCTAGGTACGACCAGACCAGAGGTTTGTACCATTATCTCAAAAGGCACATAAGATGGAAGGCAGTATCCTGCAAATCGACTCTAGTCAAAGGAAGCGACCAAACTACTTAGAGGGGCTACCATCGAACCGAGATTCTCTTCCCTTGGTGTTACGAGAGAAGAGGGAGCATCCTCCATGACCTCCATCTCAAAGGCGGGAGGAGTATCCTCTAGGACCTCCATCACGGGAGGCGGAGGAGCAGCTTCTTGACATATGGGAACAGGAGAATCTTTCTCCAAGTCCGAGGAATCTGAAGAAACAAGAAGAACCTAAGGGGTGTGAGGTCCACTCTCAATGGAAAAGACTTGGTGCACCGCATACGGGGCCAGTTCAACCAATCCGGTGACCAATGGTTGGTCGGGAATTGATTCCTAAATTTGAATTTCCGAAGGAGCGGGATCGACCAAGGATGACTCTTGACCAGTCGTAGGATTAGCTGGTGGAGGACTCAAAGAAAGTTGTTTATAACCAGCCAGAAGGCACGGTGCAGAAATAGCCAAGTTGTCCAAAACTCGCTTGGCTTCATCCATATACGATCAAAGGTGAATGGCATGGTGTCCCCCACACAACTTACATGGATTGGAAAGTTTACCCTACTTCTTAAGATTTTTACCAGCACTAGCTGAAGACATGCCCCCAACCTGACTCCCAGAAGCCAAAGGAAACGACATACAACCGTTGGACCACACTTCGAGCACCTTTGGAATGCCAGGGTAGTCGCAAAGAAGATGGTTTCCCTGACACAACATGCAAGGGAACTTGACTTTCTGTGGAGGGTTGGAAGGTTTATCGATGGATGGTTTCTTAGGCACAATAGCTGTAGAGCTAGCCTCTCCTTTATCGAACTTCTTCTTCTTCGTCTTCTTCTTCTTCTTCTTAGCCACTTGGTTACTAGAATACTGACTTTCACCACGCAAAGTAGAAGAGGAGGATGAAGAAACGGGCGAAGAAGTGGAGGGTTCCACTTTAAATTCAACATGATGTTGTTCAGGTGGAGGAGACGATTGAACAGAGATCAAGGCATTCAGGACCACCGAGGTTGAAAATAACCAAACAGGAAACCCAACAATTAACCCAGGAAGGGACAACGTTTCCATATAAGGAGCACCAACATTCCCAAAAGGAGTAAAATTACCAGGATTCCCATTGTAGGGGATTCCTTGGTTGGTGAATTCCGGAAAATTTGCCATAGGAAATGACCCAAAACAACACCCTAAGGAAACTAACTTTAACCAGGAATATTTCGTGAGCAGTTAATTTTTAAAACATTGAAACTAGACTCTACCATTTCATCTTTTAAGAGTCGAGAAATAGGCAAAAGGTGACTCTATCTCTTTTAGATTGGAAACAAGCGTGAAAGGACAAGCGCTTGATGATCTTTCCAAATTTAATGAGTCAGAAAAGATCAAAATGACTACTCTAGAAATCTAGGCAAAAGTGTGTACCAGATATCTGTGAACTGCAATATACACCTTGCTTTAAAAATGAAAGAGAAATCAGCCAAGTACTTGACATACGTGCAAGCAATCTCCCTGAATGCTGTGTCCAGTGTATCATGGGTATAAGGTGGCAAACTCAGCTTCCTACGGATAAAGGATAGCAACCTAGTGGGGTCTCCCTTTATATACACGATAGTACGGGGAGCACAAGTCCATACTAGTGTTGTCTAAAGCCAAGAGGAAAATGACAGCCACTAGGTTTAAAGACGCCGGAACACATCTCTAGCCTAGACCACTAAAAAATTTTCGTTAGGTTTCAATGCTTCCTTAGGTTAATTCAATAAATTTTATGGTTGATCTTCAATTATGTCTCGGTTTGAAGGCCCTAGCGCATGTCATCTGACAATCTCCTATATGCAGCTATATGACGAAAGAAATATTTTAATTCGATGAATGCTATCTAGTTAAGGGAAGAGTTTCAAACAATGATGCAACAAACAACACCACTGCAAATGAAAATTTTCCAAACTAGATGACTTCCACTATCCAAAAGTAATTTCAAACATTCAAGGATACGAATAATGCAATGTAATCTATGCAAAATCCTCTTTTTCGAAAACTATGCAATTGTAATCTATGCACAATTTTCTTTTATTTTGAAATGATAAGAATGCACTCAATGCATTTTTCGATGAAATGAGAATCTACTTAATGCATGCTTTTAATGAAAGAGAATGCACTCAATGCGATTTTTAGTCTTCAATCATTAAACAATGTGATCTAAGTTCAATGATAAATCTCAAAAAAACACTTTCTAATGCAATGTGATCTAATGCATTTTAACAAAAGAAAACTTTGAGATGAAAATTAAATGAACGCAAATCTTCTTAATGAAGGATAAAGGCAAAAGGGATGCAAACAAACACTAAGAATGCAATCGTTTTTTCAAACACTTTGTAACAAAATTCTTCAAAAGGTGAAAAAACACAAAGAGGATCTCCAACGCATGAGATTAAAACAAGGCATTCATTCCCTTTTACAACAAGCAATCATCGAGAGAAGACATTTCAAACAATGAGCAATGTAATCTATGCTCATACAGAGAAAATACCAGAAGGTAAAGACACACTGGTGAAGGATTTAGGGAAAAAGTCTCAATTTTCACACACCCTGAAATTGGCACAACTTTTGTGGGTGAAACTAGCGCCAACTAGCGCGACTTGCTCACTGACAACTACCACCAAATTGGCGTGGGTTGCTAACTGACAACAAGCGCTAATGCCTGAAAAATGAAAAAACAAAGAATTTCTCCCAACCAAGACCATACTCACCACTTCAAGTAAAATCTAAAACTAACCCAGAAGCAAAGTACTGACCAAAAAAAACTTCCGAACAAGGGAAAACCCTAGCACCTATAGGAAATGGCGTGAATGTCTGGCTGTAATCCGCGCCAGACAGGGGATGGCATGAGTGATGAACTGGAAACATGGGCCAACGGGCGCGACTGTCGAGGTGTAAACCACACCAATCAAGCCAACCATGAAAAGATGAAAATTTCAGAAAAGCAGAGGTCAGATCTGATCCTCTGGGGCTGAACAGAGGTTTTACACTAGAAAAAAGTGAACGAAAAAATCTGATCAAGCAGACAAAGACCAAAATCAACTGAAAAGACAAGAAAAACTCCAATTAATGTCTCCCCAGTGGAGTCACCAGTTTTGTGGAGAGGCAAGTCCCCTCTGCGAACAGAGGTGATCCCTACTAGCCCAGATCGGGTCTAGCAACAACCGAGTCATGATAAGATGCAAGTTCCTAATTACAAAAGACCAAGATGCGACAAGAGGCCTACCTTAAGTCCTACGCTGCCATTTTTTGTGGAGAAGATAGCGCTTTTGTCCCTTGCTTTGGCAGATCACAATTCTCCTACTCGATGCGATCGAACACCTACACGCACAAGAAGAAACAAAAAACAAAAAAGCGTAAAACCTAATACATGCAATTATGTATCAGTCAGAGAAGATACAACTCATAACATAAAACATAAACATCTGAGTGGAACCATAATCGAAGTCGCTTATTATTAATCAGAACAAAGAAAGATACAACCAGAGCTCTGACACTAGATCTTCCTTCGGCGGGTCAACAGAGGAGTACGTCTTGGTAAAGCTCGTTGAGACAAGGACAATTCTCTCTCTCTTCAGCTGTCTGATGATAATGTCCTTACAATTGATTCAGCTCTATTCAGGCTACCAAGACTACTTAGGCTCAACCATTCAGCCCCTTCATCAATGGAAGATGGCTATATTTATAGAGGAGAGGAGGAGGTTTAGATCCCTACAATAGTGGAAGGGAGGCCTTATCCCTTGGGAGGTTCCCCATAAGGTGGAAACAAGAGGCAAAAGGAGGAAGGTCGTGGTTATTCAGTCGAAACCACTCCTCATGACTCATCCACGAAGTTGTTGTAATAAAAAATTTGCCTCTTTTTTAAAAAAAAATTCCATAAGCAAATTGGCGCAGGTGCTTAACTGGGACAGAGCACCAACTGGTGCGATCTACATGTTAATTTTCCTCATTGGCGCAAGGACATAACGGGGTACCATCACCAAGGAAAAAACAGGTGCTTTTAGGGGTCTGCTCAATAAACGATCAACAGAAGGAATGTTGTCCTCATGGAAAGTGATGCAATGATGGTATTTGCAAGTCATGACGCTACTTATTGGTCACAGAAACGACCCTCCAATGGGCGAGATGGGGATTGCAGGGACGGTGACAAATTACTGTGTAACACCTTGCTGATCATTTTAGGGAAGCTTGAATTCTTGTACAAAGCCTCTTTTAACATCATCTATCACTGGGTTCTAGTGCACCTATGACGATTTAATAAACCAACGTAAAGATATTTCCCTTAGGGTAGTCTGAAATTCAAATAATTTAACTACATCTGGTGCCTATCGATCTCTCCAAATTGCTTCACACAGATACCAGTGCTGCTCCACATCATCATTACCTTTTCCAAAAAATTATGGGTATCGGGTAAATGATCTTGCCATATTTACTTGTATCAGTGGCACTAATATGATTCCTTTGATTCCTATCTAAGAGATCCTCCTGCTATTACTACTGCTAGATGCTATCTATACTGTAGACCGAATACTCTACAACTTCCTAGAATTTTACAACTTTATCAAAAACTTGTCAGGTGGATGGTAAAGTACCAGGGGAAGGTTAGGACTAGTGCTACTTGAAAATTGGGGAATAGGATTACCTTGCGTTATGGTCGTTGGTCTCTCTTGAAATAATTTCTCCATCGCAACATGAACTCCACAATAGAATCTTCTTCGGGGCAAGCTTCTTCCTCCTCACTACACTTTTTTCCCTTCTCTCTTTAGGATGGGGTCCTATGAACTTGCCTAACTTCTTTGACGGACCCATCCATTCCTTTGGGTTCCACTTCACCATCTCTCCCTCCTGTCATCAGTGGCACCTCTTCCTTTCTCTTCCTATTCCTCTCTTTCTTCTCAAACTCTTGTATTTCCCTTTCCCACCACTTCTCAGCGATATGCGCCCTCCGATGTGTTGTCATCTCTCTCAACTTGCGAGAGGTTCCAACGTCCATATCCCTATTCCCCATTTTCCCTTGTTCATAGAATCTATCCTTCAGGTCCTTCCCCTAGTATTGGAGGTTTAAGCTTCCATCATGGGACTTTGGAAAGGCATTAGTCCCTCGTCCTCCATTAAAGCTTTAATAAACAACGAGAATTATTTCAATATATTTCCCCGCAACCTAGATTTAAATATATCTTCTACATTCGTAAAAGATTGATAACATTCAGCTATGAACTCCACAATGTACCCCATGAAAGTATCATTGATCTAGGTGGATATTGGTGGTCACCCACCTATTCTATTTGGACCCGCAACGTCACTTACTTTAGTTTTTAATTTTTAGCACAACTTACTATTTATAGCAGTATTCTAGGTCATGAACTTTCAGAGCCGTTTTGAGGCCATAAATGACGCTTTTTGGGAAAACGGGGAGCAACATGGGTCATAGACCGATTTTTCTCACTCAAAATTTGTAGCGCTCAGATAGATCTTTCTAACGAGCTATTAAGCGTCAAATGGAGAATGGATTCCAAAGTTACATCCCCGGGAAGTTGAAACACCAACTTACCCGAACAGGGCCCACAGTTTTGGTGCTTCATCTCCTAGGGTTAGGTTTTTGGATGTTTTGGGTTTTATATTGTTTCTCAAAAATAAATAGGCCTTTGAGCCTCCTTGTAACATAGTTCAAGGGGCTGGGAGCCGACACATCTCTTCTCAGAGATAATAACTACTACTTCCCTAGCACACTTGTTCCCATCATTTTAGTTTTGAAACATAGTGGGGAGGCCTGTAACCATCACATCTCTTCTCAGAGATATGCTACTAGTGCCCTCGCTCACTCATTTCCATTATTTATCATTGTAACACAGTTCAGATGCCTGTAGCCACCACATCTCTTTTCAGATATACGCTTACTAGCACACTAACTATTTCTTTTATTCATTTTTTTTATTAATAAACGAAGCATTATTTCTGCTACATCTCTGTATCTATGAATATATGTGTATTTTGTTGTGTTCTTGCATAAATTCAGATCAATGGTATCAAAGAAATCTTCTCTTTCTCTGTTTTTTTTTTCATGTCCCCAACGCGGCCAGGGTATAAGGAGTTCAACCTCGCAACCTCAATGACCCCCCATGGCGGAAGGAAAGAAAGATGAGGGAGTAGGATATCCTATCAAAATTTTGCTTGAGGGGGCCCTCGAGAAACAGAGGAACATGATTATGGATAAATTTTCCCAAATCCTTCAATGGCTGCCCACCGGCGGCACATCTACATCCAGCACATCCGCCAACAGGTCTGCGACATCCTGGACAAATACAATACCAAGTTCAATAGAATTTCCCCCCCTCACACTCCCCCCCCACCCCATGGAGGAACTTAACGCAATGAAGACCATTTCTTCCTAACGAGGGATGAATAATCCAGGTGGATATCGGTGGTCACCCACCTATTCCATTTGGACCTACAGCATCAATTCTTTCAATTTTTTAGCTTCAGCACAACTTACTATTTTTAGCAAGTTTTCGGGTCCTGCACTCCCAGAGCCATTTTTGGGACTCAATGATCTAGGTGGACATTGGTGGCCACCCACCGATTCCATTTGAACCCATGCCATTAGTTATTTTATTTTGTAAGTTTCAGCACAACTTACTATTTATAGCAGTTTTTCAGGTCATGAACTTCTGGAGCTATTTTGAGGCTCTAAACAATGCTTTTTGGGAAAATGGGGAGCAACAAGGGTAGTACACCAATGTTGCTCACTAAAATTTTGTAGTCCTCAGATAGATATTTCTAACGAGCTATTGAGCGCATCAAATGGAGAATGGATGCCAAAGTTATGTGCCCAGGAATTTGAAACCCCAACTTACCGAAACAGAGCCCACAGTTTTGGCACTTCATCTCCTAGGTTTAGGTTTTTGGATGTTTCGGGTTTTACATTGTTTCTCAACAATAAATAGGCATTTGAGCCACCTTGTAACATAGTTCAAGGGGCTGGGAGCTGACACATCTCTTCTTAGAGATAAGCGCTACCAGTTCCCTAGCTCTCTTGTTCCCATCATTTTAGTTTTGTAACACAATGGGGAGGCCTGTAGCCATCACATCTCTTCTCAGATATACACTACCAGTGCCCTCACTTGCTCATTTCCATTATTTATCATTGTGACATAGTTCAAAGGCCTTTAGCTACCACATCTATTCTCAAAGATATGCCTACTAGTGCCCTAACTGTTTATTTCAGTCATTTGTTTTATTAATAAAACGAAGTATTATTTCCGCTGCATCTCAGTATCTATGGCTATATGTGTATTCTGTTGTGATCTTGCATAAATTTGGATCATTGGTATCAAAGCAGTCTGACCTTTCTCTGTTTTTCTTTTCATGTCCCCAACGCGGCCAGGGTATAAGGAGTTCAAGCTCGCAACCTCAACAACCCCCCATGGTAGAAGGAAAGAAAGATGAGGGAGTAGGAGATCCTATCAAAATATTGCTCGAGGAGGCCCTCAAGGAACAAAGGAACACAATGATGGATAAATTTTCCCAAATCCTTCAACAGCTTCCCACCAACGACACATCTACATCCAGCACATCCGCCAACAGAGCCACGACATCTTGGAAAAATACAACACCAAGTTTAGCAGAATTTCCCCCCCCCCCATGGAGGAACTTAACACAATGGAGACCATTTCTTCCTAATGAGGGAGCAATGATCCAGGTCAATATTAGTGGTCACCCACCTATTCCATTTGGACCCGCAGCATCAATTCTTTCAATTTTTCAGCTTCAGCACAACTTACTATTTTTAGCAAGTTTTCGAGTCCTACACTCCTAGAGTCATTTTGGGGACTTAATGATCCAGGTGGACATTGGTGGCCACCCATCAATTCCATTTGAACCCCCACCATCAGTTATTTCAGTTTGTATGTTTCAACACAACTTACTATATATAGCAGTTTTTCTAGTCATGAACTTCCGGAGCCATTTTGAGGCCCTAAACGATGCTTTTTGAGAAAACGGGGAGAAACATGGGTCGAAAGAAGATTTTTCTCACTCAAAATTTGTAGTCCTCATATAGATATTTCTAACGATATATTGAGCGCATCAAACAGATAATAGATGCCAAAGTTATGTCCCCGGGAAGTTGAAACATGAACTTACCCAAACAGGGCCCATAGTTTTGGCGCTTCATCTCCTAGGGATAGGTTTTTGGATGTTTTGGGTTTTACATTATTTTTCAACAATAAATAGGCCTTCGAGCCTCCTTATAACATATTTCAAGGTACTAGGAGCCGACACATCTCTTCTCAGAGATAAGCGCTATTGGTTCCCTAGCTCGCTTGTTTCCATCATTTTAGTTCTGTAACACAGTGGGGAGGCCTGTAGCCGTCACATCTCTTCTCAGATATACGCTACCAATGCCCTCACTCACTCATTTCCATTATTTATCATTGTAACATAGTTCAGAGGCCTTTAGCCACCACATCTCTTCTCAGAGATACGCCTACTAGCGCCCTCAATATTTATTTCATTCATTTGTTTTATTAATAAAATAAAGCATTATTTCCCCTGCATCTCTGTATCTATGGCTATATGTGTATTCTGTTGTGTTCCTGCATAAATTCGAATTAGTGGTATCAAAGCAGTCTACTCTTTCTCTATTTTTCTTTTCATGTCCCCAACGCGGCCAGGGTATAAGGAGTTCAACCTTGCAACCCCGATGACCCCCCATGCCAGAAGGAAAGAAAGATGAGTAGGAGATCCTATCAAGATATTTCTCGAGGAGGCCCTCGAGAAATAGAGAAATGTGATGATGGATAAATTTTCCCAAATCCTTCAACGGCTGCCCATCGACGGCACATCTACATCTAGCACAGCTTCCAACAGGTCTACGACATCCTGGACAAATCCAACACCAAGTTTAGCATAATTTTCCCTCCCCCCCCACTCCCCCCATGGAGGAAATTAATGCAATGGATACCATTACTTCCTAAGGAGGGAGGAATGATCCAGGTGGATATTAGTGGTTACCCACCTATTCCATTTGGACCCGTAGCTTCAATTCTTTTAGTTTTTCAGCTTCAGTAGAGCTTGCTATTTTTAGCAGGTTTTCGAGTCCTACACTCCCAGAGCCATTTTGGGGACTTAATGATCCAGGTGGACATTGGTGGCCACCCAAAAATTCTATTTGGACCCCCACCATCAGTTATTTAATTTTGTAAGTTTCAGCACAACTTACTATTTATAGCAGTTTTTTGGGTCATGAACTTCCGGAGCCATTTTGAGGCCCTGAATGACTCTTTTTGGGAAAACGGGGAACAAAATGGATCATGAATCGATTTTTTTCACTAAAATTTTTTATTCCTCAAATAGACATTTCTAACGAGCTATTGAGCGTGTCAAACAGAGAAAATATGCCAAAGTTACGTCCCCGAGAAGTTGAAACACCAGCTTGACCAAACGGGGCCCACAATTTTGGCGCTTCATCTCCTAGGGTTAGGGTTTTGGATTTTTTGGGTTTTACATTGTTTCTCAACAATAAATAGGCCTTATAGCCTCCTTGTAACATAGTTCAATGGATTGGGAGCTGACACATCTCTTCACAAATATAAGCACTACTGGTTCTCTAGCTCGCTTGTTCCCATCATTTTAGTTCTGTAACACAATGGGGAGGCCTATAGCCATCACATCTCTTCTCAAAGATATGCTACGAGTGTCCTCACTTGCTCATTTCCATTATTTATCATTGTAACATAGTTTAGAGGCCCGTAGCCGCCACACCTCATCTCAGAGATACACCTACTAGCGCCCTAACTTTTTATTTCATTCATTTGCTTTATTAATAAAATGAAGCATTATTTCCACTGCATCTCTGTATCTATGGCTATATGTGTATTTTGTTGTGTTCCTACCTAAATTTGGATTAGTGGTATCAAATTAGTTTTCTCTTTCTATGTTTTTCTTTTCTTGTCCCCAACGCGGCCAGGGCATAAGGAGTTCAACCTCGCAACCCCGACGACCCCCCATGGCGGAAGGAAAGAAAGACAAGGGAGTAGGAGATAATATCAAAATATTGCTCGAGGAGGCCCTCAAGAAACAGAGGAACGTGATGATTGATAAATTTTCCCAAATCCCTCAACGGTTTCCCACTAGCAGCACATCTACATCCAGCACATTTGCCAACAAATCTGCTACATCCTGGACAAATCCAACACCATGTTCAGCAGAATTCCCCCCCCCCTCCACCCCCACCCCCCCTCCCCCATGGAGGAACTTAACGCAATGAAGACCATTGATTCCTAAGGAGGGAGGAATGATCCAAGTGGATATCTATGGTCACCCACCTATTCCATTTGGATCCACAACATCAATTTTTTCAGTTTTTCAGCTTCAGGACAACTTACTATTTTTAGCAGGTTTTCGGGTCCTGCTCTCCCAGAACCATTTTGGGGACTTAATGATATAGGTGGACATTGGTGGCCACCCACCAATTCCATTTGAACTCCCACCATCAGTTATTTCAGTTTGTAAGTTTCAGTACAACTTACTATTTATAGCAGTTTTTCGGGTCACAAACTTCCGAAGCTGTTTTGAGGCCCTAAACGACACTTTTTGGGAAAACAGGGAGCAACATGGGTCTTAGACTGATGTTTCTCACTCAAAAGTTGTATTCTTCAGATAGATATTTCTAACGATCTATTGAGCGCGTCAAATGGAGAATAGATGCCAAAGTTACGTCCCCGGGAAGTTGAAACACCAACTTACCCAAATGGGGCCCACAACTTTGGCGCTTCATCTCCTAGGGTTAGGTTTTTGGATGTTTCGGGTTTTACATTGTTTCTCAATAATAAATAGGCCTTCGAGCCTCCTTGTAACACAGTTCAAGGGGCTAGGAGCTGACACATCTCTTCTTATAGATAAGCGCTACCGGTTTCCTAGCTCTTTTGTTCCCATCATTTTAGTTCTGTAACACAGTTGGGAGGCCTGTAGCCATCACATCTCTTCTTAGAGATAGGCTACCAGTGCCCTTGCTCACTCGTTTCCATTATTTATCATTGTAACATAGTTCAGAGGCCTGTAGCTGCCACATCTCTTCTCAGACATACGCCTACTAGCAAACCTAACTGTTTATTTCAGTCATTTGTTTTATTAATAAAACGAAGCATTATTTCTGCTGCATCTCTGCATCTATGGCTATATGTGTATTTTGTTGTTCTCCTGCATAAATTTAGATCAAGTATGCACCCAAAATTCTATTGCTTGGGTTAAGTCTGTATCTAATATGTGTAATGCCATCACATTTGTATGCGTCCAACTACGACGGGATCGACACAATCCTCTAGGAAGTGAATTCATCTGGAGTCTTTGCAACTTGTTATGGAGCTCTTCAGGAAATGTTCCCCAGAAAATTTTGTACAAATCACTCATTGAATCAGAAAATATAACTTGGTCCTTTATAGCCTTTTCCTTTTGTTGTCAAAACTCTGCCTGTTGCGATATGAACTGATCTACATGATTATCCCACCAGTTACACAATTATATTTCATAGATCTTTGATACCATGATCTAGCTTTCAGTTAAGTTTTCAGGTCCCAGAAACAAAACTATTTTTTGGAGAAAAAGGAGGTCTCTGGGCAAGACCCAGGTTTAGGCTCAAAGCCAACAATATTCTGTTGTAGTCTAGGACAACACCGAAATTTTCACCTTGCACGAGAGAGTAAGGAGTCTCATCTAAGGTGTGTCGTGACCTTAGTGGGATTGAAAGAAATAAAATTAGAACCAAGGAAGGATCACTAATAGCTAATCATACATTACACTACACAGAGCATATTCATCACATGTGAATCAAGATACAAGTTATCATTTAGAAATAAGCAATACGAACATCAAATTTTTTTAAATATCTAAACACACAACTACAAAATCCTATCATACACCTCATATCCTACAACTCAACATTACTCTCTTTCTATTAATTCAGCAACACATTACATATTATACTCCAAAGAGTTCAACATAACATAACACAGTACATTCAGGCTCTGCAAATCTCCCAGAATACACAAAAACTCTATCAATCCCTCGAAGGACTCTCTTTTTCCTTGCTTATCTACTCCTGCTGACTGACATTGTCAGTCTTTGCCCCTTCATCACTTAGTTATTCCCTTACGCTCCACCACTTCCTGCCTATTTTCTCAATTGAATCTACCTCTGGGAGTCCTTATGTTTGTTCATTGTCCCCTGTTTCTACCATCTGTGTTATTTCCTGCCTATGCTTCGCTATCTATCTGCAGATTCTCCACAACCGCAATGGCTCCTTTCCTTTCTTATTGGTTCTCTGCCACCTGTTCTTTCCACTCCTAACCTTCCACAACTCAAAATTGTGTTGTTTAAAACAAATGCCCCAACAATCAAGGTATGAAGACTACCTAGAGTAGAGCAGTAATGTATTAGATGGGATTTAAATAAATATGTATTCCTATGAATATCCTTTTGTAGTATTCTTGAGGTCAGCTAGTGGGCTCTTGATTTTCAATTTCATTAAGATTAAACTTTTTGAAAAAATTTCATGGGAGTTTCTTTTTAGTAGTTTTCCCTTCTCACTCATGAGAAAGCACTTGCAGATAATTCAACTAACAGAAAAAATTATTACATTCTTGAATTGGTTGTTACATTTCACTTGATCAGGTGATGTATGGATCAGTTAGAGTAGGTGTGATGAATAAGATGAATTCTCAACGTTTGTTTTAAATAGTAGCTTCCAGTAAAGTTTGGAGTTAGTCTATAGTTCAGTTTCAAGTCAGTTAGTTTATCATGTCAATTTTTCATTATTCAGTTTTGTTTTTAACTTTTGATTCCATGCCCAATGGTTAGGCTACTTAGTCTACGGTGTTCTTGACACCTCCAAGGAGCTACCATCCCTAGCTAGAGCCAATGTTAGTGTCAATATTTACATCCTATCACTAGTGATCAATTTGATCGTATCATGTCTTGTTAGGGTCTCATAGTCAAATTTTATAGTTTCAAATAAAATTTCAAATAAAATTTGATCATTGGTTTTTGCCTAGGCCAGCGCTGCTCCCTCCATTTACTCATGGTCATCATCATTTCATGAGTCATGTCCACCATTATCATCTAGATTCTTAGGTCAATCACCATGTTTTCACACAGGTATTATATAATGAGAGATTTATTCACATCTTCCCAACCTATTTTTCTGATTGTGGAATTTCCTGGTTTAGTCTGTCAGAAAATTATATATTATAGAGCAATGGAACACATAAAATATGCGGAAACAAAAACACAGAAAACATATAAAACAAGAGAGACATAGATATACATGGTTCACCCAATTTGGGCTACGTCCACCCCGAACAACCAATCCTTCCTTTCTATTATCCAAAAAAATGAAGAGACACAACCTATAGTAGATTCATTGTAATATCCTCTATTTTCTCTCACGGTCCCCCTTTTTGTTTATTGCTCATAACACTCATCCAATACACAACCGTAATAAAATACCCTCATAAAACAGAGGGGTTTCCTTCTAGGGAAAAAACCCTAAATTAAACATAACTTCTACCATCATATCATCTGCCTAATGAACGGGATGCCCCCCATGGACACCCCAGGAAGTGTTTAAAAAACGGGCGGTGTTTCCACCCTGTTAAGAATAGGGGTCCAACGTTGTGATACATCTAAATAAATAAGATAATCAGGCTCCACATCCAACATGCCAAATTTTTGCAAAGATGATTGTGGATAATCATAGAGGCCTAATAGGACATAAGAGGATATTTTTTTCCCTAACATGCCGAAGAACAAAACCTTCTCTCAGTGTTTCAAACAACCTCGTGGTTTTTAATGTTCCCAAAATTAGCATGAGTTAATTGGAACATTGATTTTTCTCATATCATCTAGGAGGTGAATAAAATGGGTGAGGAGACCCATGAGTAGGAATAAAATACCTCATAGTGTGAAAGGGATAAATGGATTAGCTTTATTTTGCACCTTCCAGTGTGAAAAAGGGCAAATGCATGAGGACAAGCTCAAGTTTGACCAATTCAATAGCGCTACCTAAGAGGATGTGGATTGCTTGGGAAGACAACAAAGTTTGAGAGGGAGGAAGATCACTTGTGGAAGAAACCCTAATGTGTGTGGTCCAAGGCATGAAGGCATTCATTTGTATAAAAGGAGGAAGAGGCAGCCATAGAGGGACATGTTTGAGTATTTGATTTTGGTCTTGTAGACTCTTTTCATTGTCGGGATGTTTAGCATAGTTGTAGTGTTTTTTAGCACGAGGGATTAATGTTTAGGACTCCTTCTCATTCTTGAGAGGCCTCTTGAAGGATTTTACTTCATTTCTCCACATCTAGGCACAAGGCCAAGCCACCTCCTTTAGTCACATCGTTATTTTTGCTGAAGTATAACGTTTTGTTGCAGGGTGTTGCAGTGGAGGGTTCCACAACACCATTCCTTGGCTCATCTTTCAGAGGAGGGAGCTTATATTCCCCGAGAAGGTTAGTGATGAAGGTTTCAGAGCTGATTTCAATATCTTGGAATCAGTGCAAACATCTCCCATCTACTACAGCGCAGTCCCACTCCTTGACTGCGTTATTTCAGTGTGTATCTGCAGTGGGGGATCGCACCACTATCTTGGAGGGTGAGATATTCAGTGCTAGGATCAGCCTTGCACTTAGGATATCCATTGGAGTAGGTTTACTTCATATTGAACATATTATTCAGCCATCTCCATTCATTCCAGTTTTTAGTTGTAGCTTCTACCAGCAACTCCGGCATTTCTGCAGTTTTTCCATTTGTAGATATATTTCAGTCAATCCTCCTAAGGATTGTTTTACTATTGTTTTCAAGGGTTAAGATCTTTCTCCCCCACCTTTCTTGAGACTGATATTGTTATATCTTTGTATTATCATCCAGTATGTTGTAGTGTCTCATATAGACTGCGCAGTCATAGCTTGGGCACTCTTTTATAGCAGTGTTTTCTCATGTTTAATGTACTTGTCTCTTGAGGCTGATTATTGCCTCTCTTGAGTAGCCTTTTCCTCAAGATATTGTACACATTCTACTACTATTATGTTACTAATATGGCTATGAGTTCTCCTATCATTTTATGAAGTTTATGCAACCCTTCTCTTTCATTATTATGTTGCATATTGCTAGATCTCCACATTTGGAATATCTTAAGATATTCCCAAGAGTGTATAATTTCCCTATTTTGGGATATTACAGTGGTATAAAAGCTAAAATCTTGGCTCAGCCTATGAGTCTCAGCCAAAGGAGAGTATAGGATTTATCTCATCATATTTCAAATCCATGAAGAAACTCCCCAAGGAGGATAAGCAGATAGAAGAGGAAGGACCCTACACTTCCTATTCTCATTGAGAGAGAGACAGATAGATGAGCAGGAAAAAGGCTCCATATTTTTTAGGAGAAAAAGGGGATAGTGTTGTGTAACCAGCTCCAAAAATAGAATAAAAGAGATATCAACGCCTTAGAAATAAGCCACTTCGAGGGGGCAACCTCTAATACATTACATAAATGAACAATTCTTGGATGATACAATTTACAAAACCTCCTTTCTATATATAGGAGTCAATGGGGCCATAATGTAATCCTAGTGGGCCACAATGTAATCCTAGCCGACCTAACAATAATAATTTAAGGGCACAATAATAACAAAATGGGGGTTACAAGGGTACAATAATAACAATAAGGGGATTACACTAATACCAATGAGGGACTATACTAGTAATATAGGGACCTAACATGCCCCTTTCCTTCAAAAAAGTGTTGTCCTCAACACTTGAGTAGCTCTGGGTGCTTCTGTATAAAATTCTCATCCTCCCATGTAGAATCTTCAGTGGGTAAGTTCTTCCACTTGATGAGATACTCTGAAATTGATCGATTCCGTAGCTGTCTAGTTCTTGTTTCCGTGACCGCTTCAGGTTCCAATATGATTTTTCCTTCCTCATCAAGTTCTGGCAATATTGTTTGAATTGGAATATTTTCACATATAACCTTCTTTAAGCATGAAACATGGAAAACTGGATGCACTCGTGAAGAAGCAGGAAGCTCCAATTTGTATGCCATAGTACCAATCTTTTGCAACACCTTGTAAGGACCATAGTACTTTGGCGATAATTTATTATCCTTCTTTGATTTCTTGAGGGACATTTGTTTGTATGGTTGTAGCCGTAAAAATACCCAATCTCCTACATCAAAACTTCTCTCGCTGCGATGTTGATCTGCCTGTTGTTTCATTCGGTTTTGTGCCAAATTCAGGTTATCCTTTAAGAGTTGGAGAACTTCTTGCTGATGCTCGATGTGATCTTCCACTGCTTGAACCTTTGAATTTTCCCTTAAATATGATGTGATGGATGGTGGGTGATATCCATAAAGTGCCATAAATGGGGTCATTTTTGCTGCAGTATGGAAGGAAGTGTTATACCACCATTCAGCAAGAGGTAACCACTTGACCCATTGTGTTTTTTTATCAGATACAAAACAACAAAGATATCCTTCCAAACATTTATTTATTATCTCAGTTTGACCATCATAGTGAGGATGATAAGATGAGATATGAGCTAATTGAGTACCCAAACAAGAAAATAACTCCATCCAAAAATTTCCAGTAAAAATGGGATCTCTGTCGCTCACAATAACCCTTGGGCTTCCATGTGGCTTTTGAATTTTGTCCATAAATGTAGTAGCAACTGTACTTGCCTTAAATGGATGAGATAATGCACAAAAGTGTGCATACTTTGTAAGTCTATCAACTACCACCATGATGACACTCTTTCCTTTGGACTTAGGTAAACCTGTGATAAAATCCATTGAAATATCCTCCCAACATTGACTTGGAATGGATAAAGGTTGTAGAAGTCCTGGGGTCTTAATTGTCTCAACTTTATTCTGCTGGAAAACCAAACATTCCACCACACTTTTGAATATCAGATTTAAGGCCATCCCAAAAAAAATTGTTTCTTCACCCTGTGATAAGTTTTTAAAAATCCTGAGTGTCCTCCTAAAGGAGAAGTGTGCAGTTCCAAAAGAATATTTTTTTTTAGTTGGGAATTCCTACAAAGATATAAGTGATCTTTGTACCATAAGGAATCATTTTTCCAACTAAATGTATCAGATGTACTAGGATCTTGCTGCAAATTTTGAATGAGTGTCCATACATCTTTGTCCCTCTTCCATTCATCTCTTGCTTCGATTATCTAATATGGTTGGATAATAGAAATGGCACAAAGCAATGCTTCCACCTCTTCATTCTTTCTTGAGAGTGCATCTGCAACAACATTAAGCTTTCTTTTTTTGAAGATTATTTCAAAGTCATAACCCAACATATTTGTGACACATTTTTTCTGCTCTTCTGAAGATAGTCTTTGTTCCAAAAATTGTTTAAGACTATCATGATCAGTGTTTACCTTGAAGTGTCTTCCCATTAGGTAAGTTCACCATTTCTTTAGTGCATGCAGTATTGCTAACATTTCCTTCTCATAGATAGGTTTCTGTAAATACTTTCCTTTGATTGGATGACTTTCAAAAGAAATGGGTCTTCCTTCCTGCATTAAAACAACACCAATTCCATTTCCTGAGGCATCACATTCCACAATAAAGGTTTTTGTGAAGTCTGGTGTAGCTAAGACTGGTGCTCAACACATTGCCTCTTTAAGATGTTCAAAGGCCTTAGTTGCTTCAGGAGTCCATGAAAATGCATATTTCTTCAATAATGTTGTTAGAGGTGCTGCTATTATACCATAATTCTTAACAAATTTGCAATAATACCCTGTTAGCCCAAGAAATCCTCGCAACTGCTTTATGGTTGTGGGGACTTTCCATTCCTTAATGGCTTTAATTTTGTTAGGGTTTACCTTAACACCCTCGTGAGATACAATATGACCCAGATATTCCACCTCTTGTACTCCAAAGAAACATTTGGATGTTTTTGCATATAATTGTTTGTCCTACAATAGTTTGAGCACCCTGTCAACATGTTCAACATGATCCTTCCAAGACCTGCTATAGATTAGTATATCATCAAAAAATACTAGAAAAAATTTTCTAAGGAAGGGTTTGAAAATGGAATTCATCAACCCTTGAAATGTAGAAGGTGCATTGGTAAGGCCAAAAGGCATGACAAAAAAATCATAATGACCCTCATGAGTTCGAAATGTTGTTTTTGGAATATCTTCAGTCTTCATTCTAATTTGATGATATCCTGAACAAATATCCAACTTGGTAAAATAAATTGATCCATGTAATTCATCCAATAATTCATCAATCAAGGGAATGCGGAATTTATCTTTAATGGTGAGCTTATTGAGCTCCCTATAATCCAGACACATTCACCATGATCCATCCTTCTTGTGTACCAATACTGCAAGAGCAGAGAAAGAACTTTGACTAGGTTGAATTATACCTGTCTCTAACATTTCTGTTTTCATACGTTCAATTTCGCTCTTTTGGACATAAGGATATCTATAAGGCCTGATGTTTGGAGGAACACTTCCTGGAATCAAATGAATAGCATGATCATGATCAAGAATAGGTGGGAGTCCTTTGGGAGTTTCAAACAACTTGGAATGATTGTCCAAGACTTGTTGGAGATCTTCAGAAATAGATGATTTTGACGTTGGAACTTCTAATGAGCATAATTGTGCAATTACGCCTCGTTGTTCTTTCTTTAGAAGATTTTTCATGACACTATAGCTTATTATCTTTCCCGGCTTCCCTGCAATACCCCGTAATTTGACTTCCTTTCCTTCTGAAAAAAATTTCAAGAAAATTTCTTGAAAATTAAAAGCTACCGTCCCCAAATATTGTAACCATTGTACTCCTAGTACAACATCAGCACCTCCCATAGGAATGGAAAGCATTGGACTAGTCAATACATATTCCCCACAATTAGCTTGATATTATGGAATTTTCTAGAGCAATTTATAGTTCCTCCATTTGCAACCATCACTTGACATTCTAGTGTGGGGTATAGGAAACAATTTGATTCCTTGGTTACCTTACAATGAATAAAATTATGGGTGCTACCTCAATCAATCAACACTATTACCTTTTTCTTCTTTATATGTCCTTCTATCTTGAGATTTTTAGGAGTGGTAATTCTTGCCAGTGCATTACATGATATGGTTGGATTCATTTCTTCCCCTTCTATGGCTGGTTCTTGGTGTATATCCTCTTCTTGTTCATTTTCTTCTTCCTCTTCACAATCTATATAAAATAATTTCTTCTCAGCACACTTATGACCTTTAGTGTATTTGTTATCATAACTGTAGCAAAGCCCTTTTTCTCTTTTTTCTTCCAATTGTTGTGGTGTCAACCTTTGAGGTTGTGGAAATCTAGGCGTAGCAACACTTCCTTCTTTATAGAAGTGAGTGGTAGGCTTCCTTGTCGCCATAATTTTACATTCAATTTTTCTTGCCAACCTGAATGCCTTCCCCAATGAATTAGGTTCCAAAACACGAAATTCATGTTGGATGTTATCGTTTAAAGTGCCTATGAAGAGATCAATCCTATGTTCCTCTGGAATATTAGTTACCCTTATATTCAATTTTTCGAAGTCCTCAATGTGCTCCCCCACTAAGCCCTTTTGTTTGAGATTTATCAATTGGCTAAAGAAGGTGTTGCTCTTTGTATCCTCATAATTTGCTATCATTTCCTCCGTAAAAATTGAACAAGTGACAATTTTTTTACGAGAGCAAAGCCATCGATAACATACAAATGTATTTTGTTCTAAATGTAAAGTTGCAATGCGTACCTTTTATGTGTTTTTCACATTATGGAGATCAAAATATTGCTCCATTTGTAGTATCCATGTTACAGGATCCTTTCCATCAAACTTCCTCATCTCCATTTTTGGAATATGGTGGTTCTTCCTACCAACATTAGATTTTTTGAAATCACGATTAACATTTATTTTGTTCTCATCATGAGTTTATTCTATTATCTTTTCACCATTATGAAACATTTCCTGTATCAACTTTGTCAAACCTTCCATGTCTGCTTTTAGATCATTATTCATTTTTTTCATGTTGTCTTTCATGTCATCCATCTTAGCTTCCATGCCTTTCTTCAAAACTTCCATTTCATTATTTGTTGCTCTTTGCGAGAGTGAAATTTGGTGCAATTGCTCTTGTAATTTTGATAGATCATGTTGCAATTCTTCATCTTCATGAGTCATAGTAGAGCCTTCTGAAGGCTTAATGGGTGTTGAATTATTTTTATAGGACATATTTTAGAACCCAATACAGATATCTATTCTAAAATATGCCCTTGGAATCAATTCAAATTGATTCTTCAAACAAGACTTATGCAATTCGGGAAAAAATACACACCTTTTTCTTGCTTTTTAGGAACTCGATATTGAAATTAGATTTAATATATGATTGCATAACTTCAATATTGAAATTTAGGTATCAATGTAGCCTTTTGAACTCTCTTTCGAATGCCACAGGTCTGACCTGATTTGGATTCTCCAAGACAAAGTTGTATCCAATCTCCCACAATAACCTAATTATGGACTGGTTCAGTAGAGCGAACTTGTATGACTTGCCCCATGTCACTGTTTCATCATTTGGATCTGAAATTGATAGCTAATAAACTACAGTCCATTTAATTGCAACCAATTTTTATGGCACTCCAATCCAATGCTCAGAGAGAGAATTATGAATATTTTCCCACGATCACCTCTTTGAGATGAAATTTGGGAGCCTGAAAAAGCACTACCTTCCCCAGATCATATCTCCGAAAATATTGCGAACCAAAATCTAAAATTTTTTGAAGAGTTTTCTCAGGATTTTGGCTTCACACCCTAAAAATTTGAGATTTTTAACCTTCTTAGAAAACAGGTTATAGCGAAAATGCCACGATGACCTGTTTAGAGCAGCAAAACCCTAGAATCCAAAGATCTGATACCAAATGTTGTGTAACCAGCTCCAAAAATAGAAGAAAAGAGATATCAATGCCTTAGAAATAAGCCACTTTGAGGGGTAAACCTTTAATACATTACATAAATGAACAATTCTTGGATGATAAAATTTACAGAACCTCCTTTCTATATATAGGAGTCCATGGGGCCATAATGTAATCCTAGTGGGGCCACAATGTAATCTTAGCCGACCTAACAATAATAATTTAAGGGCACAATAAAAAAAATATGGGGGTTACAAGGGTACAATAATAACAATAAGGGGGTTACACTAACAACAATAAGGTACTATACTAGTAATATAGGGACCTAACAGATAGGCTTACAAAGCTTCTTCCTAAATCTGTACAAAATATTCATGAAGACTTCAAGAAGATAAGGAAGGAGATGTATGAAGAATCTCCAAAAGAGTTTGAATATAAAGAAAAATATAGATTTTCATATGAGGAGGGTGAGCAAGCAGCCACACACTATAACACACAACGCAGTCACATGCCTAGAATTTCCAGGAGAGATATGGAAAGAGGAGAAGAGGTTTCTAGGAGGGAAGCTCTTAGTGATTTCCTAAAGGAGTATGAGTCTCAAACTCAGAAATTCTGAGATCATCTCAGTTCTTTAGAGTTTTTCAAGATCAAGGTGAAGGGAAGAGAGCAACAGGATAGATTTCTTCTATCTACCTTTGAAGGTTCACCTACATGTTTAGCCAAAGCTTGGGTGGAAGAGTTATATACCTTCTTGTAGTAGCACCAAATTCCTGAAGATGAAGCCATCAAGGTTGCAGCGCTGCATATGAGAGGTAAGGCCTATGTCTGGTGGATCTTTGAATATTTTTATTTAAGAAATGTAACAACTACATCTTATGAAAGTTTCACTAAGGCATTAGTGAGAAGGTTTGATAGAAGGATTCATGAGACACATATGGTGGATCTAAACAAGGAAACTGAAACAAAAGCCTTGCATGAAAATGCAATACCATTTTAGAAAACCATGGAGGAGGCTGAAAACTTGCACCATAACTTGTTGGAAGAAAAACTCTCATCTCACACCTTTGAGCAAGGAAGCATGGAGATATCGTTTTCAAAGAGGGATCCAATCATTGGGAGGTTTCCCATTCATGTTGCAGAGATTGAAGGCAACATCGCTATCACATCTAGAGAGTATCTAGTACCTCATGCAGAGGAAGGAGGAGATTTTTCTCCAAGTAGAGGGATTATTGCATATTTTCAAGGAATTCCCTAGGATCTCATGTGTGGAGATCAAGGCACAACTCATGTGCCATTGTTGAGGAGGTGGGGAACCATGGAAACACAGGGAGGAGGTAGGGAGGAGAACCAACATCATGAGATGAGGAGTACACACCCCTACCCACTTCAAGAGGTTGATGCAACCAAGGAGAAGACTGGATTGCGAAGTAAGGACATGAACATATTTTTCCATTCATATATTGTTGAAAATGCAGCAAGATAATGGAGCTTATTGAAATGAAGTCGCCTTCACTAAGTGGGCCCGCAGGCGAATTCTGGCGCAAAGTCTATTTTTAGACTATGTCTATTTTTAGACATATGGAGCATGGTTCGGGGATTCCAGTTTGAGATTCTTGGAGCATTGGTCATGTTGGTAAAAATATATGAGACTCTATTTTTTAGGTCGAAGAGGTCGAAGGCTATTTTTAGACTACCTATCCTAAAAATAGGGAAGTCAAATATTATTTACCCTTAATAATATTTGGACTCTAAACAGCATTTTACTCTCTTGGAGCACTTCAGTTTGAGCTACGGATGTGGCACATGAAACTGCCAGAAGGAAATACACTTTTCTTATGGGGTATTGAGCTCATGCATGGTTAACTTCAGTTAGGAATTCAGTGGCAGAAGTTTGGTGGAGTTAATGAGACAGATAGTGGAGTTGTGTTCTGTTTATTTTAGTTGAACTAGTTGAGATTAGTTTAACTAGCTAATCAATTAGTTATGAGTGGATTGAATTAAATATTATTTAATTCATTAATTAGTAACTCATTATTCAACTCAAGAACACATCATTTCACTACAGTGCATGATCAGTTCAGTGGAGACCAGTGAAAGAGGTAGATGAAAGGGTGGAGTTAGCTATCAGTGGCGACATCAGTTGTGCATGAGATTTGCGCCACACTTGGAGGATTTTTCCATGAAAATTGCACAGTCAAGCCAAGGAGATTAGAACCTTGGATCTCTATATAGATAGGCCATGATTGCGCAATAGAGGCAAGGAAATTGGCGGTGAGTTTTGAACCAGTAACCTGTTCAAAACTGAGCTAGTTTGTGTGTAACTTTATGAGAAAGTACTGAGTACTTGTGAGGAGTATTGTACCGAGTTTGTTACATGATTTCTCCATTATAATATACACAATAGCTGCGGGGTTTTCAGCTATAAGCTTTCCCCATACATACTGTGTTAATGTGTATGATGATTTGATGTGTTATCGCTTGATTTTATTTCCGCATGTTTGATGATCTGAGTGGAAGAGATTATGTATTGCATATAAATTCGAATTGTATGTGATCAGGATAGTCTCGGTGGATAATTAATCATTATTCAGCAAATTTCTACATGGTATCGGAGCTATTGAAGTTCAGATTGATCATCACAGTGATTACAAACTTATTTCGGTAGACAGAGTCTGCATGCGGGCCAGGTAGCCTCCGGATTCATCTTTCTTCTGAAAGTGAAAGGTCTGGTAAACGCCCCTTGCAGTCGATCTCTGTGCTAGAAATAATTTTTTCTCACGATCTAGAGCGGTTGAGCTTTGAGGTGGAATTCGAAGTTTTGCAGCAGTTTTGTTTTCTTGGTGCCGGTGTTGAAAATGTCTTTCAACGGTTTGCGACTCGAATATGCCCTTGAAGGCAGTTCGAATTATGTTGCATGGAAGGATCGCATGGAGGCAGTATTAGAAGATAATGGTCTGAAGGAGTTCGTAGATACGGATGTCCAAAAGCCCACTGATCCTGCTGAAGTCGATGAATGGCAAAAGAAGATGGCGAAGTGTCGAAGGATCCTGTTGGAGGGCGTCAAGGATCATATTGTATCCAGCCTACATGGAAAGGCTACTCCATATTTAATGTGGAAAGCTTTGATGGATCTATTCCAGAGTAAGAGTGACCAAAGGAAGCTGGCACTCAAAGATAAGCTCAGGAACATCAAGATGGAGAAAGGCGACAGTATCGCCAAATACCTCACGAAGTTCACTCAGTGCAGAAATGAGCTGGGAAGTGTGGGGGTGACTGTCGAAGACGAGGACATGGTCGACTTGGCTCTCCTTGGTCTTCTGAAGGCTTGGCACTCATATCAAGATATTTTCAATGGTCGAGAGAAGCTACCGGGATGGGAGCGCCTTTGGGCGGATCTCATTCAGGAGGAGATAAGGAGGACTACTCGAGATGGATCTTCATCAAAGGGAGCTGATGAAGAAAACTGCGCTTTGGTGGCCAAAGCAAAGAAGGGGAAGGGTAAGAAAACCTCTCATTTTGGTGCAAAGGGCAAGAAGCAGGATATGGCGAAAGTGAAGTGTTTTCACTGCCATGATCACGGACATTATGCTACAAATTGTCCAAAGAAGAAGAAGAACAAGCAAGCGGGAAGATCTACAGATGGAGAAGCTTTGGCTTCACAGTTCGAGCTTGACTTTTCACTGATCGCATGCTTGGTTTCAAGTGTGTTGGGATTGGTGTGGTTCTTGGACAGCGGTGCGTCATTTCATATGACGGGAGATCGGGATTTGTTCTCAGATCTGGAGGACAAAGATTTGGGTGTGCACATCGAGATGGGCGATGATGGTAGATACAGTGCGACTGGTATCGGTACCATATCCTTTCAGAGGGAGTCTGGTAAACCCTTTGTATTTAAGGATGTCATGCATGTACCTGGATTGAAGAAGAACTTGATCTCTGTGGCGATGTTGGAAGATAAGGGGTATGATGTGGTCTTCAGCGAAGGAAAAGCCTTCCTGCGCAGTAAGACTACTGGAGAGACCCGGAAGATAGGGGTTCGAAACAAGAACCTTTATCAGTTGCAGGTAGATGGCTGCGCAGCTATGGCATGCAAGGCGGGAGAAGTGGTGAGCCGGGATGATGAGGGCGAACTGTGGCACAGGAGATTGGGCCACCTTCACCATGGAGCTTTGAAGATTCTGCAGCATATTTCTACTGGGCTTCCTAAGGGCACCCTTGCGTAGTCAGATCAGTGCAAGGGGTGTACTTTAGGGAAGTATGTGAAAGCCACCTTTCATGAGAAGGATAGTCGTGCCACGAAGATCCTTGAGAGATTTCACACATACGTGTGTGGTCCTTTCTCAGTTGCTTCGACAGCAAAGCACAAGTATTATGTGATCTTTGTTGATGATTTCTCTCGAAAGTGTTGGATCTTCTTCATGCAGAAGAAGAGCGATACATTCGCGAAGTTCTGTGAGTTTAAAGCACTGGTCGAGAAGGAGTCGGGGAAGAAGGTGATTGCTCTAAGAAGTGATAACGGTGGTGAATTCATCTCGGCTGAATTCAAGGAGTTCTGCAGCGCAGAAGGGATTCGGAGAGAGCTCATCGCACCCCATAACCCACAGCAGAACGGGGTGGCTGAGCGGAAGAACAGAACGATCGTGGGTGCTGCACGGCGATGTTGCATGATCAGGGCCTACCCCTTCACTTGTGGGCTGAGGCATGCAATACAGCAGTGTATGTGCAGAACCGTTGTCCTCACAAGGTTCTTGGCATGAGTACACCGGAGGAGGCTTATTCTAGCAAGAGGCCTGATATTTCCCATTTGCGGATATTTGGTTCTCCTATCTATATGCATGTGACGAAGGATGCGAGAAGGAAGCTGGATCCAACTGCTGAGGTTGGAATATTTGTGGGGTACACTGATACACCTCACAACTATCGGGTATATTTTTCAGACAGTCGAAAGATTGTTGTGCGACGGGATATAAAATTTCAGGAGGAGAAAGCCATGCAGTGTTCGCTTGAGAGGGAGCTACACTTGCATGCAGATGAGGAGCTGTTAGTTCCTAAGGAGGAGCTTCCTGATGTGGATCAGCCACAAGAGGAGGTTCAGGAGGTGGAAGAAACCACCCAGGCAGCGCCAACCATCAGAGGGCGCATGCGCACTACAGAAGCTGAGCGACTGGCTTGAGATGCAGAGAAGGTTGTAGGACCACCTACAGCACAGCGCAGACAGAGATAGTCACCGGATCGGTACACTGGATACATGGCTCTTGTGAGTCAATGTGTTGTGACGAAGCCATCCTCTTTTGAGGAAGCTGTGGAGGAACCCGCATGGGTTGATGCCATGATCGAAGAATATGATTCGATCGTCAGGAACAGTACATGGGAGATTGTCCCAAGACCGGTGGGGAAATCAGTGGTGGTTCGCGATGGATCTACAAGGTGAAGCAGGCGGCTGACGGGAGTGTGGAGAAGTACAAGGCGAGATTTGTCGCCCGTGGCTTCTCACAGATCGAGGGGATTGACTATGAGGCGACTTTTGCACCTGTCGCAAGGTACTCTTCCATACGGACGATCCTTGCTCTCTCAGCGCAGATGGGGTGGCACATTCATCAGATGGATGTGAAGACTGCGTTCCTCAACGGAGTCATTAAGGAGGAGGTGTACATAGAGCAGCCTGAAGGTTTTGAGATCTTCAGCAGTGAGTCGCATGTGTGCCGACTCAAGAGAGCACTGTACGGGCTGAAGAAAGCACCTCGTGCTTGGTACACTCGGATAGACAGCTACTTCACCGGGCTTGGATTCTCCAAGAGTGAGGCAGATCCAAACCTGTACCAGATTGTGGTGGAGGGGAAGCTGTTGATCATCGTACTGTATGTAGATGATCTGATTTCGACTGGCGATGAGAAGTTGATACTTTCATGCAAGGAGGATCTTGCACGAGATTTTGAGATGAAGGACTTGGGCATCATTCATTATTTCCTGGGATTGGAGATTTGGCAGCGCATCGGATGACTGTTTGTTTCTCAGGGCAAGTATGCCCAGGAGATTCTGAAGAGGTTCAACATGCAAGGCTGCAAGCCTGTTGACACTCCTCTTCCTGGTGGTTGGAGGAAGGAGGATGCTACTTCAGCGGAGGTAGTGGATGCCACTGTCTATCGACAGTTGGTGGGGTCGCTTATGTATCTGATCAATACACGACCCGATATATGCTATGCAGTTAACCAGCTTTCGCAAGCTATGGTTAAGCCTACCAAGCTCTTTTGGAAGGCGGGCAAGCATGTATTGCGCTATATCAGAGGCACATTGGGATATGGTCTATGGTACAGACAGGAGGATGGAGCGAAGCTTTCTGGCTTCACTGATGCAGATTAGGCAGGGAGTCCAACGGACCGGAAGAGCACTTCTGGAGGAGTTTTCAGCATTGGGTCGACAACAGTTTCCTGGTACAGCAGGAAGCAGAGATCCGTGGCACTCAGTTCAGCAGAGGCCGAGTACATGGCAGCTAGCTTGGCTGCATGCGAGGCTATTTGGATAAGGAAGATCCTCGTTGGATTGTTCGGGTTGCATTTGGAGCCTACAGTGATCTACTGTGATAACCAGAGCTGCATCAAGCTCTCGGCTAATCTAGTATTTCATGATAGGTCCAAACACATCGACATCAGGTACCATCATATCAGAGATTGTGTTCAGCGGAGAATCATGATGCTTTCATATGTTCCCACGGAGGGTCAGGATGCCGACATCCTGACGAAGGCGCTCACCAGGAGCAAGTTCGAATTCCACAGAGGCAGGATAGGGGTTGCAGATAATCCATATCTTGCTGAGAGGGAGTGTTGAAAATGCATCAAGATGATGGAGCTTAGTGAAATGAAGTCGCCTTCACTAAGTGGGCCCGCAGGCAAATTCTGGCACAAAGTCTATTTTTAGACTATGTCTATTTTTAGACATATGGAGCATGGTTCGGGGATTCCAGTTTGAGATTCTTGGAGCATTGGTCATGTTAGTAAAAATAGATGAGACTCTATTTTTTAGGTCGAAGAGGTCGAAGTCTATTTTTAGACTGCCTCTCCTAAAAATAGGGAAGTCAAATATTATTTACCCTTAATAATATTTGGACTCTAAACAGCAGTTTACTCTCTTGGAGCACTTCAGTTCGAGCTACAGAAGTGGCTCATGCATATGACAGAGGAATTACGCTATTTCCAAGGGTTTGATGGCATCATGCATGGTTGACTTCAGTTAGGACTTCAGTGGCAGAAGTTTGGTGGAGTTAATGAGACAGCTAGTGGAGTTGTGTTCTGTTTATTTTAGTTGAAATAGTTGAGATTAGTTTAACTAGCTAATCAATTAGTTATGAGTGGAGTGAATTAAATATTATATAATTCATTAATTAGTAACTCATTATTCAACTCAAGAAAACATCAGTTCACTACAGTGCATGATCAGTTCAGTGGAGACCAGTGAAAGAGGTAGATGAAAGGGTGGAGTTAGCTATCAGTGGCGACATCAGTTGTGCATGATATTTGCACCACACTTGGAGGAATTTCCCATGATGATTGCGCTATCAAGCCAAGGAGATTCGAACCTTGTATCTCTATATAGACAGGCCTGGATTGCGCAATAGAGGCAAGGCAATTGGCGGTGAGTTTTGAACCAGTAACTTGTTCAAAACTGAGATAGTTTGTGTGTAACTTCATGAGATAGTACTGAGTACTTGTGAGGAGTATTGTACTGAGTTTGTTACAGGATTTCTCCATTATAATATACACAATAGCTGCGGGGTTTTCAGCTATAAGCTTTCCCCATACATACTGTGTTAATGTGTATGATGATTTGATGTGTTATCGCTTGATTTTAATTCTGCATGTGTGATGATTTGAGTGGAAGAGATTATGTGTTGCATATAAATTCGAATTGTATGTGATCAGGATAGTCTTGGTGGATAATTAATTATTATTCAGCAAATTTCTACAATGACTACTATTTCCATTTCTTCTATTTCCATCTTCATGATCACTTCTTTGTGTAAGTCAAAGCTCTCAGATATAGTTGTCTTCTCTGTTATACCTACTCCTGTAGTTCATGTATTTATTCATGCTACTATTTTGGTACCTATATCATGTTTAAGTCATTGTCTTTCTTAGCATGATTTGTTGTGTATTTGTGCTCGTTTTCTCCCTCATCATCTTGAGGTCCTTGCTGATTATTTCCTCCACTTTTTGATGATTCTCATATGTTTCTTCTTCTTCCTCTTTTGAAAGAAGTTGGATTTGGTACTTTCTATCAATTTGTCTTTTGGTGTCATTTTTCGTCCCTTTTGTAATATTTCTAGCTTGTCGGCATGTATTTTATAACTAACCCATTTCTTGAAAAATATGACACTCGAGTGTCCTCTTTTCAAAATGTAGCATTTCGTTCCACTTAAAATATTTATGAGCTAGACGGGTATGATGTGGTAGGCCTTTACTAAGGTTTATCTCAACACAAATTTTAGAAAAGGTCAAAAACCCTTTTTCAAATATTTCTTCATCATTCTTTAGAATCCTCCCTGAAGTGTTTCCAATACCTTATAATACTTGGTGGTTCGAGAGAGGGACATTGAGATTCTTTTCTCTCACTCATACTCGCATATTTGTAACCACCATTATTGTAGTGTCAAAATATCAAAAATATGGATTTATGAAGAGGCCCGCCTTGCTACAAAACCATGGCCCCACATTTAAATCAAACTATGGATCTTTCTTAATGTAGAATTTTACAACAAAAGACCTGGTGGAGCACAAGAAGATATCACAATTCTTGGTCTAGTTGATGAAGACCCTCTTAGGGTACTCAAATATTTGAAGATGCTCACATATGAACTCCTTGAAAATGCAAACCCAGTCACTGCGAAATTGATAAAAGACCCACTATTATTCCAGGAAAGGAAACCGTAAGGGAAAAACCCTAAGGAAACAATGTGAGTTCTATTTCAAACAAAGTTAACATACTATTCATAATTTTGCGCATGCAATAACATATCTTGTTATTCTTACATGTAAAACATATATTTCTTTCCAAAGGAAAATAAATAAACATTTCACGGAAAAATAAACACATTTATTTTCCAAGGGATCAAACACATAACATGTATTATTTCATACATAAAAAGGGACATTTCCCTCTCATCCAAAAGATCTAACCCAATAACTATGCATAATACTCTCCCAAAATAAAGCTAATACCATAGCTAATCCCTTTATGTTTGCAAAATACATATTATTTTTCACAAAAGAAGTCTAACAAAATCAATATTCTGTGATTTCATCTTCCTTTTCTCTAGAAATATAATACCAAAAACTATAATTTTTCCATGCATGCAAGCATATATGTTTCTCTAAATAAACTCACATAATAAAGCATGTGATTACTAGTTTTCCTCTCGACGAATCTAATAAAATAATTCATACAATGATATATTTTTCTCTTCTATTATTTTTGAAGATTTATAACACAATAAATGCTTCCTTGCATACAAATATATATATTTATTTTCCAAGGAATTTAAGACACTAATTATTCTTTTTCCAAAATATAGCTAACTCACTAGCTATTATACATGAAATACGAAATATTTTCTTATCATTTTACGCATCATAGAGACTTGTAATATTTCCTCAAGAAATAACATGAATAAAAAATTCTTCTAAAATAACTCAATCAAATTCCTTTTATGCAAAGGTTTTTTTTGAACTACTTCTCACAAAAGTTATTTATATATTTTTCCATGACACGAGCTTCTCATGCACATAATCAGTTCTAGTAGATCAAATATACTAGACAAATATTCATGTGCAAATAAGCACATACTCTTTTCAAGAGTCCAATATTTATCTTTAAACTTTTAATGCATATGCATCATGAGAACACACTTGGTAATCTCTTAAATTAAATAACTTAATTTCTTTTAAAGAATTATCAACATAATTTTTATGTCTATGTGTACATAAAGAAGTATTTTTATCTGGTTGAAATATCAAATAGAAGCACTCTGTTTTACTTTGTTTTTCCTATTTTAGCCATCCACTTTGGAAGCGGGTTGTGAACATATGGAAATGAATTTCTGAAAAACAAAAATAGTTTTTTGTTTGGAACATGCTTATTAAAAATAACCTCTCTAATTTTTTTCATAGGTGTTACAGTTATGAATATTTGAATAAGTGTTTTCAGCCCAAGTTTAGAGATTTAATTATTAAATAATTTCCTATCTTTGTCATCAAATTTGGACACAGTTTCCAAACAAATGGAAATGTGCTTTGTAATGAAACATGCTTGGGAAAACTGTTTTGTTTAATGATTCTGCATTTCTAAACAGCTCCACACCTCCATACTTTCAGTTGATAACCATGCATTGTACTATGACGTTATTTTATTCAATTAGACTCATGGTTGATTATTTTTCAAATCTGTATTTTAGTATTGTGACTAACCTCGTATCCACGTTACCCTAGGAACACCACCACCCTGTAGATTGAGTGTCTTTGCTATTGATTTCTTGTTACGTGGTTTTCCCTACCTTTCAATATACATATCCATATTATTTGATACATATACCTATCTAGCTTTTTTTATTTCACACATGCCAGGTAGGAATAAATGAAGAAATACATGGTCATTGCGAGTAGGGCCTTATGGAAATTGCTTCTAATGGGAATTGAAATAACATAAATTGATATTAATAGGGATGTCAGAGCATCATTAATTCTAGGAAAATTAGGGAATGTAGGAAAAACACTCCAATTCCTTATTTGGTTAAGGGATGTCCTAGGACCACATGCTAATCCCAAAATAAAAACCTATCTTATATGACCTATCGTCGACCACACATGACCGAAACTACCATAACTACCAAACTATGATTGGAAAAAGTCATTATGATACTAGAGTGCTACTGAACTGGTCTATGACCATAGAATTGTTACAATAACGAATGAATATGTAAACAAAACATTTTTTGGATGCACAGTTATAGAAGCACCTAAGCATAAGTTAAAAAAGTAAAAACCACATATGGAAAAAGATAAACCATAAACATACCTATAGTTTCTAATGTCCATGAAAATGCTTCCCTGCTATGAAAAGAATGAGAACTATTCAACACCCTGTTATCCAAAATAAATAATTACAAAAACAACAAGCCCATCCCAAAATCAGGCTCATGTAGAATAAACTACTATCTCTTTTATTAGATTCATTAGGCAGAGATATTATTTACTTCCCTTAGCATATATAGATGTAAGAGAAACGTAAGAGATATACAAGAGGAATATACCTTATTGAATTCCCAGTAGACATGGGCCACTAGATATAAATAATAGAGCCTTTCATGCATAATATAGAGGCCTTTAGGCATGAATGGAACAACTGAAATCCTTGTCCAAACAAGGAACCAACTATAAATCTAAAAAGGTTGGGTTCAGAGTGAATATGAAATTTAAATATGGTCAGTCAAACAAAGCACCAAAACATGATCCGAAGCATGAGATTCATGCTATTACACTATATAAATTTGCACAACAGAGCCACATGGAGAGAACTTAGTTAGGTCGATGAGCGGAGGAACACGTGGGAACATTGTATAAATCCGCACAAGAAATCCACACAAAGAGAACTTAGCTACATCGATGAGCAAAGGAAGTCAAGTGAACACACCCAATTAACTAGAGTTTATGATGACAATCAATGTTTGTTCAAAGAGTCGAGGATAAGCCGCCCAAACTCTGAAGAGAATGAGAACTATTTAGCACCCTGTTATAAAAAATAACTATTTATAAAAATAACCTGCCTATCGGAGTGAAAACAAAACAAATTAAAAAGAATCCATTCTTACAATGAGCTTATAGGAGGAAAAACACATCTTATAGGAGACAAAAAGTCCTCAATCCTTTCTTTTTGTAATGGGTTCCTAATGCAAAATTGTGATGACGGTTTACAATACTTGCTAAAAAACAATCCTCGTTGCTTTCTTTTTGTAATGGGAGGCCAATGAAAAATTGTGATGTTGATTTACAATACTTGCTAACCAATATTGCTTCATTGCAAAAAAAAAATGTGATGTAGGTTTGTCATACTAAACTAACCACCAAAAAATTGTGATGCGGGTTTGTAATACTCAGCTAACTATCAATTGCTGATAAGGTGGCCATTTATATGAACAATTGTTACATGGAAAGTTGTTGCAGGTATGATATACTACTCACCAAGAAGTTGTGGTCAACAAGGTGTCAATGTACACTAGCAACTGTTGCAGTTGGAAAAAACAATTATTGCATGTGGATAAAACTAGTGACAAGGTAAACTAACATAGAAAAAAAGAATAAAGAGAATTCCCCTCATATACATTAAATGAATGCATTAAATTTTGCAAGTTCTAGGAAATATATTGCAATACTTTGTTATTTAAAGACTTTGGTTAGGTTATTTGCAAACTTAGCATATCGCAAAAGAGTTGGATTCTTTGTTGAATGTGGTTATACGAAATTTTGGTTATGTAAAATTGGGCTATGCAGAATTTGTCTAGAGGGACGTGAGGGTTGAAATGAGAGATTTGTCAAAATATTTTTAAATTTCACTAAACCCCAAATGCCATCAAAAAATTTGGTTAAATTATGCTAATAATCTTTAGTCAACTAAAACTAATATAATTTCAATAACCATCGATCTCTATTGTCCCTGATTTGTCGTAGTGGGGGACTAAGAACACCCTCATGTGTTCACCCAACACTGGTTGTGGACAACCCATGCTATCACAATCATATATATATATATATATATAAGCTATGAAAAGTCAAATAACAAATACAACCAGATTTATGTCAAACAAATATTTTACATTTTAGTTATAAATGTTCAATACATGATCAAAAAAACATAGTTTATGTAAGTAATAATTATGATTAATAATTAAATGAGGTTAAATTTATCTTCACTCTAGATCTATCAAGGATTGAGAGAAATTAATTTTCTTGATATGAAAACATATTTGAGACTGTAATATCTTGTTATTAAATCTTGTTTTTGGGTAGATCTAAAATTAATATGGATCTAAATTATTTAATTTTTTAATGTGATTGAGAGAGGCGCTCTACAACCAAATATGGGGGTAGATCTCACGTCAAAATTTAACGACATGTAAAAATAAAAGTAATGAAAAAGTAATGTAGAGACAATATGGGGGTAGATCTCACTTAAAAAATATAGGAGTAGATCTCACATAAAAATGTAATGACACATAAAAATGTAACAACCCAATATGGGGGTATATCTCACGTAAAAACTCAACGCAAAAGTAATGTTTAACATTTAACATTTTTAATATGATGTGTGCCCTATTTAAAAATCAATCTAATTCAATATAGATTTAAAATATAAAGAGACTTATGAACAAAAAAAAAGAGGTATGATAAATAAGATAAAATATAAATAAACTAGAAGTATGGTACATACTTGAAACTTTTATATATATTTTCTCTAGAGGTATGGTAAATAAATAAAATATAAATAAACCAAGGATATGGTAAATAAATAAAATATCTTTTTATATTTACTCCATAATCCCCTTTACATTTACTAACATTCAAAAAGAGGTTTTGTTTAGATGAAACCCACGAGCCAAATACCATGGGCCAAATTTTTATTAATAGCATGTAAAAAAATCATTTTTAACCCTCATATTAATATTAAAATATTATTATGATTATTGTTAAATCTAATATTCATATTAATGTAATACAATATTAATATTATTAAATTTAATAAATTTGGATTATTACAATATTAAATTTTCTGTATTGCAATATATACTAATATATCACGATATATATTAACTCTAAATATATATAAGATGGAAGAACAAATACATAGAGTGATATAGGTGGAGATATAGGGAGAGTCACAAGGGAGAGATGTATATAAAATGAAGGAGATGGGAGAGAATGAATGAAGAGAGAGATAGGGAGAGGAGTGAGAGAGTTAGAGAAGGGTAAGAGAGGGAAATGGAGACACAAAAATGGAAGGGAACGAGAGAGAAGGAGAGACGGAGGGAGATAGTGAGAGGATTGGAGGATAGAGAGAGAGAGATGGCTGGAGAGAGAGGGAGACATGATTTCTAATCCTATTTTATTTCTTGCAATAGATGCATTGATTTCAGTGTAGATGATGATTTCTATTCTTATTTGATTGCTTGCAATAGATGCAGGGATTTTCAGTGTAGATGATCATTTATAATATTATATGATTGTTTGAGCTAAATGCATTGAGCGTTAGATGCATTGATTTCAGAATAGATGTTGATTTCCAATTAAATTTGACTCTTTGCACTAGAGGCATGGATTTTAGTGTAGATGTTGATTTCTAGGCTTATTTGATTCCTTGCATTAGATGCACCGATTTCAGTGTAGATGTGGATTTTTATTCCTTACTTGATTGGGTGCACTAGATGCATTGATTTCAGTGTAGATGTTGATTTCTAATCTCATTTGATTTCTTTCCTTAGATGCATTTATTTCAATGTAGATGTTGTTTTCTAATCCTATTTTATTTTCTAAATAAAATAAAATATAAATAAACACAAGGTATTGTGCATAGATGAAACTTTCTTTTATACTTAGTCGAGAGGTATGGTAAACAAATAAAAATATAAATAAACTAATGGTATGGTAAAAAAATAAAAATATATCAAATAGTATTATATATCAACATCTAATTATATACCAAGCCTATGGTTCAAATACCATGGTAAATAAAATAGGTATTGTAAATAATAATATAATAAATCAAAGGTATGGTAAATAAATAAAACCTCTTTTTATATTTATTCCATAATCCTCTTTATATTTACTAAGACTCAAAAATAGGTTTTTTTTAGATGAAGCCTATGAGCCAAATACCATGGCCCAAATTATTATTAATACCACAAATTTTTTTTTATTATTAACCCTAATATTAATATTAAAATATTATTATTATTATTATTATTATTATTATTATTATTATTATTAAATCTAATATTCATATTAATGTCTTATAATATTAATATTATTAAATTTAATAAATTTGGATTAATACAATATTAAATTTTGTATATTACAATATATATTAACTCTAGATATATATGGGAGGGAAGAACAAAGACATAGAGTGATAGAGATGGAGATATAGGGAGAGTCACAAGGCAGAGTTTGAGATAAATTGAAGGAGATGGGAGTGAAGGAATGAAGAGAGAGAGGTATAGGAGTGAGAGAGGTAGAGAAGGGTAAGAGAGGGAAAGGGAGACACAAATATGGGGAGGGGGGGAGAGAAGGGGAGATGGAGGGAGATAGTGGGAGGATTGGAGGGGGGGAGAGAGAGAGAGAGAGAGAGAGAGAGAGAGAGAGAGAGAGATGGGGGGATAGAGAGGGAGGCATAATTTATAATCATGTTTGATTTCTTGCACTAGATGCATTGATTTCACTATAGATGATTATTTCTATTCCTATTTGGTTGCTTGCATTAGATGCATTGATTTTAAGTATAGATGTCGATTTCTAATATTATTTGAGTGCTTGCTCTAGATGCATTGATTTTAGTGTAGATGGTGCTTTCTCATCCTATTTGATCAGCATAGATATTGATTTCTAATTAATCCTATTTGATCAACATAGATATTGATTTATAATTAAATTTGATTCTTTGCACTAATGCATGGACTTTAGTTTAGATGTTGATTTCTAGGCTTATTTGATTTCTTGCATTATGTGCATTGATTTTAATGTACATGTGGATTTATAATCTTATTTGATTGCATGCACTAGATGCATTGATTTCACTGTAGATGTTGATTTCTAATCTCATTTGCTTTCTTTCATGAGATGCATTGATTTCAGTGTAGATGTTGTTTTCTATTCCTATTTGATTTTTTGATTTAGATACATTAGATGTTAATCTAGAAGCTATAGATTATTAAAAAAAATAAAAAGTTCAAGATATATTTAGTAACACCTAGAGGGACAGTATTAATAATTAGTTAGTTGGCAAATTTTGCGATTCATGAAATTAAAATGAAATAGATGTGCACAATGAGTCCTCATGCAAAGTGAAAATTAATCTCATCTCTCTTTTCCATCTTCTTCATCCCCAACTAATTAATAATAGACAATTACATATATTCAAAATATATTTAAAATTAGTCATTGTGTACAACAAACTATTCAAAATATTTATAAGAGGAAAATATATATTTATTAAAATTCAAAGCAAATCAAAATATTCTTGGAAGAGATGTGAGAATATTTTGTATGTAAATATTTTATAAATATGGTAACTCATTAAAAAATTAAAAAATACATTATTTCTTGACTTTGGAAAATAGATTATAGATAAGAAAAATCATCAAAATATTCTTAAAATAAATAAATCATTTCAAACATTTGCAAAGAAATAAATTATTTCAAGAGTAATCTTGACCCAACAAATTATTAAAACTAGGCATTAAGATATATTTAGTAATACCTAGAGGGACACTATTAAGAATTAATTATTTGTGAGAAGTTATACATAAAATTAAATGAAATAGGTGTGTATTATCAATCCTAGTGCAAATGATTGAAAAGATTGTATCTCTTCTTAGTCACCAACTAATTATTAATAGATAATTACATACACATAAAAATATAACACAACAATTGTAACATTCAAAAACACTACTATCCAAATCCAAACATGTAAACACATAAACTACTTTAAAAAATCCAAAAAATGATGTACAAACAAAAGGAAAGAAACAGACACTAAATTAAATAAGAGAATGATATGGTCATGTCAAGCAAAAAAGACATAATGTGAATTTTGAAGTTAATCTCACAAGCATACATAATAATGATAGTCTAAAAAAGTGGCATTATTTTTTTCAACTAGAATAGTCTTAGATTCCTGTAATATCCATGTGTGGAGAGGGATCAAATAAACTAGAATAGTCTTAGATCCATGTAATATGGATGGGTGGAGAGGGATCAAATCCCTCTAGCTGCAAACCTTTCCTCAAATTCTACACTCCAAAAAGAAGGTTTCCACCTAGAAATATTTTATCCCTCTTGGCCCATGATAAAATAGGTATTAAATGAATCTTTTCATAATAAAACAGATGGAACATAGTTTTAGGTACTTTACTTAGTGAATAACATTGAAATAAATACCATGAATAAACAAATTTTGTGATGACTTTGGCATGGCTAGTGAAACTAGTTGAACAAACTCTTAAGGATAATATGCTTGGAAACATTTAATCCCATCTTTAGACTAACTCTTAGAGTTAATAAGTTTGGAAACATTTAATCCCATCTTTAGAAACTCTAGACACTAAGGGAGATTGTTGTTATCTTACAAGTTAAGTTTACAAGAAACTAATCTAGCACAAATTATATTTGAATTCAAATGAGAAAGATAACAACTATTCCTTTTATCCACACAAAATAAACTTAATTTCCAACCCTATTCGGATAAGAATTGAAAAAGGATAAAAACTTATATTTTCAATATTTTCTAATTTCCGAGAGCTAAAATCACACAAAACAATTGTTTACTCAAATTACTATTTTAAACCATAAACGGAAACCCATAAAACATAAAACCTAACCGAAAAAAATTAAAAATAAACAAAATTCGTAGTTTAGATTTCTCTAAATCTTCATTTCTTTGAATCCTAAGGTTAGTCATTAGATCGTTGACTCCCTCTCACTACCTCGCCTATATAAATGGCCTCTTCTCCATTATACCTACCACCACTCTTCATTCTCATCATCCCCATGCATCTAGTGGTGTCGAATCCCCAATGTGCAAAATGTTGAAATGTTAATTTCATCTGCAGGTTTGTACATCTACAAGTGAAGCTGTGCAGAAGCGGTTCGCTGTTCTGCACACAGCCACTTTCCAATTTTGTTTTCAAGTTTTCAAGAATAGCTGCTTTGTATTTTTATGAAAAGTTTGTTTCAAGCTTTTAAAATCCCTCACAGTCTAAAATAGGTGACCGTTCACTTTTTATTTTAACACGGGAACCAAAAGATTTTTGAGTTTATAAGTGAGCCCAGTCTTCTTTGTGGTCCCAACTTCATCGCACATAGCAATGTTTTATTTCCGTGTCTTTTTTATGTGAAGTCCACCGCGATGCGATGTTGCGATATCGCACATCGCATATCGCAATGGGTAAGAGCCATATGCCACTGCAAGTTTCTATCGATGTTTGTTATCCTACGATGCGCCGATGTTGATAGCGCGTAGTGCTCATCGCACATCGTGCCATCGCAACATCACAATCACTGATGTCAAAATTCCTTCCACCATCCGCCTGTGTTATCTACCGATGCCGATGCGCCAATGTGATGTGGTCCCCACATCGCTCATCGCGCCATCGTGCCATCGCTCATCACTTTATCGCATATCCAAATTTTATTCCAACAAACCATCATTCCACCAAAGCGCTGACGCGCTGATATGGTCTCACTGCCACGTGGACCAATCGCACTGATTCGCATTCATTTTTTACATGGCGTCACCATCAAAAATTGTTACACGAATTTTTCATGCATTCCGGTTTACATTTCTGTTTCAGTTCAGAATGCGTTCGCATTTGTTTTGGGCTTGCTGATGTAGGGTCATTTTGTTACACAAAAAGTTTCCAATCCATCTTGTTTTCATTTTATTGTGCTATGTTTTCAATGAAAAGTAATGTTACGGGGGTGTATCAAAGGTTTTCATATGACCACCGGGTGCCCCCACAGTTGACAAAGGCTGGTACGTTGACCCAGAGATCAACGGTGGAGATTCTTTACAAGGGCACGACACAGATCCATTGAACCCACAGAGGGGTGCCTCCGCAGGGACCCATAGGAGAAGATTTCACATTTTCTTTCATTTCATTAGTTTGTTTATGTTTTAGAATTACCATTCCATATTTAATGTGCCAGACAGCATAGTTGTTTAGTAATAGAATGTAAATTTATTTTGTTTACACAGACAGACTGTGTGTTATATTTTGTAATGCCCGAAGGCAGACAGAGAGATAGATAAGAAAACTTGTAATGCTGCATCTATAACAGCTAACCTTGTGAAACCAAAACATTGTTCTGAATATTGAATCCATCAGTTTGTAATAGTTTTTTTTTAGTTAATGAAAAGGAAAGTTTGTGTCATCTCTGTCTAGAAATCGAAACTTCCATATTGAATCTCTGTGTTGCAAAGGATACTCTTTTTTTTCTCCCTATTTGTTCATAATATTCAGAAATTCCAACATGCTATTAGAGCCTATCCAGGCTCTTTGAAGGTGTCAAAGAAGTTGAAAGAAGAAGGATTTGTTGCAGCAGTTCACCAGCAGAACTCCAGCAAGCCCAGCAGAAGTAAAGTCCAGATATTTCTCAGAAAAATAGAGTTATTGTTTTGTTTAAAAGAGCAGTCCTCAGAGACAAAGTTTTGTCTTTTAAATAGGGAAAGACAGTTTTCTTTAAAAAAAACACGGTCAAGTTTAGTTCAAATTTCAGTTAGTAAGCAATGGCTGGACCAAGTACTAGTATGAGTATTGGAAATGCTCAGCTTCCACAATTTAATGGGAAGAACTATGATTATTGGGCCATTACCATGAGAGCCCTGTTTTCCTCCCAGGACTTATGGTAATTTGTAGAAGGACTCTGTACGCCAAAGTACCCCATGGGGATGTAAAGGTTGTCTTGTCTTGGTCTTTGCGGGAAATCTGTATTTGGTTATAGCAACTGAATCCATCGAGGAATGAGAATTTTTTTTTTCCAGAAAGAGTATCCAAGACCTGATCTATAAATGGTAAAGGAAATGGTTCTTTTGGGTGGCCTTGTTAAGTTCTCTATAATCTACATAGAATCTCTATTTGCCGTTATTTTTTGAAAAATGACGAGCGAAGACACCCACTGACTATCAGAGATGGGATAAATGAAGTTAACATTAATGATTTTCTATAATTCCTCTTTCACTATCTCCTTATGTGCAAGATTCATTCGGAACTGTGGTTGTCTAACTATCTTGCAGCCATATTTAAGGTAAATGTGGTGAGTGCACATGCCAAGATGGATTCCTTTCATATCAGTGTAATCCCATGCAAATTCCGTTTTATACTTCTGTAATAGTTGTATCAACAATCTGTTCTATTCAATAGTCAAATTAGGATTAATGTTTAAATGTTACCTTGCTCAATTTTGACAGGATTGTTGTTAGTATGTGGAGTGGTTCTCATATGTTAAATATTTACATCATATACCTCATCCTCATCCCCCAAATCTCTAATGGAAGAAACAAAGAGGGAATTGCTAATGAAACTGTTTATAATATCACCCTCTATTTCATCCCTAAATTATTTTTCTTTTCCAAGTGTGAGGAGAGGTAGGGAGAAATCAGATTTAGGTTCAAATTCATCATAGGAGGGACTAGTCAAATCCATGTGTGGTTTTTCTCGGGGGTAAAGGTTAATATTCTTAATGGATTTCCCATCTGAGATCATCATAGATCTGGATCTACATCCAATAAATGCATCTGCAGTTGCTAGCCACAATCTCCCCAAAATTAAAGGATGACCCCCCAGGTTGGATTTGGTTTGCAAAATGAGAAAATCAGTCGGATATCTAGAAGAAGCTACAATAATAACCACATCTTCTATCACTCCTTTAGGTTTGACACGAGACCTATGTGCTAATTCAAGTATTGTAGGTGTAGGTCTGAGTCCATGAAGTCCAAGGGAGTTAAAAATATTCTTGGTAATTACATTAATGGCCATCCCTAAATCGATCAGAGTATTAGTTATGGGTTGGTCATCAATATGAAAAGTAATTGTAGGATTTCCCGGGTCGTTATACTTAGTTAAAAAAGGTTGATCAATCATTAGTTCAGACAATTTCATGGAATCCTAAACTAATTTAAACACGTATTGAATAATTTTTTTTTATGCACGTTTCCTTCGAGTTGTAAATGGTTTGGTGTATTTTTATGCTATGACTATTTTAAATGGTAAAAATATGATTGTATGAGACAAATAAAATGAATTATTTAAATTCTGCAGTGAGCTATATTAGTCTATAGGCCCACCCAGAGAAATGCTAGCAACATAGAGACAATTATGAGCTCTATATAATAGGGCTACAGGAAGTGAGAAAAGCCTTGAACTAGGATTTCCCTCCTACTTCAGACTATACATATAGTCTGAAGGAGGAGGGAAAGCCTAGTTCAAGGCTTTTGTGTATTTCCACCTCTTAGAAAAATATAGATTAAAAACAAAATGAAGGAAATGAAAATATTATAAATCCTTGAAAACTATAGAGAAATTATAAATTGGAGACAAGATGAAGTATTAAAAGGTAATACAGTAGAATTAGAATTGCTTAGTCGATAAAAGATTAGTCTAACATACCTAGGTAACCTCGCAGGAAAATGCATGGGGTTAGGATATTTTTTCAACATTTACCAATATTTAACTTTCTAAACTACTTTCTATATTCCCTCATTAACCATTAGAATAAACATCATCATCACCTCGAGAAAGATTTAGTAAAAAGAATAGTGAGTTACACAAACATTAACTATCCTTGTTGTAGCATACTAACTTAAATTTCCTGCTATAAATATGCATTGATTCCATGATCATTTTAATTCAATTATTAAATAACATAATTAATAATATAGACATCACATCATGAAAGAAATTAACATCATGAAAATTATACAATGAAAAATCACATCATCAGACACTAATATACCCTGGAAACCCCATAGGGTGAAAACCAAGAAATATTTAATTTTATTATTAAATTCTCATGAGGGTTTTCACCCCTCACTCAATGGTTATAAGGGATTTCATCTCTTGGCCATTGTCATAAAAATTACATAGAAAACAAATCTTAAATGCAACATAACTAGCTATACGCTATTACAATAATCATGTACCATTTACCCATGGATCTTCAATCTCTGTCTTTGTGGTCAGACTATTTCCTTCAGTGGGTCATCCTGTAGGTGGAACTCCTAATCCTTCATGGATTAACAACTATTTATCTTTCATAATATTTAACCTGAACAATCATTTTCTGAAGTCACTCTCATTTCCTGCCATCACTGTTGTGAGCACACTTGATATCATGATTAGATAAAATATTAATAAACCAATAATCAATCTTTATTTGTGACACTTCCACAAATATTTTTATGTGTGTATAAAAAATAAACAAATTTACTTGAAATTCCTTCTTTAACATTGTTTCACATGCATTAGTATCACATAAATAACTATCAAGCCTCATCTTTCCAACAAATGCTAACAAAATCTTGCATGCACTTTCATATTATTTCCAAAGGAAAGCTGACAGTCTATATAATAATATTGTGAATGCAAATTCATAAGAAGCCTTCAATATAACTATCCCAACAAGAAATTTCCTTTGTGCCTACTCTTATATTTTTTTTCCAAAGGGTTTAACACAATATATTCTATACTTTTGCATGTGAATGCATGTTCTTTTCCAAAATATTTGTTCCACACAAGAGTTATTCACAATGCCTATTATGTATAACAATGCTAGTTCTATTTCAAACAAAGTTAACATACTAGTTACAATTTTGCGCATGCAATAACATAGCTTGTTATTCTTACATGTCAAACATATATTTCTTTCCAAAGGAAAATAAATAAATATTTCATGGAAAAATAAACACATTTATTTTCCAAGGGATCAAATGCATACCATTTATTCTTTCATGCATAAAAAGGGACATTTACCTCTCATCCAAAAGATCTAACCCAATGACTATCCATAATATTCTCCCAAAATAAAGCTAATACCATAGCTAATCCCTTTAGGTTTGCAAAATAAATATAATTTTTCAATATTATGTGATTGCATCTTGCTTTTCTCTAGAAATCTAATACCCAAAACTATAATTTTTCCATGCATGCAAGCATATATGTTTCTCTAAATAATCTCACATAATAAAGCATGTGACTACTAGTTTTCCTCTCCACGAATATAATCCAATAATTCATACAATGATATGTTTTTCTCTTTTATTCTTTTTGAAGAGTTATAACACAATAAATGATTCCTTGCACACAAATATATATTTATTTTCCAAGGAATTTAACACAATAATTATTCTTTTTCCAAAAGATAGCTAACTCACTAGCTATTATGCATGAAATACAAAATATTTTCTTATCATTTTACACATCATAGAGACTTGTAATATTTTCGCAAGAAATAACATGAATAACAAATCCTTCTAAAATAAATCAACCAAATTCCTTTTATGCAAAAGTTTTATGTGAAATACTTCTCACAAAAGTTATTTATATCTTTTTGCATGACACAAGATTCTCATGCACATAATCAGTTCTAGTATGTCAAATATACTAGATAATTATTCATGTGCAATTAAGCACATACTCTTTTCAAGAGTCCGATATTTCTCTTTAAACTTTTAATGCATATGCATCATGAGAACACACTTGGTAATCTCTTAAATTAAATAACTTAATTCCTTTTAAACAATTATCAACATAGTTTTTATGTAAATATGTACATAAATAATTATTTTTATTGAAATATCAAATAGAAGCACTTCGTTTTACCTTGTTTTTCTTGTTTTAGCCATCCAATTTGGAAGCAGGTTGCGAACATATGGAAATGAATTTCAGAAAACGAAAATAGGTTTTTTTTTGGAACGTGCTTATTAAAAATAACCTCTCTCATTTTTTTCACAGGTATCATAGTTATGAATATTTGAATAAGTATTTGCAGCCCAAGTTTCGAGATTTAAATATTAAATAATTTCCTATTTTTGTCATCAAATTTGGACACAATTTCCAAACAATTCGAAATGTGATTTCGAACACAGTTTTGTTTAATTATTATACGTTTCTAAAGAGCTTCCCCACCTCCATACTTTCAGTTCATAACCGTGCATTACACTATGATGTTAGTCTATTCAATTAGACTCATGGTTGATTCTTTTTCAAATCTGTATTTTAGTATTGTGACCAACCTCATATCCACGTTACCCCAAGAACACCACCACCCTATATATTGAGTGTCTTAGCTCTAGATTTCTCGTTAAATGGTTTTCCCCTACCTTTCAATATACATATGCATATTATTTGATACATATACCTATCTAATTTTTTTTATTTCACACATGCGAGGTAGGAATCAATGAAGAAATACATGGTCATAACCAGTAGGGCCTTATGCAAATTTCTTCGAATGAGAATCGCAATAACATAAATTGATAGTAACAAGGATGTCGGAGTATCATGAATTCTAGGAAAATTAGGGAATGTAGGAAAAAAACTCCAATTTCTTACTAGGATAAGGGATGACCTAGGAACACATGGTAATCCCAAAATAAAAACCTATCTTGTATGACCGATCATCGATCACACATGACCGAAACTTCCATAAATGCTGAACTATGACCAGAAGAAATTACTATGATACTAGAGTGCTACTGAACTAGTCTATGACCAAAGAACTGTTACAATAACGAATGAATATGTACACGAAACATTTTTTGGATACGCAGTTCTAGATACACCTAATCATAAGTTACAAAAGTAAAAACCACATCTAGAAAAAGATAAACCATAAACATACCTCTAGTTTCTAATGTCCATAAAAATGCTTCGCTACTATGAAAAGAATGAGAAATATTGAACACCTTGTTATCCAAAATAAATACTTACAAAAAAACCAGCCCATCCCAAACTCAGGTTCATGTAGAATAAATTATTACCTCCTATATTAGATTCGTTAGGGACAACCATTATTTACTTCCCTTAGTAGATATAGATGTAAGAGTAACGTAAGAGATCTACCAGAGGAATATAAATTATTGAATTCCTAGTAGACATGGGCCACTAGATAGAAATAATAGAGCCTTTTCATGCATAATATAGAGGCCTTTAGGCATGAAAGGAACAACTGAAGGCACTGTCCGAACCAAGAAACAACTATAAATCTAAAAAGTTTGGGTTCAGAGCGAATATGAAATTTTAATATGGTCGTCAAAGCACCAAAACATGATCCCAAGCATGAGATTCATGCTATTACACTATATAAATCTGCACAACATAGCCACATGGAGAGAACTTAGTTAGGTCAATGATCAGAGGAACACGTGGGAAGACTGTATAAATCTGCACAAGAAAGCCACAGAAAGAGATCTTAGTTACGTCGATGAGCAGAGGAAGAGGAGTGAGCACACCCAATTAACTAGAGTTCATGACGCTAATCAATGTTTGTTCAAAGAGTTAAGGATAAGTTGTCCGCACTCTAAAGAGAATGAGAACTATTCAACACCCTATTATAAAAAATAATTATTTATAAAAATAACTAGCCTATTGGAGTGAAAACATAGCATATTAAAAACAATCCATTCTTACAATGAGCTTATAGGAGAAAAAACACATCTTATAGGAGAAAAACATTCCTCAATCCTTTCTTTTTGTAATGGGATCCTAATGAAAAATTGTGATGATGGTTTAGAATACTTGCTAAAAAAAAATCCCTATTGCTTTCTTTTTTTAATGGGAGGCCAATGCAAAATTGTGATGCTGATTTCCAATACTTGCCAACCAACATTTCTTCATTGCCAAAAAAAAATGTGATGCAAGTTTGTCATACTGAACTAACCACCAAAAAATTGTGATGTAGGATTGTAATACTGAGCTAACCATCATTTTCTGATAAGGTGCCTATTTACATGAACAATTGTTACATGGACATTTGTTGCAGGTATGATATACTACTCACCAAGAAGTTTTGGTCGACAAGGTGTCAATGTACACCAACAATGTGGTTGACAAGGTGTCAATGTACAGCAGCAACTATTTCATTTGGAAAAATCATTTGCTGCATGTGGATAAAACTAGTGACAGGTGTAAACTAACATAGAAAAAAAGAATAAAGAGAAATCCCTTCATATACATTAAATCAATGCATTAAAGTTTGTAAGTTCTAAGAAATCTATTGAAATACTTTTTTATTTACAGACTTTGGTTATGGTATTTGCAGACTTAGCATATCCTAAACGAGTTTGGTTCTTTGTTGAATGTAGTTATAAAAAACTTTGGTTATGCGCAATTGGGCTTTGGAGACTTTTCCTAGAGGGACATGAAGGTTGAAATAAGAGATTTGTTTCAAAACATTAGTTAAATTTCACTGAACCCCAAATGCCATTGAAAATTTTGGTTAAATTTTGCTAATAATATTTAGTCAATGCAAACTAATATAATTTCAATGACCATCGATATCTATTGTCCCTAATTTGTCGTAATGAGGGACTAATAACACCCTCATGTGTTCACCAAACACTATTTGTGGGCAACCCACGCTATCACACCCACATTTATTTAAAACCTATAAATATAGGCTATGGAAAGTCAAATAAGAAATATAACCAGATTTATTGATTAAAAAATATAGTTTATGTAAGTAATAATTATGATTAATAATTAAATGAACTTAAATTTATCTTAACTCTAGATCTATCAAGGGTTGAGAGGAATTAAATCTCTTGATATGAAACATCTTTGAGGCTGTAATATCTTGTTATTAAATCTTTTTGATGGGTAGATCTAAAGTTAATATGGATCTAAATTCTTTAATTTTTTAATATGATTGAGAGAGGCACTCTACAACCAAATATGGAGGTAGATCTCACGTAAAAAATGTAACCACATATAAAAATAAAAGTAATGAAAAAGTAATGTAGAGCCAATATGGAGGTAGATCTCACGTAAAAAATATGAGGGTAGATCTCACATAAAAGTGTAAGGACACGTAAAAATGTAACAACCCAATATGGGGTATACCTTAACGGAAAAGTAATGTAGAGCCAATATGGGGGTAGATTTCATGTAAAAATGTAACAACCTAATATGGAGGTATCTCACATAAAAAATTAACGCAAAATTTTAAAAATCAATCTAATTCAATATAAATTTAAAATATAAAGAGACTTATATAAAAAAATGCTTAAAATTTAACATTTTTAATCTAATGTGTGCCCTATTTAAAAATCAATCTAATTCAAAATAAATTTAAAATATAAAGAGACTTATAAAAAAAAAATGCTTAACATTTAACATTTTTAATCTAATGTATGCCCTATTTAAAAATCAATCTAATTCAATATAAATTTAAAATATAAAGAGACTTATTAAAAAAAAAAAAGTATGGTAAATAAAATAAAATATAAATAAACACGAGGTATGTTACATAAATGAAACTTTTTTATATACTTTCTCGAGAGGTATGGTAAATAACTAAAATATAAATAAACGAAGAGTATGGTAAATAATTAAAACCTCTTTTTATATTTACTCCATAATCCTCTTTATATTTACTAACACTCAAAAAGAGGTTTTATTTAGGTGAAGCCTATGAGCCAAATACCCTAGGCCAAATTATTATTAATACCACCCAAAAAAAACATTATTAACCCTAATATTAATATTAAAATATTATTATTATTATTATTATTATTAAATCTATTTTTCATATTAATGTATTATAATATTAATATTATTAAATTTGATAAATTTGGATTATTGCAATATAAAATTTTGTGTATAGAAATATATACTAATATGTCACTATATATATTAAATCTAAATATATATGGGATGGAAGAACAAAGACATAGAGTGATAGAGGTGGAGATATAGGGAGAGTCACAAGGGAGAGATGGAAATAAAATGAAGGAGATGGGAGAGAATGAATGAAGAGAGAGAGAGGTCGAGGAGTGAGAGAGTTAGAGAAGGTAAGAGAGGGAAATGGAGACAAAAATATGGAAGGGAACGAGAGAGACGAAGAGGGAGATAGTGAGAGGATTGGAGGATAGAGAGAGAGAGAGTTGGCGGGAAAGAGAGGAAGTGATTTCTAATCCTATTTTATTCCTTCCACTATATGCATTGATTTCAGTGTGGATGATGATTTCTATTCCTATTTGATTTCTTGCATTAGATGCATAGATTCTTAGTGTAGATTTTGATTTCTAATATTATCTGATTGTTTGAGCTAGATGAGTTGATTTCAGAATGTAAGTTGTTTTCTAATTAAATTTGATTCTTTGCACTAGATGCATGGATTTTAGTGTGGATGTTGATTTCTAGGATTATTTGATTCCTTGCGTTAGATGCATTGATTTCAGCGTAGATGTTGATTTCTAATCCTTACTTGAATGGGTGCACTAGATGCATTGATGTGAGTGTAGATTTTGATTTCTAATCTCATTTGATTTCTTTCTTTAGATGCATTTATTTCAATGTAGATGTTGTTTTCTAATCCTATTTTATTTTCTAAATAAAATAAAATATAAATAAACACGAGGTATTGTACATAAATGAAACTTTTTGTATGCTTAGTCGAGAGGTATGGTAAACAAATAAAAATATAAATAAACTAAAGGTATGGTAAAAAAATAAAAATATATCAAATAGGATTATAAATCAACATCTAATCATATACCAAGTCTATGGGCTAAATACCATGGTAAATAAAATAGGTATTGTAAATAAATATAGTATAAATAAACCAAATGTATGGTAAATAAATAAGGCTCTTTTTTATATTTACTCCATAATCCTCTTTAGATTTACTAACACTCAAAAATAGGTTTTGTTTGGATGAAGCCTATGAGCAAAATACCATGGGCCAAATGATTATTAATACCATGGAAAAAAAATATTATTAACCCTAAGATTAATATTAAAATATCATTATTATTATTATTATTATTATTATTATTAAATCTAATATTCATATTAATGTCTTATAATATTAATATTATTAAATTTAATACATTTGGATTAATACAATATTAAATTTTGTATATTACAATATATATTAACTCTAGATATATATGGGAGGGAAGAACAAAGACATAGAGTGATAGAGATGGAGATATAGGGAGAGTCACAAGGGATATTTGGAGATAAATTGAAGGATATGGGAGAGAAGGAATGAAGAGAGAAAGGTAGAGAAGGGTAAGAGAGGGAAACAGAGACATAAATATGGAAGGGGGGGAGAGAGAAGGAGAGACGGAGGGAGATAGTGAGCAGATTGGAGAGTAGAGAGAGAGAGAGAGAGAGAGAGAGAGAGAGAGAGAGAGAGAGAGACGGGGGAGAGAGAGGGAGAGGGAGGCATAATTTCTAATCCTATTTGATTTCTTGCACTAGATGCATTGATTTCACTGTAGATGATTATTTCTATTCCTATTTGGTTGCTTGCATTAGATGCATTGATTTTAAGTGTAGATGTCGATTTCTAATATTATTTGAGTGCTTGCTCTAGGTGCATTGATTTTAGTGTAGATGGTGTTTTCTAATCCTATTTGATCAGCATGGATATTTATTTCTTATAAATCCTATTTGATAAGCATAGATATTGATTTCTAATTAAATTTTATTCTTTGCACTAATGCATGGATTTTAGTTTAGATGTTTATTTATAGACTTATTTGATCTCTTGCATTATATGCATTGATTTCACTGTACATGTGGATTTCTAATCCTATTTCATTGCATGCACTAGATGCACTGATTTCACTGTATATGTTGATTTCTAATCTCATTTGATTTCTTTCATGACATGCATTGATTTCAGTGTAGATGTTGTTTTCTAATCCTATTTGATTTTTTTATTTAGATGCATTAGATGTTAATCTTGAAGCTATAGATTATTAAAAAAAAAAAATCAAGATATATTTAGTAACACCTAGAGGGACACTATTAATAATTAGTTAGTTTTCAAATTTTGCGATACCTGGAATTAAAATGAAATAGACGTGCATGATGATTCCTCATGCAAAATAGATTATAGATAAAAAATAAATCATCAAAATATTCTTGAAAGAAATAAATCATTTCAAACTTTTGCAAAGAAACAAATTATCTCAAGAGTAATCTTGACCCAACAAATTATTAAAACTAGGCATCAAGATATATTTAGTAATACCTAGAGGGACACTATTAAGATTTAATTATTTGTGAGAAGTTGTCATACATAAAATTAAATGAAATAGGTTTGTATTATCAATCCTAGTGCAAACCATTGAAAAGATCGTCTTTCTTCTTCATCACCAACTAATTATTAATAGATAATTACATACACATAAAAATATAACACAACAATTGTAACATTCACAAACACTACTATCCAAATCCAAACATGTAAACTAAAAGCATCCAAAAACAGATGTACAAACCAAAAGAAAGAAACACACTAAATTAAAGAAGAGAATGATATGGTCATGTCAAGCAAAAAAAAATAATGTGAATATTGAAGTTAATCTCACACGCATACATAATAATTATAGTCTAAAAAAGTGGCATTATTTCAGTCAACTAGAATTGTCTTAGATCCATGTAATACTGATGGGTGGAAAGGGATCAAATCCCTCTAGCTACAAACTTTTCTTCAAATTCTACACTCCAAAAACAAGGTTTCCACCTCTAAGTATTTTATCCCTCTTGGCCCATAATAAAAGAGGTATTAGATGAATCTTTTCATAAAGAGACACATGGAACATAGTTTTAGTTACTTTACATTAGTGAGTAACATTGAAATAAATACCATGAATAAACAAATTGTATGATGACTTTGGCATGGCTAGTGAAACTAGTTGAACGAACTCTTAAAATTAATATATTCAGAAACATTTAATCCCATCTTTAGACTAACTCTTAAAGTTAATATGTTTGGGAACATTTAATCCCATCTTTAAACGCTTTAGATACACAGGGAGATTGTTGTTATCTTACACGTTAAGTTTACAAGAAACTAATCTAACGCAAATTATTTTTGAATTCAAATGCGAAAGATAACAACTATTCCTTTTAATCACATAAACTAAACTTAATTGCCAACCTTATTCGGAAAAGAATTAAAAAAGGCTAAATACTTTATATTTTCGATATTTTCTAATTTCCGAGAGCTAAAATCACACAAAACAATTTTTTCCTGAAATTACAATTTTAAACCCATAAAGGGCACCCCAAAAAACATAAAACCTAACCCCCCCAAAAAAAAATCGTAGTTTCGATTTCTCTAAATCTTCATTTCTTTGAATCTTGAAGTCAGTCATCGGATCGTTGACTCAGTTTCACTGCCTCGCCTATATAAATGACCCCTTTTCCATTCTTTTTTACCACCATTCTTCGTTCTCATCACCCCCTGCATCTAGTGGTGTCGAATGCCCAGCGTGCAAAAGACGGCACCTCAAAAAACCTAAACTCTTAAAAAACACACCTCAAATTGCAATAAACGAAGTTGTCTATCTAGCATTTGGAATAGCTCTGAAATCAAGTAGATTAAAATTCAAAATACCAAGAAATTAGAGTGTTTTGAATCCATATTTTATAATGAAAATAAATTCAACACTATAAAAAAACCTTAAAAACACTCTTAACAACCGATTCTAAACACATCTTTACCAATTTTTTTCAAAATCTTTTTGGAATTCTGAGCCATTCTGCTTTTTAGACTACGCGATTTAAAACCATAAACCCTAAAACCTAACCCACAAAAAAAAACGTACTTTCGATATCTTTGAATCTTCATTACTTAAAACCAATTAGTCATCGGATTGTTGACTCCGTCTCACTGCCTCGCCTATATGAATGACCTCTTCTCCATTCTACCGACCACCGTTCTTCATTCTCATCATCTTCATGCATCTAGCGGTGTCGAATCCCCAGCGTGCAAAAATGCCTGCCGGATCCAAGAAACTTGTAATGGATGGTGTTTCACCAGCATGCCAAGTCCATGACTCCGGCCCTTCCAGAAGAATCGATGGATTGGGCGAGGGATGGTATTTCACCAGCTGCGTGCTCCTTGCCAACAAACTCTGTCAAGGGCGACTCAAGATATTCGAGGAACTGACTGTGAAAGCCATCCATGAAAACGGGGACCCCAAATTCTTCAAGCAGATGCAACACTTAGTGTTGAAGGAGGAATTGAGTGTTCTCACAACACTCAATTTCGATCTCGAGATCGAAACACCCTATAAACACCTCACATCTGCCATCAAAAAATTCAATGCTCAAGGATGGCATTCCGAGTTTGCACAGGTTTCTTGGAACTTTGTGAACGATGGATTGATGACGACGGTGTGTCTCCAGTTCAAACCCCGCCAAATCGCTGGTGCTGCTTTCTATCTCGCAGCTAGGTGTCTCCGGGTCCAGTTGCCATCGGATACAGAGAACCCATGGTGGCTTGAGTTCGATACTTGTATTCCTCAACTTGAAGAGATTTGCCATCAACTGCTGGATTTTTATGGAACGAGAAGCTTTCCCACCCCATGTCTCTCACCAAATGCTCCTTAGAGTTGGAATAGCTAATTGGTGGTAATACCAGTGCATGCTACGCACCCGCAAGTACGATTTCAAGGGCCTCCATTGATTCCTGCAATGAGTGCTGTTAAATATTGTTAGGCTGACAGATTTGGAGCAATTTAGTGATTACACAAAAATGTTTTTTTTTCATTCCGCAGCAATGAATGCCAACATTTTCTGAAATGATGCTGTTATGTTATATTAATTGGAACCTTGCATAATTTTTTATGCTTGACTATTTATGTTTTGGTTCAGTAGAAAGCCATAGCTATTAACTATGTTTTGGTTGAGAGAGGAAACTTATATCTATTAATTATGTTTGGGTTGGGTTAAGTAGCAATTTTTTATTTTTATTTTTATTATTATTTTTTTTTTCAGAAAGGAAAAAAAAGCTGTCTATTAAAAATACAAACACGACATTTTATGAACATCATATTCAAAAAGCTGCATAATATCACAGCAATGAGATTTATCAGCATTGTATACATCCATCCTTAGACAGATATAAGCATATGCGAAGATTTTCGGCTATCAAAAGAAAAAACATAATTCAGCATAACAATGTTCACAAGTTCGTACATCATAATGTAAATATAATGAAATTTCGAAACAATACTGACTAGTCTGTTCATTCTTTATAAAAACATGATTTATTACTGAATGAAGCCATAAGGTTTGGTGCAAATGTACTCAGGCTCCCTTGCAGCCTAATCAGCAGCCTGATATATCTTCATATATATAGCATTTGGACAATGACAGGCCCACAAGTTCACATCCATTTGGTTCTCATGGGATGGGGATATCAAAGCCCAGATTTGAGTTCACATCCATTTGGGTCTCATGGGATGGGGAGATCAAAGCCCAGATTTGTTGTGCATCTGTGTAGTGAGAAACCTGCAAAAACCCAAAATTTATCCTCACACTCTTTTTTGAAAGTCCATCTGCTCTAGTATTATTCTCTCTCAATATGTGATTTAGGGGTGGCTTGTTCATTTTAATCCAAAGTTTCTTTGTTCTCATGAGCCAGCCTTGACATCCGGGAGAGGATATAACTGATTTTCTAGATATGGCATCAATGATGATTCTAGAGTCTCAATAGATATGGACCTCGCTCAAACCCATGTTGTGAGGAGCCAATAATCTACTCCACAGTGCCATCAACTCCGCCATGTTATTTGTGACCTTACCACCATTCCAACATATGTGAATCCTTTCCGCCTCAGAGATTTTGATCCAAGCTTCGCATCCCTTTATACCTTCCTGACATGCCCCATTGAAAAAAATCGCACGGAGCATGATGGGATGAGGTCTAATCCTTCGAGAGAAATCACATATATTATCCTTAGCATGCTCCCATTCATTAATCCACTTCATGATTGCAGCATGTATATGGGCTATGGAAAAAGGCTTATCTTAAAAAATAAGCTTGTTCCTTGCAAGCCAAACTTCCGAGATGAGAAAAAATGGTAAGGATTGGAACTTGCTCGATATCTTGTCCCATCTTTGAGTAGTGTCCATGAACTCCCCCGGAGTCCATGATGGATCCAAATGATAGTGACTGAATAGATTCCATATAATAATTACCCTTGGATAGGAGAAGAAAATGTGATCCGTTGTTTCCTCATGCTGAAGGCAAAGAGCACATCTTCCTGGCCTAGAGAGACCCTGTCTAATGAGCAAGTCCCACGTAAGAATTGTCTTCCTCTAAAAAAGCCAGCCAAACAACACGATCTTGGTTGGTATTCTTCTGTGCCAAAAGTTCCAGAAACCCATGGACATATGATCATGAAAACACTGTATATTGATGTAGGAATAAATGTCCTTCACCACGAGTGAGTCACCCTTCATTGCCCCTTCTCGTGCTATTCTGTCACCCTGAATCATGTAACACAAACCAGCCGCGAGTATGCCCTCTGTATACCTTCTCCATTCCACAACTTCCGGGCTGATAAGGCGATTTGTTCAGCTGTTTTCAAAATACAAGCCCCGTGAGCCCAGTAGTGGATCACCAAAAAGAAATACAGAATGCCTTTGTGGTCTAGATGGTGAACAATACATTGTTCTTGAAGAGAGACAACAGACATGCCATATACTTGGTCACAACCCAGTAAGATCCTCTACTCTTTCCCAAATCTCCAAGTTAGCCTCTCCACAAATAGATGCATTACTTTCCTCAATCCTTGCCATATTGCAGATATGGCTCGCGGAAAAGAAAATTGGCGACAATATATTTTGTGGAGGTGGACTTGAGATAAATATTTACATTTGATGATTTCAGACCATATTCTATTACCATTAATGGCCCTCCACAACGATTTGATGAGAAGAGCAGAACTAAATTCTCTTTTATTTAAGAAGCCCCACCCCCATGTTGTTTTGGGAAAAATAATAATTCGAGCTTGCAAAGATGATGTTTCTTTGTCATAGCAACACCGCCCCATAAGAATTGCGATAGAATTTGAGTGATTTGAGAAAAAAATGTTTTGGAATATAAAAGAGATGTCCCCAGTACACTATTAATTGTGATAGAGCCGCTTGAATCATAATGAATCCTCCACCTAGCGATAACCATTTGTGAGTCCATATGTTGATTTTGATTTTGAACTTCTCCACAATCCACATCCAATTCCTCACCTTATATCCACAAGGTTTGATTTTGTATCCCAGATATAAAACACCTTCATTTTCCTTCTTACTATGGATACCAAAAAAGCCAGCAATGAATTTTATCTCATCAACATCGCAAAATTCACAAAGGATGAAAGATTTTTCCTTGTTAATGCATAGAACGAAGGCATTTCCAAAGCAAGTAAGCAAGAAATGAATTTAGAACCAATGATTTCTAATAAGTAAGCCAAATATAAGAATGTCATCCATAAAGCGCGGGGAAATACTTATAGAATTTGAGAAGGAGAAACTAGTAATAAAGCCCTCCCTCATAGCCATATCCATAAGTTTGCTAAATCCATCCATGACTAATATGAAGATGAGAGGGGACGGGGCAAATCGTTGTCTTAGGCCTCGCTCAGCCCCAAAAAAATTTGTTGGCAACCCATTTATAATCACTGCATATCTGACAGATGTAATGCAGGCCATAATCCATCTCATGGATTCCATAGGGAGCCCAATATTCATTAAAACTAGTCGAATGAACGGCCAATCTACTATGTCATATGCTTTGAGAAGATCAATTTTCATAATAAGGGCCTCCTACTTTCCTGTGTGCATGGTGTGCAGCGCCTCCTCAGCAATGGAAATGGCATCATGTATAGATCGACCCCTTAGGATATGGTATTGCTCCATAGAAATGAACTTAGATAATATCTCCCTAATCCTGTTTCCAATAATTTTTGAAGAGACCTTATATATTAAGTCACATAAAGAAATGAGTCTAAAGTCTGAAAAACCCTTACGTTCAGAAGACTTGGGCATGAGTGCCAAGAAAGTGGCATTCATGTTTGCAGGGATGTGCCCCATAATCCGACCTTGTTCCACAACAAATGTGACCTCCTTGGATGTTATATCAAATAAATAGGAATAAAATTATGCTAGCCAGCCATTCGGGCTTGGACATTTATCGTGGGAAATAGAATTTAAAGTTTGTGCCACCTCCTTCGTAGTTATTTCTGAGTTCAATACATCGAGAGCCGCAACATCAAACATTTTAGGGATGTGTTGGAGAACCCATGTCTAGCAGGCAGGGTGAATGTTCTGGTCTGCTTGGTAGAAGGTCGAGAAGTGCCTCTAAGCCTCCTCCTATATTTCAGATGTGGAATTGGCATAGCTCACATCAGTCCTGTAATATTCCCAATTAGCAGTAGCTAATTGGAAATATTAATTTTGACTAATTTTTCCTTTATAAAGTTAAACTATAAATAAAGTGGGTGAAGGAGCACTTAGCTCACACTTAGGATAAAAGCATTCCCTAAAGTCACTAAGGATACATATCGAATTAGCAAGGTGGGGCCTAGTGGCTGAGTGGCAACACAGGGATTGGTGGGGCCTAGGTGAGGAAGAGGCTTACCAAGCATAAAAGGAGGAAGGGTCTCCTCATTCTCATTCATTATGATTATGCATTTTGAGAATTGTCTTCTTGACTTTGAGCACGCTTGTTTTTCAGCAAAGTCTGCACGTACTGTTCAATACACTGGGTGTCTCCATTCCAAGATCCCAACCTCAACCCCGAGGGAATTCAAGTGCCTACTCAGGTGAGGAGTCCCATCCTTATTTTGTCAGTGGGAGTTACAGCTATCAAGGGAGGAGCACCCACACCGAGAGACAATGCAGTCAGTGAGAGGGAGGACACAGTCTTGTGGAGAGGTTGTTCCAGATTGAGAGTTTGAGGTGGATTCAGCCCGGGATAGTGGATAAGGGGCCAGAACTTTCCTATTCCAGTGTTTTGGTGGAGTTACGGACCAGATTTTGGAGCTATTCATTCAGAGCCAGCGTCCCTCCTTGAGGAGCAGTACAAAGCCTCAAGGGAGCTATTTTCAGGGGTTGACTATTTCTGAAAATATTTTTGGGTTTCTATGGGTTTTTGGAGTAGAGGCCATTCGTGAAGTTTCAAAATTTTTCGAGGTGGGGAGCAGCCCCAAAGATTCAGTCCATTCTAGCAGTAGTAGTAGCACGGCAACAACACCAACAGCTTGGGGATTACGCAGTCATTGAGGGAGCAGCCACTTCATGATATATTATGAGAGTATTTCTATGCTTGCCTAGTGTAAGCCAAGGTGTCATCATTCTCATCACCTTTGTATTCATTTTATCTTTTAGTACTCAATAAAATGGCTCAGTGTTCTCCATATTGTGTCTGGTTCATGTGATGCCTCTCTAGTTGCTGTAGTTTCTTGTTTATCTGCTTTATATTACTATTTATTTCTATTTGGAATATTATAGTGGTATCAGAGCTTCATTCTTGGCTCAGTCGTGGGGATATTTTTCTAGGATATCATTTCCGCGAATGGCAGTCCATGGGGGAAAAATTCAGAGCGGCTTTGCCCTTCAGATATTACTGTGAGATCAGGCAGGATGAAGGAGGAAGGCATAGTGGGGGGTCTAACATGCAAATTTCAGAGTTGCAATGTACCAATGGAAGACACCTTTTCCCACGTATGATGGATCCACTAATTTCATGGTTCAGGATCGGCTGGAAAAGCTGGATACCTATTTCCAGCTTGACCGAATAATGGAGGGGGAAGCCATCAAAATGGCTACCTCGCACTTGGAGGATGAGGGCACATAGGATCATGGGGTGTTGAAGATGGCAACAAGAAACAGTGAAGGAGGCATCCTGAAACATCTTTCCTGATCCTAGTTGGAAAGTGATCACCTAAACTAGGTGGGGGACCACACAGGTGATTTTTGTCGCAAAGTCTATTTTTAGACTATGTCTATTTTTAGACATATGGATCATGATCTATAAGTTGCGAGATGCTATTTATGGATGGTTGGTCATGTTGGTAAAAACAGATGGACCTCTATTTTTAGACATATGGGTGGTTTCTATTTTTAGACTGCCAGGCTAAAAATAGATATGTCAAATATTATTAGCTCTTAATAATATTTGGACTCTAAACATTATCTTATTCTCTTTGAGCACTTCAGTTTGATGCCTGGATGTGGCACATGCAGCTGACAGAAGGAAATACGCTTTTCCTAGGGTTTAAGTGAAGCTATTGCATGATGACTTCAGTTAGAACTCATGTGACAGAGTTTGGTGGAGTTGATTGAGGAAGTTAGTGGAGTTGTATTCAGTTTAACTAATCTAAACATAGTTGAGCTTTATGTATCCAAGTTAACTAATAGATACAATTAGTGAGAGTGGTGTGAATTAATTATTAATTAATTCACTAATTATAAACTCATAAATCAACTAAGGAATACATTAGTTAACTTCAGTGCATGGACAGTTTCAGTGGAGACCAGTGCAGAAATAGGTGAAAGAGCAGGTTAACTATCAGTTGTGACTATACTGTTGCTATTTGCAACACATAGATAGGTGGAGTAATCAATGAGGATTGTGCAGTTCAATCCAGGTGGTTTATCTATATAAAGAGACCATCCCATAGCATTGAAACACACAATTGAGGTTGGCTATCAAGTGGCTAAAGGTTGGAGCATGAGTTTTGCTAGATCTAGCTTGATAGTGTGTAGCATGGAAGGTAGTGCATGAGAGCTTGCAAAGAGCTTTGTACTATGATTGTTACATGATCTCCATGACATGTATAATATACAGATAGTTGGGGGTTTTCAGCTTTAAGCTTTCCCGTGAAATACTGTGTTCATATGTGTGAATTTTTATGGCTTTAATGTGTGCATGCAATTGATTTTATTTCCGCATGTGATGATCAATGGTAGAAGAGATTCTGTATTATGCATGAAGCTAAAATAGTGTGTGATTAGGAGAATCTCTGTGAATAAGTGATTTATTCAGAAATTTCTACATGGGGAGCATGTGGATACACCCAGTATGTCGCAAGGGTCACCTGTGTTGGAGACTTCTTTGACCATATCGATTGACATCTTAGTAGAGAGAGTAGAGCTTACCCTAGTAGTGCCATCCATTGAGGTGATTACTGGGGTAGTGTCTGAGTCTTCGGGTGGTAGTAGCGCGCGACAGATGGGTGTGGTGCCAGGAGATGTATCCACCTTTGATGATGCACTAGGAGATATAGAGGTATTAGACGATGGTCGCACATAACAGTGTCATCAACTTTGAACCGACCTTCTAGTTTTGAAAGGGAAAGCCACGTCAGTATGAGAGGATATTTTGTTAGAGAACGAGGAGCTAGAGGGCATGAGAGTGGTTTGTGCCGAGTCAGCAGCTAAGTTTTCCAAAATTGGGGAATGAATGGATTCCCTAATGGTATAGATAGAGGCACATTAGAGTGTCAGAGCAGCCCCCTTCAGGTATGCATAGACAGGGCTAGCAGCATTGTTGGGTCACCTCTTTCCATTGGAGAGAGAGAGGCGGAGCCACCTAGTCATATCTCATACGTTGAATTGGTTAGCGGGATGAGACGATCCGAATTGCATAGGGTGCATCATCTACATGTTGAGATTGGATGGCGATAGATTTTGAGTTGGTACCCGGTGGAGCGGGTTATGGAGATAGTGGTGGACTCGAGTGTAGTTCAGCAGGAGTTTCCAGGTGCTGGGAATATAGGAACCCCAGACTTGCATTGGGATCTAGGCGAAACTACCTGTTGTTTCCCAGGTAGGTTGGTTGACTATGTCCTATAGGGTACAGTTGGCCTAGAAGTTGAGCATGCACATTCGCTAGGGGAGTTTCGGTTAGCTCCAGTGGCCAACCAATCTATCGACAGACTCCCTAGGTTGTCTTGGTATGACACTTATACGCGGGGTCACAAGGTGATCAACATACCTTGGCAGGAGCTTGTCAAAGGAGGTGGCATTGGCAGGCCACCAGATGGTGCCTTGTATGGAGCCAAGGATTCTTCACCTTTGTGTGGGGCACATAGGTCACAGCGGAGCCAAGAAGCGGTGGTATCACTACTGACACATAGGGAGATTCACTTCTCGGACCCCTCGGGAGGGTTTGGAGTGATGATCCATTCGTCGATGGGTATAGCCATGCGACAATGGAGGTGATGATACCGATTGGGGGTGATCCGACATGTAGAGACACAAATCTAGGCCATCACATCCAAGGATGTGTGGGAACATCTAGCATTGAGCAGTGGGCTTCCGGTGGACATGGAGTTGCATGTTGGTGTACCATAGTGTGTGGGACTGCATTGTGGAGTAGGAGTGTCCTATATCACATTTGGAACACGCGAGGAGTGACCAATGCCTTGACACAGACAAGGCACGAGATGGTAAAGGGTGGTACAGTAGTAGTAGTAGGGGGTATCCAACAGTGCACAGGGGTATACCTCAGTGTGTAGTGGCATGTCGAGGAGTACACCAATGATCGGTGGTATGCGAGGGAGTACGGTGCTGCACAGCAGAATTTTAGAGTATTGCCTCCAGCGGGATTCACGGACAAGGACATCGGGCTTACCTTTGGGGGTAGTTCACCCAGGATCGATGGGGAGACAGATGAGTGATACTTGACAGTATCTGTGGGGACTCACACACCTGACCCTCTTCTACATCACTCACGGGCACAATTGATTTTGTTATTTTCCTTTGGCACTTTGGGCATGAGCAGCGGGGTACGCGAGGCTCACCGAAGAGATTTGGATGACACTCACCACACTAGGGGAGAGACTTCTTAGCAGTGGCACTCGGTCGGTGCGCTACTTGACAGCTGCAGGTTAGGGGATGAGATGATCCCTTGCAGGGGTGGCACATCAGTCATCGTTGAGCCTATGCTTGGGGAGCGGGTCATGAGGGAGACATGCATCACTATTTTATCAGGGCATGTCGAGACCATGCATGAGCAGAGGATACTGGGTATAGCAGAGGTAGCATCCCAGTATGTGTCTGGGCTTGAGACAATCAATCGACACATTATCGAGAGGGTGGATGGTAGATCCAGTGGAGATGGTTGGCAGGGATAGGAGGGATCCACATACCTTGAGTCAATTGCGAGTATCAAATATCTATCTATTGATTGCATTTAGGCGGTGGCTATTTGTCACATATTGATTCCAGCGATCATCGGTAGTACACAGTGGCCGACACAAGGCAGGTTAGCATGCATCATATTTTCCAATGATATATGGACCCTCTATATTGGTCACGAGTAGGGACTAGAGATGAGGCACGGAGGGATTCCTGCAGTTTCAGAGCTATGGTGCAACAGGTCCGACTATGGGATGCAGAGATTTAGTGATTGATAGTCCATTCTGTCTCATGATGGTCGGATTCAGGACAGAGAATGATCTAGTTCACTGTTTGGTTGGCACATGGGGGTGCACAAAGGCCTTCATCATGGCAAGGCAGAATTTCTATGTTGCTGCATAGATTCAGAGCTACATTCAGAGGGGTAGGTATTGGCATCATGGTGATTCCTGTTCTGGATGATTTTATCTCTCATATATCTCCTTCCACTAGGTCTTAGGAGAGGAGGATACAATCTGCGCATGACAGGGAGTATCTCATGATCAGAGTAGCACAACATTAGAATGGTGGTACCTCTAACATATTAGCAGGATACTTGAGCATTATAGCTCTACACAGCTTGATAAACTCTCAGGGTGAGCTGTATACTACATGGGGAGATCATGTATATCTTCCATCGGGATTTAGCGAGTCATTGATGAAGTGGTGGACTTCATTAGCATGGTAGGATGGTGAGTGGAGTAGGTGGAGCTGCATGTTGGACATGATGGCTTGGGATCCTAGCATTTAGAGATCCCTCCATATCAGGGTGATACAAAGGACAGGGAATATTCAGTGGCGCATCTGGGACCCAAGCACATTTTACAGTGATGGTGGGGAGCATCAGCTAGAGAGGAGGCTTGTTCAGGCATTTCTTGAGGACAAGAAATTTTTGACAGCGAGGACTGTAATATTCCCAATTAGCAGCAGCTAATTGGAAATATTAATTTTGACTAATTTTTCCTTTATAAAGTTAAAATATAAATAATGTGGGTGAAGGAGCACTTAGATTAGACTTAGGATAAAAGCATCCGCTAAAGTCACTAAGGAGACATATCGAATTAGCAAGGTGGGGCTTAGTGGCCAAGTGGCAATGCAAGGATTGGTGGGGCCTAGGTGAGGGAGAGGCTCACCAAACATAAAAGGAGGAAGGGTCTCCTCATTCTCATTAATTCTGGTTATGCATTTTGAGAATTGTCTTCTTGACATTGAGCACGGTTGTTATTTATCAAAGTCTTCACGTACTGTTTAATACATTGGGCGTCTCTGTTCGGAGATCCTAACCTCATCTCTGGGGGACTTCGAGTGCCTGCTAGTGTGAGAAGTTCCATCCTTATTTTGTCAGTGGGAGTTACAACTATCACGGGAGGAGCACCCATGTAGAAAGACAGCGCAGTCAGTGAGAGGGAGGATGTAGTCTTGTGGAGAGGTTGTTCCGGATTGGGAGTTTGAGGTGGATTCAGCCCGAGATAGTGGATAAGGGGCTAGCCCTTCCCTATTATAGTGTTTTGTTGAAGTTACGGACCAGATTTTGGAGCCGTTCATTCAGAGCCAACATCCCTCCTTGAGGTGCAGCGCAAAGCCTCAAGGGAGCTCTTTTTGGGGGTCGTCCATTTCTAAAAATATTTATGGGTTTTTTTGGGTTTTTGGACTAGAGACCATTCCCAAAGTTTTAGAATTATCTAGGGTGGGGAGCAGCCCCAAATATTCATTCCATTCCAGTAGTATTAGCAGTAGGAGCAACACGACAATAGCACCAACATCTTGGAGATTACGCAGTCATTGAGGGAGCAGCCATTTCACGATATATTCTGAGAGTATTTCTATGCTTGCCTAGTGCAAGCCAAGGTGCCATCATTCGTATCACCTTTGTATTCTTTTAATCTTTCAGTACTCAATAAAATGGCTCAGCGTTATCCATATTTTGTATGGTTCATTTTATGCCTCTCTAGTTGTTGTAGTTTCTTGTTTATGTGCTTTATATTACTGTTTGTTTATATTCAGAATATTACAAGTCCTCTAAATATACCATATTGCCTTCTTATTTTTCCTTTCATTGTCACTTTTGTGGAAAAATTTTGTATTTAGATCTCCTTCCTTGAGCCAATTTATTTTTCTCTTTAATTTCCATGTGAGTTCTTCAATATTTAGGATCTCCATCCTCCTTTTTTGTAGCTTGTCAATTAATTTGCATGTCTCTTTATCAGGTCCCTTGTTAAGAAACTCAGCATGTATATCACTAATATTTTTCATTATTTCCTTCAACTCAGCTTTGAGCATATCCTTTTTCTTAATTTCCCATTCCTTTGTAATGCATTTGATCCTTTGGATTTTTGCATGAAATCTTTCCCAACAGAATATACCTTCATATAGTATATTGTCAATCCAGTTCACCTTTACGAGCTGATTGTATTCAGCATCATCCAAGCAAGCTTGGTTGAATTTGAAAGGCACCACATATCGCCTACTCTCATCTCACCATGAAACAATAATGGCCATATGATCCGACAAGTCCGCCACCAACATCATGGATCTCAGATGCCCCAATTGATTAAGCAGAGTTTTGTCCACCATTTCTATGTCTAATATTTTTCCAATATAATCCTTGTCTGCTCTTCAATTGGTCTAAGTTGGAAGTAGAGGAAACGACTGTATATATTTTAGGTGGAACTTTTCAAAAATTCTGCCAATGTGATCCACCATAGGGTCAAGTCTGGATTTGAGTCCCCATGATTCATTAGAGTGGAGAGTAGAGTTGAAATCCCTGAGGAAAATCAGATTATCCATATATAGAATGCTAGACTTATACAACTAAGTCCAGAAGGTAGTTCTATTTTGACATGGAGCATATAAAATAAATATAGTAAAGGGGCCATTGAATCCACGTAAACTCCCAGATAGAAAAATACCTCCAAAAATGCTATAATCTTGAAACTTTACATAAGAAGGATTCCACATAGCAAGTAAACCTCTTGTGTCCAACTGTATCCACAGCCATCGCATGCCAACCCAGTCTAATATTAATATAGTGTCAATTTCTTTCAATCTGCAACAGAGAGTCTCCTGAAAAAGAGAAATAAAAGGGTCTTCTTCATTTATCATTTCCTATAGGCGAGAGTGTTTGGAGGAGTCGCCCATAACCCCCATATTTAGAGAAAGGATGGAGGTCATTTGGAAACTCCGGAATGGATGCTTGCTCTAAGCACCATGAGCTCATCAGAAGTAGAGATGGTAACATCCATTAAGTCCAGAAAGTCATCTCAGAAAAGAGATTTGGTTTTAAGTCTACCCCTAAAATTCCTTCTCCAATATTTATATTTTTTACGCACAGTGAAGTTATTCCTAGAGACAAGTGCGATGACAACATCAAGTTCCTGTGGAACCCTATCAAAAATGGTTAAGGTAGCAAGATCGAGGTTCGGGTTACCTTGTAGGGAATGTAGGTCACTACCAACACTGTTTATGGGAGAATCCAATATGTCCAAATATTCATTATACCGTGGAGACTGAGGGGAAGCCAATTCCAGAGGAGGCATGGAGGGAGATATATGCAATGGAACAACAAGAGCATTGGATGGCATGGAGGGGGATACATGCACAGGTGCGATAGGGGTGGTGGATCGTGGTGGTTCATCAGATGATTCTGATATCAAAGAAATGTTCTGGTCAACCCTACTGTCCATAATATTAGAGCAAATTTATACCACCTTATCATTAGAAAATATATGGGGTCTAGGATCGCTACAGTAGCAACATCATTGATAGGTGGAGAGGATTTATCACTAAGAGCGCTAAACGAAGCATATACCTCATCATCAGAAGACGACAAAAGAGACTTACCCGATGGGAGGTCATTGTGAGATCCAGTTGTCGCCTTGTCCTTCCAAGAGCCATTAATACTCGACTTTCACCGATGCACATTTCTGAATCTCATAGGGAAGCTTCCTTTCAGGTGTCCAGTGTGATGAAATATTAGGCACTGGAATTGTACGCCCCAGTAATCAACTCTCTGTCTATGCTGTCTTTGTCCGAATATCACGTCTACATCCCTCGGCAGACTGCCCTAGAAGCAAACCTCCACTAATAACCTGGAAATTCTCTTGTTAATGGCGCCATGAATGCGGGGGTCGATATACTTAGTACACCCAATGGAGTCTCCTATGGTTTAAGTAGCAAGTTATAGCTATTAACAATCCTAGATATATTTGAAAATAATTTTTGAGTACTTTGATTTATATGAAATAACAATATTTTAGGTAGAAACAAAAATATAAATTTTGATTTATATGAAATTATTTATTTTGAGTGGAAAAAAGAAAATAAATTATTTATTTTTAGTGGTGAAAAAGAAAATAAATTATTTTTTTAAATTGAAATCAAATATTTTAAATTTATTTTTTTCAACATTCATAAATTACTTATTTTATTTTAAAGTGTAGTGAAGTACTTTGACTTTGTTATTTCAATATTCATAAATTATTTCAAGAAACAAATAGCTTGATCCACTATTAGAAATTGAAAAATGATCAAATGTGTACACTAGGTTCAACTACACAAATTGAATTAAACTTCGTTCCATAGGTATAGATAATCAAAACGTGCTATCTTCTATTTAGGTTGTGGCCATTATTTCAGGGTCATTAACCTTTTTCTCAAATTCCCCATACTTCAGGTTATTCACTTTTTATATGGAAATGTGATCTAAAAATGTGCGATTTTTTAATTTATATTATTATTATTATTATTATTATTATTATTATTTAAAAATAAAATATTGATTATTTCTTTGTTATTTAATTTATATATATATATATATATATATATATATATATTTAAATTAATATCACTAAATTTTTATATTAAATACAAATTAAATTTAAATTTTATAATCGATTTATGATATTGAATTAAAATAAGCACTAGCATCATAATATAATGAGTTTTGAATTTTTTTGAAGCCAGTTATAATCTAGCAACTTTACAACCGTTTTAATTCTTAATATCCATTAGGGTTATGTTTGATATTTATTAGTTGTTTTAATATGTTTTATTGGTTTTTTTACTATCTTAAAGGACACATCTTTGAAGGTATTTTTCCAAAAGACTTATAGATATAGATAAAATTTAAAGTGCATAGCAAACTTATGGTAGAGAAAGTTTATTGAGTAGATCAATAATACTTAACAACTTGCAATCTTTTGAAAAAAAATCATGAACAATGTGTTGGATAACCAACTAAGAATCTACCAATAATACCAAAATTTTACTGTATTTTTTTCTGTCAAAAGGAAACCCTTACATATTCCATATGTCTCTTCCCCATTATTTTTCTAATTACATAAAATCTACTATATTCAATTTTATTTTTTCCATCAAAGTTGAGAACAAACCCTCACTTCTACTACACCTTTATTAACATACTTTTGATAATAATGTGATGACCTGATTTTGAACATTTCATCTAAATTCATTTATTAATAAATTTTGTTAAATATCCAATTAAAATTACAAAAATTATAGTTTTGATTTGATTTCGAAAAAATACCTATTTTTCCATTTCTAAATATTTGTTTTCTAGATAATTATAATTTAATGAATATCTTCACAAAGCTTCACTATCTCACCATTTCATAGTGTGCCTAATGGTTAAGAGCATGTATTTCCTCTTGAAAGGTCATAGGTTCAAAACTAAAGGGGTCTAGAGTATGATGTATGCCTTTTCACATGATACAATAAATAGAATCATCGTTTTAGTAATTGAAATAGATAGGAGTTTTGCTCTCAAATTTTTTTGGAACTATATTCTGAAAATTTATTAACATTTTAATGCGATATTATTATACTTATGAATGGTTGTAATCATAAAATTATTTGTTTGAAAAAAAAAACTAGTTTATAACATTTAAAAATCCTATATTATGATTAAATTAAATTTATATATTTAAATAACTTATAAAATAGTAATAATTAATAAAAAATTATTTAAATTTACTTTAAAAGTTATATATGGGTTTCACAACTACAATCTAGTAGTAACTACCAAAGTAGTTCACTTTCAAGCATGTTGATATGGGCTATGTCTTTGTTCCAAGAGGTTAAATCAATTTTATTTTTTCCAGTTTCACAACTAATTTTTCATGGAAAGTAGAACAAGGTTCCTCACTCCACTTTTGAGGTTGTTTTACAACATCAAGATGGCTTAGATGGCCCTGTCCTAGTGGTTTAATAACCAAGTAACAAGGACCAGTTTGTCTCACACACTAATCGAAAGCACCATAGGGATTAAATTCCTCCACTTTTCTCCCCACTAATCCTCTAGGATTTGATACACTATATAATGGCCTCCATATTAAGAGATGCAATGAATATCACCTGAGATTATGAACACTTCTTCTAAGAAAATCCAATCTAGCTGGGTAATTTGACTTATTGTAGATTCTTTGTTGGCTCTCTTTGGATTTATTTTCATTTATGTTATTTGTGACCACTCTTATTCATCTTATTTCACATTTTCACCATTTCGTTCCTTCACTCTTCACTTCTTCGATCGCACATGAATTTTCTCTTCCTTCACACCTTCAACAATGTTTTCATGTAGCTTCCCTTCTCCAAACTACATTGCATGATGAAGGGGATAGAAATCGAATTTTCATAGCTCATGTTTCTTGTTCCAAAAAATTTATGGCTATCAGTGCGTGCGAGTACTTGGGTCAGGTAGTAATGAAGGAAATTAAGTGAAACTAGTACGATCTTTCTCATGGCACACCATCTGAAACCATACAAGCACACAACAAATACTCTAACAAAAATATTAAATCTTTCCCTTAATATTTTTGGATCCATATGTCCCACCCCTTAGCCAACAATCAAAATATTTTCATATAAATTTACATATGTCCATGATTAACACAATTGTGTTTGCATACATGAGGTCCTATGAAAAAGGGTTGTTACACGAAGATGTCAAATGCTTACTTATTGTGTGTGGCCAAATCAATCGATCCTTGTGAAGATGCAAATAATTTTTCCATACTGATTCAATGAAGGGACATTTCAAGAATAAATAAATGGTAGACTCTTCATAGGAAAAAAAATGATGGTATCGAGAAGGAAGAGTTATTCCCCTTTTTATTAATTTTCGGTACTGAAGATCTTTTGATGTTGTAAAATCCAAAAATATATATACCTTTTAAGAGGAGTGTCTGGAGTCCAAATATTTTTCCATATGTGATAACTTGGAGGAGTTCCCTGGAGGAAAAGTAGTTGTCGATGTCCTTGTTTGAAAAATATTCAAAGGATTTTAATCTTGTTCTATATTCCTCCTTCTTGTACCTAGGAACACACTTTGATTATCTTGGAGAGGATTAAATGTGAACTTTAGATTTTTTGTTGCCTTATTACAAAGGCTTAAACGTGTCCCTTGGAATTGAACTAGGATGGATAGGAAAACAATTCATGCTCCTAATCACTCAAACTACTAACCTAAGACTTCTTTTTTAATTACCAGATACATTCCCATTATGTTTGAGACAACTCCCATGCCTAGTATAAGGGAGTTATTTGGTTTTACCAAAACTAAATTAACTGCTATATAGTTTTTTTTCCTTTTCAAGAAAAAATCATAATTTTATTCAACCTAACAAACAAGGATCAAAATTACTTTCTATAGATGCTTGAAGCATTGTATCAAGTCATCCTTTCGGTTGATGCTAAAAAATAAAAAATATTAGAAATATTAAATAAATTTATCATCACTAAGTGTGATAAAAATCCCTTAGCTTCCCCTTTTATCCTTTATTTTTCTCCACATTTAGCCAACCTCCTTAATTAGGACAGACGAATACTATTTCTTCTTTGTTCTACCTACTCCTCTATTTTCATGTATTTGTTTGTGCTAATATTTTTCTACCTATATAATTGTTAATTCATTGTCTTTCTTAGAGTGATTTGTAGTGTATTTGTGCTTGGTTTCTCCCTCGTCATCTTGAGGTACTTGTTGATTCTTTCCTCCACTTTTTGATGATTCTCATATGTTTCTTCTTCTTCCTCTTCTGATGTTAGATTTGGTACTCAGCTATCAATTTGACTTTTGGTGTCGTTTTTTTTCCTTTTTGTAATATTTATAGCTTGTGGGTATTTATTTTTCCCATTTTTTGAAAAATTTGACACTTGAATGTTATGTTTTCAAAATGTAGTATTTGATACCTCTTAAAATATTTATGCGCCAGATGTGTATAATCTCGTAGGCCTTTACTAAGGTCTATCTCAACAGAAATTTTAGAAAAGTTCATAAAACCCTTTTCATATATTTGTTGGTATTTCTTTAGAAACCTCCCCAAACTGTTTCCAATACCTTATAATACTTGGTGGTTCTAGAGAGGGAGAGAAATATTTTTTTCTCTCACTCATACTCTCATCTTTGTAACCACCATTTTTGTACTGTCAAAATATCAAAACTATGGAGTTATGAAGAGGGCTGCCTTGCTACAAAACCATGGCCCCTCATTTAAATCGAAGTTTAGATCTTTCTTAATGTGTAATTTTACAAGAAAAACTTGGTGGAGCACAAATATCATAGTTCTTGGTCTAGTTGATGAATACCCTCTGATGGTAGTCAAAGATCTGGAGTTGTTCACATATGATCTCCAGGAAAATAGAAACCAAATGACTACAAAACTCATAAAAGACCCACAGTTATTCCAGGAAAGGAAAAAAAACAATAATAAAGGGTGAGTATTTTTTTTCAGTATGCTCAGCTTCGATATGAAGATCAAAACTCCTTACAAAACCATCATCTTTGCCCTAAAAATTTTCAATGCTAAGCAATGGAATTCTAAGTTTTCATAGGTTTCTTGGAACATTGTGAATGATGGATTGATGATGACGATGTGTCTCTCATTAAAACATCACCAAGAGGATGATGTGGTTTTCTATCTGGAATTGAGGCATTGCGAGGTCCACTTTCCATCAGATACAGAGAAACCATGGTGGTTGGAGATTGATACTTGAAGATGTTCCTCAACTTGAATATATCAGCAGTCAAATGCTTGATTTTTATGGGATTTGAAGGTCTCACACCCCAAGTATCCCACCAAATGCTCCTTAGATTTGGAATAAATCGTCTTCTATTTCGATTACCATTAGATACAGAGAACCCATAGTGTTTGGAATTTGATACGTCTATTCCTCAAATTGAAGATATTCGTAGTCAACTACTGGAGTTTTATAGGAGGATTGTAATGTATACCTCCCCTCAAATCTACCCAAGTAATCGACAAACCAGGGTAAAAGTGATATTAATGGAAATTATGACTACACTCAACCTCCTTAGTGACTTCAAGGAAGTGGAATTGAAGCAGAAAACCATAACACAAACCTCTTATACTTTCTATAGGACCCCTAAAGGTTATCCCAATCATCCATGTAAATTTTCCATTTGTCCCACTAATTTTTAATAAAGAAAACCCCAGGACGCTCTCATGATATGGGTAAGGGTGCATCTGGGAGGCTGTCGTCACACTCACGACAAAGCCATGCATTCAGTCATGGATGGTTTCCCTCATAATTGTGCTAGCATCTACAGGATTTATAGAACTTTTTAAGCTCAGAATCTAAGGCACTTCCGATAAGTTCATGTAGATTCCAGAATCCATAAAACACACGATGAAAATGATAATAAACAAAAACCATCTCCATGTCTAGGCCTGACCATCCCCAACCAAGACTGAAATTCTATCAAAGACTTGGAATCAATGCAATCTAGAGGTCCAGGATACAAGGCAGAGCATGAATGATTGAAAACTCTTATGATAGATTATAAGAAGGATCACTACCCTCTTTCTTGAGTTTTTATGACATCAATTAGGTATTGCATCCATTATTTTAACATTTACAAGTAAATATGTGAAACAAACATGACTTGAACTAGTCATATAACCATGCTTATAACCAACATACAACCATGTAAATAAAAATGAGATAAAATCAATTAAATATGCACATTAACAAGTGAAAAATAAAGAGAACTTATATTTTATTAAACATAGGTAAGAGCTTAGCAGGTTCAGGACTTCCACGTACAACCCTACTACAACCATGGCTGAGCTAAATATCTCTTCAGCTAGTCACCCACACGCAATATTCTAAGCATGAATATCAGTTCTCATGGATAATCCAATCCAAAAACAACCAAGGGAATCGAGAGGTTAAACCACATCCATATTCACCATATCGTGATCACACCTAAAGTAGTTCCAAGATCACAAAATCAAATCAATCTTGGAATTCCTCGAGAATCCATCACTATCCTTGAGGAATTTTCTATCTCCTTCTCTCTCGAGATTCACTGCAATCCACACTGGTTCACTAGGCCCTAAATTGAGACACCACCCTTAGGATTTACCATATATCCTGCCAATATCGGTAAAGGGATTCCTAGTGATTTGGGAATTTCTTGAGACCACCTCCACCATAGATTTTGAAAAAAATATGACAATTTTAAAGTTCAAAACTAAGATCAATCCCATCATACCATGGTTATCTGGAAAAGGTAATGAAAGGCTAAAAACCACTATCAAAACCCGACAAAACCATGCCACTAAAAACAAGAGAGAGAAATACAAACATGAATAAGCCATGCATTTCCAAAGCATCTAGGAAGCCACACATGAAAATATTCCTATTCAAGCTACTTGATCATGCTCTTCCTTTCTTGATATTTTCCTTCCTTCCCTTTATGTGTCCTTGCTTTTCTTTCTTTTCCCTTTCTTGCTCCAATGTTGAAATGCTCCAAGAAAACTCTAAGTGTCAAGAGTGTGAGAGAGAGGAAATAATGAGAGAGCTCTAAAAGTGATCTGACAAAAGGCTTGAGCCAACATCTTGTCAACTGAACCTCAAAAGCCTTTTTATCATTGAGGCCTCTATTTTTTTCATTTTCCTCCTCACACATGCAACCTTTGATATTTCATCTTCATTTTCAACTATTTTCCATTTTTTTCATAAATAAAATGCCAATTAATGCCTCATGCCTTTCCAAAGCCTTTCTCATTTCCTTTTCCAATTTCCTTTAGCCATAATAGCTGAAATGAACACCCACTAGGATGTTTTCCCCACCATTCAACTTGAAATAACTGTCCCTTGCGTGTGGTCTTATTTTTTCCCTTTATTAACTTTTATTACATGAACTTTTAACTTGGGTCTGCTACAAGGGGAAGGTTTCCAAATGATCCTTAGAGGTGGAATAGCCCATATGTTGCTAATATTAGTGCATGCCACATAACCACAAGTATGATTTCATGCGCCCCTATTGATTCGAGGGAGGAAGATTCACATCCTGCAAGAAGTGTCATTGAATAATGTTGGGCGTGACAGAGTTGGAACAATATACTGATTACAAAAAAAGTTGATGTATCCCCTCGCATGGAAACATTTTATGAAATGATGTTATATTACTTGGAACCTTGATTTTTTTTGTTTTCTTGACTATTTATGTTTTCCTTAAGTAGAAAATCATTTCTATTGACTTCGTTTTGGTTAAGTATAAATTCTTAGATATTATTTTTTTAAACAGTGATATATAATTTGATATCATTCTTTCTTTCAATATTTTCCTTTTTTTCAATATTAATAAATTGATAATTATTCTTTTAAACAATGATTAAGTACGTTGAATTCATTCATTCTTTCAATATTCATAAATTATTTCCAGAAACAAATTCCTTGATCGATTATTAGAAATTTTAAAAATGATCAAATTTGTACACCTTGTCTAAAGACAGATATTCAATTAAACTTCAAACGTCATTGAATAGATAATGATAATGAAACTGTGATATTGACTACTTATGGTTCTTATGATTATTTCATGGCTCTTTAATTTTTGTTGTTTAAACTAGTTTTTTGAGTCCATATATGGATTCAACACCCTCCAAACACTTCAATTGTGAAGATTTCACCTATCAAATGTGTGATTTCAATGAATTCCTGCTACAAGAAAACTTTCCAAAATGTTTCACTTAAAGACTATTGGTTAATGTTTTATATGAGAAATATTATTTCAAGGTTATTAACTTTTTATATGTGAAATATGATCTAAAAATGAGTGATTTCTTAATTTATATTATTTTATTATTTATTTTTAAATTATAATTTGACAAAATAATATATTATTTTTCTATCATATTTAAATTGTATAAATTATTTTTAAATTGATGTGATAATTATTTTTTTACTTAGTGAAAGAAATAATTAAATTCTATAATTTATGTTGAAAATTATTTGAAATCATATATACATATATATAACTAAGTGTGATTAAAATATGATAATGCATCAAAATAGGCACCCTTATAATGGCCTATGTAGAAAGTTGTCACAATGAAAACATGAGGCCAATTATACCTCTGGCTTATATAGAAGGTTAGCACAATGAAAATATGAGGCCAATTAAACCTATGGCCTATATAGAAGGTTAGCACAATCAAAATATGAGGCCTATAATATTTGTAACGTGACAACATTACAATGATACTTATTATTAATATGACTGAAGGTTTTTGAAGGTACTTTTGAGAAAAACTTCAGAATATAGACAAAATTTACCTTTCATAGCAAACTAACTGATAAGGAATAGTTGTGAGAGAATGAGTACCATTTCTCATTAACATTATGTATCCAAGTTATTTATGCATCCAAGTTAGGAATATTTGTGAGAGAATGAATATCATTTCTCATTAGGACTTATGCATGTAAGTTTACACTTTTACTGACGAGATTTTTTTTTCCATATTTGTTCACTCTCAAACATATGAAAGAAGCTAATAGTAGAGAAATATTCCTCAATAGATCAATAATAATTAGCAACTTTCAATCCTTATGAAAAATTCCATAAACAAGGGGAGACATTACATTAAGCAACAACTCTAACCTCAACCCCTTGTGGCTTGATGAAGATAATAACTTAACTAATAAATTCAAGAGAAAATCTCAAGAAATTATCGAGAACTTATTCGGTGCCAAGTTCCTCAAAATTTGCAGTTCCCAGAACCTAATTATTTGTAACGGTATTAATAAGTTTCCCCTCTATATTCAAATGACATGTTTCCATTCTCTAGGTAGTAGTGTCGTGGATTATGCAATTTCTGACATCCTTGTCCTCAACCATATTACAAACTGTGAGCTTCTTAATGGATTCAAGCCTGAATCTCACCGCAGACCTCTATCCCTAACCTCTAATATTGCTATGCATTCCAGCCACATGCAAGAGACCAATGAGATAAAAAGACACATTTGCTTCGACAGAAGCAAAACCGGCCTCTTTTTAAGGGATTTAGAGAGGGATTTAGGCCCAATGAATTATAATGATAACATTGATCAAATTTATTACCATTTCACTACTATCCTTTCCAACACCATCAACAAGTTTTCTAGTGAGATTTCATTTAAGTAGTCTAATAGAAATTCCAATCCATGGTATGAAAAAGATTTCGAAATTCCTAGGAAAGCGATTAAACACTCTCCTAATGAAATCATTAAGCTGTAAAATATCAATATATGAAAAAATATCATCAAGAGGAAGAAAATATCATATTAATAAAAGATAGGATTATCTTCTCTGCCTTTCTAAAATGGTGCCCAAAAACTTTTAGCGGAATGTTCTTGTCAGTAAAAAAAAATATAATCATTCTTTCCCATATTAAACTGGGACAACTATCTTAAGAAGTTGTATGACTCTTGTTACAGTGTGGGCACCACCTTAATAAGTCCAGTCAAGGAGGATGTATTCTCTCTTGATGATATTGAGTCTAGTATTAGTAAGCTTGCTAATGGGAAAGTTAAAGATATTGAAGGAAACCAAATAGAGATCCTTAAAATAGGAATATATAACCTCATTCCTTATCAACACAAGCTTCTCAATTTAGCTGTAATGCACGGCTTTCCTTGGATTTGGACACAAAGCCTTATTGTTCCTATATTTAAAAATGGGGACAAGAGTGTTCCATCCAACTACAGGACTATTTTGGTTATCCATATCATGGTCAAGCTTTTTGGGCTCATTTTCGAGAAGAAGCTTAGCCTTTGGGTTAAAAGCAAGGGAAAAATAGCTAAAGGGAAAGCTAGTTTTAGGAGACATCACTTGAATATTTACCATCTGGTCACTCTTATAATCATTGCGGAGGAATCTTGCAATATTAAAGTCGATCTCTTCTATTGCTTTGTGGACTTTAGAAAATTTGTCGACATTATCCCTTGAGATAAACTTTTGGAGAGACTTAAAGATATCATGGTCCCTCCTGAGCTGAGGATTACTATGATCTGTCTCTATGAGACCATCACTACTAAGGTTAAGCACAAAGAGGGGTGGCCTAAAGACATAAAATTCAATATTGGAGTTAATCAAGGGTGTCCCTTATCCCCAACCCTTTTTAGCATATACATCGATAAGCTAGAGGAGTGTCTGGAATATGCGAGGTGTAAGGGCACCAAGCTTCCTGGTGTTCTCATTACTCTTCTTCTCTATTCCATGTTGTTAAACTAGCTCCAAAAATAGAAGAAAAGAGATATCAACGCCTTAGAAATAAGCCACTTTGAGGGGGCAACCTCCAATACATTACATGAATGAACAATTATTGGATGATACAAATTACAAAACCTCCTTTCTATATATAGGAGTCCATGGGGCCACAATGTTATACTAGCCGACCTAACAATAATAATTTAAGGGCACAATAATAACAATATGGGAGTTACAGGGGTACAATAATAACAATAAGGGGGTTACACTAACAACAATAAGGGACTATGCTAGTAATATAGGGATCTAACATGCCCCTCTCCTTCAAAAAAGTGTTGTACTCAACGCTTGAGTAGCTCTAGGTGCTTCTATATAAAATTCTCATCCTCCCATGTAGAATATTCAGTGGGTAAATTCTTCCACTTGATGAGATACTCTGAAATTGATTGATTTCATAGCTATCGAGTTCTTGTTTCCGTGACTACTTTAGGTTCCAATATGATTTCTCCTTCCTCATCAAGTTCTGGCAATATTGTTTCAACTGGAAGATTTTCACCTATAACTTTCTTTAAGCATGAAACATGGAAAACTGGATGCACTCATGAAGAAGCAAGAAGCTCCAATTTGTATGCCATAGTACCAATCTTTTGCAACACCTTGTAAGGACCATAGTACTTTGGTGATAATTTATTATCCTTCTTAGCTTGCTTGAGGGACATTTTTTTGTATAGTTGTAGCCGTAAAAATACCCAGTCTCCTACATCAAAACTTCTCTCGTTGTGATGTTGATATGCCTATTGTTTCATTTGATTTTGTCCCAAATTTAGGTTATCCTTTAAGAGTTGGAAAACTTATTGTTGATGCTCGATGTGATCTTCTACTGCTTGAACATTTGAATTTTCTCTTAAATATGATGTGATGGACTATGGATGATATCCATAATGTGCCATAAATGGGGTCACTTTTGCTGCAGTATGGAAGGAAGTGTCATACCACCATTCAGCGAGAGGTAACTACTTGACCCGTTGTGTCTGTTTATCAGATACAAAAAAATGAAGATATCCTTCCAAATATTTATTTACTATCTCAGTTTGACCATAAGATTGAAGATGATAAGATGAGCTATGAGCTAATTGCGTACCAAAACAAGATAATAACTCCGTCCAAAAATTTCCAGTCAAAATGGGATCTATGTCACTCACAATAACCCTTGGGTTTCCATGTAGCTTTTGGATTGTGTTGATAAATGTAGTAGAAACTATATGTGCTTTAAATGGATGAGATAATGCACAAAAGTGTGCATACTTGGTAATTCTATCAACTGACACCATGATGACACTCTTTCCTTCAAACTTAGGTAAACCTATGATAAAATCTATTGAAATCTCATCCCAAAGTTGACTTGGAATGGATAAATGTTGTAGAAAGACCCGGGGTCTTAATTGTCTCAAATTTATTCTATTGGAAAACCAAACATTCCGCCACAAATTTTTGAACATTAGATTTAAGGCCATCCCAAAAAATTTCCTTCTTCACCCTGTGGTATGTATTTTGAAATCCTAGGTGTCCTCCTAAAGGAGAAGTGTGCAATTCCAAAAGAATCTTTTTTTTTTCAGTTGGGAATTCTTACAAAGATATAAGCGATCTTTGTACCATAAGGAATCATTTTTCCAACTAAATGTATCAGATGTACTAGGATCTTACTGCAAATTTTGAATGAGTGTTCACACTTCTTCCTCCTTCTTCCATTCATCCCTTGCTTCAGTTGTCCAATCTTGTTGGATAATAGATATGGCACAAAGCAATGCTTCCACCTCTTCATTCTTTCTTGAGAGTGCATCTACAACAACATTTAGCTTCCCTTTTCTGTAGATTATTTGAAATCCATAACCCAACATCTTTGTGACCCATTTTTTCTACTCTTCTGAAGATATTCTTTGTTCCAAAAAGTGTTTAAGACTATCATGATCAGTTTTTACCTTGAAGTGTCTTCCCATTAGGTAAGCTCACCATTTCTTTAATGCATGCAGTATTGTTAACATTTCCTTCTCTTAAATAGTTTTTTTTAAATACTTTCCTTTGATTGGATGACTTTCAAAAGCAATGGGTCTTCCTTCTTGCATTAAAACAACACCAATTCCATTTCCTGAGGCATCACATTCCACAATAAAGGTTTTTGTGAAATCTGGTGTAACTAAGACCGGTGCTATGCATGTTTCTTCTTTAAGATGTTCAAAGGCCTTAGTTGCTTCAGGAGTCCATTAAAATGCATATTTCTTTAATAATGTTGTTAGAGGTGTTGTTATTCTCCCATAATTCTTAACAAACTTGTGATAACACCCTGTTAACCCAAGAAATCCTCGCAACTAATTTATGGTTGTGGGGACTTTCCATTCCTTAATGGCTTTAATTTTGTTAGGGTCTACCTTAGCACCCCCATGAGATAAAATATGACCCATATATTCCACCTATTGTACTCCAAAGAAACATTTGGATGTTTTTTCATATAATTGTTTGTCGTGCTATAGTTTGAGCACCCTATCAACATGTTGAACATGATCCTTCCAAGACCTGTTGTAGATTAGTATATCATCAAAAAATACTAGCACAAATTTTCTAAGGAAGGGTTTGAAAATGGAATTCATCAACCCTTGAAATGTATAAGGTGCATTGGTAAGGCCAAAAGGCATGACCAAAAATTCATAATGACCATCATGAGTCTGAAATGCCGTTTTCAGAATATCGTCAGTCTTCATTATAATTTGATGATATCTTGAATCAAGATCCAACTTGGTAAAATAAGTTTCTCCATGTAATTCATCCAATAATTCATCAATCAGAGAAATGGGAAATTTATCTTTAATGGTGAGCTTATTGAGCTCCCTATAATCCGGACACATGCACCCATGATCCATCCTTCTTGTGTACCAATACTACAGGAGCAGAGAAAGAACTTTAACTAGGTTGAATTATACCAGCCTCTAACATTTCTGCAATCATATGTTCAATTTATCTCTTTTGGACATAAGGATATCTATAAGGCCTGATGTTTAGAGAAACACTTCCTCGAATCAAATGAATAGCATGATCATGATCATGAATAGGTGGGAGTCCTTTGGGAGTTTTAAACACCTTGGAATGATTTTCCAAGACTTTTTGGAGATCTGAAGAAATAGATGATTGTGATGTTGGAACTTCTAGTGAGCATAATTATGTAGTTACGCCTCATTGTTATTTATTTAGAAGCTTTATCATGACATTAGAGCTTATTATATTTCCTGGATTCCCTGCAATACCCCATAATTCGACTTCCTTTCCTTCTGAAAAAATTTCAAGAAAATTTCTTGAAAATTAAAAGCTACCGTCCCCAAATATTGTAACCATTGTACTCCTAGTAAAACATCAACACCTCCTATAGGAATGGAAAGCATTGGACTATTCAATACATATTCCCCCATGGTTAGCTTGATATTATGGCATTTTCTAGAGTAGTTTATAGTTCCTCCATTTGCAACCATTACTTGACATTCTGGTGCTGGGTATAGGAAACAATTCAATTCCTTGGGTACCTTACATTGAATACAATTATGGATACTACCTGAATCAATAAACACTATTACCTTTTTCCTCTTGATACGTCCTTCTATCTTGAGAGTTTGAGGAGTGGTAATTCCTGGCAATGCATAACACGATATGGTCGGACTCCTTTCTTCCTCTTCTAGGATTGGTTCGTGGTGTATACCCGCTTCTTTTGAAGATTCTTGCTCATTTTCTTCTTCCTCTTCACAATCTATGTAAAATAATTTCTTCTTAGCACACTTATGAACTTTAGTGTATTTTATATCACAACTGTAGCAAAGCCCTTTTGCTCTTTTTTCTTCCAATTTTTGTGGTGTCAACCTTGTAGGTTGTGCAAATCTAGGAGAAGCAACACTTCTCTCTTTATAAAAGTGAGTGGTAGGCTTCCTTGTTGCCATAATTTTACATTCAATTTTTTTGGCCAACCTGAATGCCTGCTCCAATGAATCAGGTTCCAAAACGCGAACTTCATGTTGGATATTATCCTTTAAAGTACCTATGAAGAGATCAATCTTGTGTTCCCCAGAAATATCAATTACCATTATATTCAATTTTTGGAAGTCCTCAATGTGCTCCCCCACTGAACCCTTTTGTTTGAGATTTATCAATTAGCTGAAGAAGGTGTTGCACTTTTTATCCTCATAATGTGCTATCATTTCCTTCGTAAAAATTGACCAAGTGACAATTTTTTTACGGGAGCAAAGCCATCGATACCATACAAATGTATTTTTCTCTAAATGTAAAGTTGCAATGCGTACCTTTTGTGTGTTTTGCACATTATTGAGATGAAAATATTGCTCCATATGTAGTATCCATGTTACAGTATCCTTTGCATCAAACTTCCTCATATCCATTTTTGGAATATGGTGCTTCTTCCCTCCAACATTAGAGTTTATGAAATCACGATTAACATTTATCTTATTCTCATCATGAGTTTCATCTACTATATTTTCACGATTAGGAAAAATTTCTTGTATCAACTTTGCCAAACATTCTATGTCTAATTTTAGATCATTCTTCATGTTTTCCACGTTTTCTTTCATTTTTTTATCGATCTTAGCTTCCATGTCATCCATCTTAGCTTCCGTTCCCACTTCTATGCCATTCATCTTAGCTTCCTTGCCTTTCTTCAAATCATCCATCGTAGTTTCCACACCTTTCTTCAAAACTTCCATTTCAATTTTTGTTGCTCTTTGCGAGAGTGAAATTTGTTGCACTTGCTCTTGTAATTTTGATATGTCATGTTTCCATTCTTCGCCTTCATGAGTCATAATAGAGTCCTGTAAAGGCTTAAATGGTGTTGAATTATTTTAAGGGGCAATTTTAGAATCCAATACTGATATTTATTCTACAATATGCCCTTGGAATCAATTCAACTTGATTCTTCAAACAAGACTTATGCAATTCGAAAAAACAAATACACATCTTTTACTTGCTTTTGAGGAGCTCGATATTGAAATTGAATTATCTCTATAATTGCGAATCCCAAATATCTAAAATTCAGCCCTATAGTAGCCCTCTGAAGATTATTTCAAATTCCACAGGTCTGATCTGATTTGGATTCTTCAAGAAAAATTTAAGTCTAATCTCCCATAATGACCCAATTATGGACTAGTTCAGTAGAGCGAACTTGTACGACTTTCCACGTGTCATTGTTTCCTCCTTTGGCTCTGAAATTGATAGGAAACAAACTATTGTCCGTGTAATTGTGGGCACTTTTTACAGCATTCCAATATGATGCCCAGAGAGAGAGATATGAATATTTTTCCACAGTCACCTCTTTGAGATGAAATTCAGAAGCCTGAAAATGACCTAGCTTCCACAGATCATATCTCCGAAAATATTGCGAACCAAGACCTTAAATTTTGCGACGATGTTCCTCAATATTTCTGCTTCGAACTCTAAAATTTTTAGCTTCTGAACCTTCATAGAAACAAAGTTATAGCGAAAATACCATGATGACCTGTTTAGGTTAAATTAAGGAGCCTGCAAAATGACCTAAATTCCACAAATTATATCTCTAAAATTATTTCTAACCAACCTATGAAAGTTTGTGATGATCTTCCTCAGCATTTTGGCTTCACACATTAAAAATTTTAGCATCTGAACCTTTGTAGAAAACAAATTATAGCAAAAATGCCACGATGACCTATTTAGAGAAGCGAAACCCTAGAATCCAAAGCTCTGATACCAAATGTTGTGAAACCAGCTCCAAAAATAGAAGAAAAGAGGTATCAATGCCTTAGAAATAAGCCACTTCGAGGGGGAAACCTATAATACATTACATGAATGAACAATTCTTGGATGATACAAATTAAAAAACCTCCTTTCTATATATAGGAGTCCATGGGGCCACAATGTAATCCTAGCCAACCTAGCAATAATAATTTAAGGGCATAATAATAACAATATGGGGGTTACGGGGGTACAATAATAACAACAATGGGGTTACACTAACAATAATAAGGGACTATACTAGTAATATAGGGACCTAACATGCTAATTATATCATTCTTCTTGCAAAAATACATGACGATATTGAAAAGAAGCTTGAAATTCTTCATGACTACTGCTCCAAGATGGCTATGACAATTAATACTGATAAGACTAAAATCATGATCATTAAATCGAAAAATATCACCCATGGTTGTTTCATGTATAATAACCAGAGCTTAGAGTAGGTTTATTCTTATAAGTATTTGGGAATTTACTTCCCTCGTCATCTCAACTGGAATTATAGCATTGATAAAAGGATTATTAGGGGTTTGGAAACCTATTATGAGCTCAAAAACAATTCTAAGTCAGTCGATCTTTAAATTTTGAGTAAAAAGAGGTTCCTCTCTCAGACCCTCATCACCCTTGTTGTATTATACAAATTTGAAGTTTGGGGTTGTATTATATCTAGAGATTCATGGAGGAATATTTAGATGATTCAAAAGAAATTCATCACCTACAACCTTAAGATCAAGGGAAATAATCCCTATCATATCCTCTTGATCGAATCTAGTTTGTCCCCCAATGAGAGTACAACTATGTTTATATATATGATGTATAAGAAGAATCTTAACAACATGCAATAGAAAAGGCTCCCTAAAATTGCTTCTAACTGTAGTCCAAACCCTCACTTTCACCTCAAGCACGAGTGGCATAAGGATGCCCAGTTCTGGCTCAACCCTTGGGGAATTAAGGAGGAGCTGAGTATGGGAAGAAAATATAATATCAAAAATAATATTACCTCCACGTTTAAGGGCAAGACGTGGGAGGATTAAGAGTTGGAAGGTAAAAGGGAGCTAAGATAATATAAGGAACTGATCAAACCCACCCTTAATAATCAGAACTATCTCTCTGTGTTGTTGGGCAATAAGAAAAATATGAGCATCACTAAGATAAGAAGTAATGTTAGGTCCCTATATTACTGGTATAGTCCATTATTTTTATTACTGTAACCCCCTTATTGTTATTATTGTACCCCTGTAACCCCCATATTGTTATTATTGTGCCCTTACATTATTATTGTTAGGTCAGCTAGGATTACATTGTGGCCCCATGGACTCCTATATATAGAAGGTAGGTTTTGTCATTTGTATCATCCAAGAATTGTTCATTTATATAATGTATTGGAGGTTTCCCCCTCAAATTGGCTTATTTATAAGGTGTTGATCTTTTTTTTCTTCTATTTTTGGAGTTGGTTTCATAATATTTGGTATCATAGCTTTGGATTCTAGGGTTTCGCTACTCCAAATAGGTCACCATGGAATTTTAGCTATAAAATTTTTTTACGAAGGTTCAAAATATGAAATGTTTAGAGAGCGAAACCAAAATCCTAAGGAACATCTTGTAAAAGTTTCAGAACTTGGTTCGCAATATTTTCATAGATATGATATGTTGAAGTTAGGTTATTTTTAGGCTCCTGAATTTCACCTAAAACAGGTCATCGTGGAATTTTTGTTGTAACGTGTTTTCTACGAAGGGTCAAAAGATGAAATTTGTATAGAGTGAAGAAAAAATCCCATGGAACCTCCTCTAAAAATTTCAGATCTTGGTTCTCAATATTTTTGGAGATATGATATGTTGAAGTTAGGGCTTTTTTAGGTTTTCGAATTTCATCTCAAAGAGGTGACCGTGGGAAAATTGTCATAACTCTCTCTCTGAGCATTGGATGGAATTCTAGAAAAAGTGTCTGCAAATACACGAACTGTAGTATCCTGTATATCAATTTTAAAGTCAGAGGAAATAGTGACACCTGACATGTCCTACAACTTCGCTCTATTGAAGGAGTCCATAATTAGGTCATTGTGGGAGATTGGGCATAAATTTGTCTTGAAGAATCCAAATTAGGTTAGACTTCTATCATTCGAGAGAAGATTTAGAGTGCTACTACAAGGCTACATTTCAAATATTTAAAATCCAAAATCATAGAGATAATTCAATTTCAATATCGACCTCCTCAAAATCAAGAAAAAGGTGTGTATTTTTTTACGAATTGCATAAGTTTTGTTTGAAGAATCAATTTTAGTTAATTCCAAGGGAATATTGTAGAATAGATATCAGTATTGGGTTCTAAAATACCTCCTAAAAAGAATTCAACACCCATTAAGCCTTCAGAAGGCTCTACTATGGCTCATGAAGATGAAGAAATACAACATGACATATCAAAATTACAAGAGCAAGTGTACCAAATATTGCTCTTGCAACTAGAAACAAAAAATGAAATGGATGTTTTGAATAAAAGCATGCAAGCTATGATGGATGGTTTGAATAATTATATGGAAGAAAAAATGGATGGTTTGAAGAATAGTATGGAAGAAAAAATGAAAGGTTTGAAGGAAGGTATGGAAGGTTTGAAGGAAGGTTTGTCAAAGTTGATACAAGAAATGATTCCTAATGGCGAAAAGATGCATTTTCATGGACTCCTGAAGCAACTAAGGCCTTTGAACATCTTAAAGAGGCAATGTGCCTAGCACCAGTATTAGCTATGCCAAACTTCACAAAAACCTTTATTGTGGAATGTGATGCCTCAGGAAATGGAATTGCTATTGTTTTAATGCAAGAAGGAAGACCCATTTCTTTCCAAAGTCATCCAAGAAAAGGAAATTATTTACAAAAGGCTATTTATGAGAATGAAATTTTGGAAATACTACATTCACTAAAGAAATGGATACCTTACCTAATGGGAAGACACTTCAAGGTAAAAAATTATCATGATAATGTTAATTTTTTTTTGGAAAAAAGCCTATCTTCAGAAGAGCAACAAAAATGGGTCACAAAAATGTTGGGTTAAGACTTTGAAGACATCTACAAAAAAGGGAAGCTAAATGTTGTTGTAGATCCATTCTCAAGAAAGGATGAAGAGGTGGAAGGATTTTTTTGTTCCATTTCTATTATCAAACCAGATTGGATAACCGAAGCAAGGGATGGATGGAAGTAGGACGAAGATGTTTGGACACTCATTCAAAAGTTGCAGCAAGATCCTAGTACATTTGATGCATTTAGTTGGAAAAATGATTCCTTATGGTACAAAGATCGCTTATACATTTTCAAGAATTCTCAACTAAAACAAGAGATTCTTTTGGAATTGCACACTTCTCCTTTAGGAGGAAACTTTGTATTTTTAAAAACATACCACAGGGTGAAGAAAGAATCTTTTTGGGATAGCCTTAAATCTGATATTCAAAATTTTTTGGCAGAATTTTTGGTTTTGCAGTAGAATAAAGTTGAGACAATTAAGACCCCGAGTCTTTCTACAACCTTTATCCATTCCAAGTAAATGTTGCGAGGATATTTTAATGGATTTTATCATAGGTTTACCTAAGTCCAAATGAAAGAGTGTCATCATGGTGGTAGTTGATAGACTTACCAAGTATGCACACTTTTGTGCATTATCTCATCCATTTAAAGCAAGTACAATTGTTACTGCATTTATGGAAACAATTTAAAAGCTACATGGAAACCCGAAGATTATCGTAAGTGACAAAGATCCCATTTTTACAGGAAATTTTTTGATGGAATTATTTTCTTGTTTGGGTACTCAAATAGCTCAGAGCTCATCTTATCATCCTCAATCTGATGGTCAAACAAAGATAGTGAATAAATTTTTGGAAGGATATGTTTGTTTTTTTGTATCAAATAAGCAAGCACAATGGGTCAAGTGGTTACCTCTCGTTGAATGGTGGTATAACACTTCCTTCCATACTATAGCAAAAAATGACCCCATTTATGGCACTTTATGGATATCATCCACCATCCATCACATCTTCTTTCAGGGAAAAATCTAGGGTTCAAGCAGTGGAATATCACATCAAGCATCAAAAATAATTTCTCCATCTCTCAAAGGATAACCTAAATTTGGCACAAAGTTGAATGAAACAATAAGGAGATCAACATCGCAGTAAGACAAGTTTAGATGTAGGAGACTGGTTATTTTTATGGCTACAACCATACAAAAAAATGTCCCTCAAGCAATCTAAGAATGATAATAAATTATCTCCAAAGTACTATGGTCCTTACCAGTTGTTGCAAAATATTGGTACTATGGCATATAAATTGGAGCTTCCTTATTCTTCATGAGTGCATCCAGTTTTCCATGTTTCATGATTAAATAAGGTTATAGGGGACAAAATTCCAGTTCAAACAATATTGCTAGAACTTGATGAGGAAATAAAAATCATATTGGAACTTGAAGCAGTCATGGAAAGAAGAACTTGAAAGCTACGAAATCAATCAATTTCAGAGTATATCATCAAATGGAAGAACCCACCCACTAAAGATTCTACATGGGAGGATGATAATGTTATATAGAAGAACCCAGAGCTACTAAAGAATTGAGAACAACACTTTTTTGAAGGAGAGGAGCATGCTAGGTTCGTATATTACTAGTATAGTCCCTTATTGTTGTTAGTGTAACCCCCTTATTGTTATTTTTGTATTCCTATAACCCCCATAATGTTATTATTGTGCCCTTACATTATTATTGTTAGGTCGGCTAGGATTACATTATGGACCCATGGACTCCTATATATATAAGGGAGGTTTTGTCATTTGTATCATCCAAGAATTGTTCATTTATGTAATGTATTCAAGGTTTCCGCCATGAAGTGGCTTATTTATAAGGCATTGATATCTCTTTTCTTCTATTTTTGGAGCTGGTTTCATACAAACTAATTTCCATGAGCTTCAAAGTGACACCTGATGATGGTATATCCCCAATACCCCTTGGAATAATAGAATCTATCATATTTGTGATTCTAAGTAGGTGGAAGATGAAAAGCACATTCTTTTAGACTACCCCACTCTTACTATCATTTGCTCTGAATTCCCTACCATCTAACACACTTCCAATCTTCTTGACCTATTAATCCAACCCACCTATAACATGAATAACAAATCCTTCTCATGTAAAACAACCAATTTCCTTTTATGCAAAGGTTTTATGTGAAATACTTCTCACAAAAGATATTTATATCTTTTTGCATGACTGAAGCACCTCATGCACATAATCAATTCTAGTAGATCAAATATACTAGATAATTATTCATGTGCACTTAAGCAATACTCTTTTCAAGAGTCAAGTGTTTCTCTTTATACTTTTAATGTATATGCATCATGAGAACATACATGGTAACCTCTTAAAGGAAATAAGTTAATTCCTTTTAAAGAATTATCAACATAATTTTTATGTCTATATGTACATAAATAATTATTTTTATCCGGTTGAAATATCAAATAGAAGCACTTTGTTTTACATTGTTTTCCCCGTTTTAGCCATCCACTTTGGTCGTGGCTTGTGAACATATGGAAACTAATTTCGGAAAAACAAAATAGGTTTTTTTTTGGAACAAGCTTATTAAAAATAACCTCTCTCATTTGTTTCACAAGTGTCATGGTTTGGAATATTAGAATGAGTCATTGTAGCCCAAGTTCCGAGATTAAAATATTAAATAATTTCATGTTTTTGTCATGAAATTTGGGCACAATTTCCAAACAAATGGAAACATGCTTTGAAACACAACGTGATTTGGAATGAAGTTTTTTCTAATGATTCTACATTTCTAAATAGCTTCCCTGCCTTCATACTTTCAGTTCATAACCATGCATTGCACTATGAGGTTAGGTTTTTCAATTAGACTCATGGTTGATTCCTTTTCAAATCTATATTTTAGTATTGTTACCAACATCATATCCCCCTTACCCCAAGAATGCCCCCACGCTATAGATTGAGTGGCTTATCTCTAGCTTGCTCATTACGTGGTTTTCCCCTTCCAATATGCATATGCATATTATTTGATACATATACCTATCTAGTTTTTTTATTTCACACATGACAGGTAGGCATCAATGAAGAAATACATGGTCAGAACCAGTAGGGCCTTATGCACATTGCATCTAATGAGAATTGCAATGACATAAACTAATAGTAGCAGGGATGTCAGAGCATCATGAATTCTAGGAAAATCAAGGAATGTAGGAAAAGCACTCCAATTACTTATTAAGCTAAGGGAGGTCAAAGGAAAACATGCTAATCCCAGAATAAAAATCTATCTTATATGACTGATCAATGATCACACACAACTGGAACTGCCATAACTACTGAAATATGATCGGACGAAGTCAGTATGATACTATAGTGATGTTGAACTAGTCTATGACCAGAGAACTATTACAATAACCAATGAATACGTACAAAAACCATTTTTTTTTATACACAGTTCTAGATAAACCTAAGAATAAATTACAAAAGTAAAAACCACAACTGGAAAAATATAAACCATAAAAATAACTCTAGTTTCTAATGTCCATGAAAATGCTTCGCTACTATTGTCACGTCTCCCAGACCCATTTTTTTTTTTTTTTTCTAACATGTCTAGATACATCACCCCGATTGGGGAAGACAATTGAACCTGGGATGAGTGCTACACATATAACATAACTCAAATATTCTCCGCTTTATGCGCCGATAACAATTATAGTTTTTATACTGAATCACTTACAAATTCAGACTGTTATCCGGGGTTAGATTCTTTTCAGTACTATATTTAGACAGCCATGGAATGCAAGAATTTACATGAGAATTTTTGGGCTTGACCTCCCCTCTTCTCAGTCCATATAGTAGACTTATATATCTATATATATTACTTTGTATTTCTCAGGTTTTCTGTTCTGAGTTTTGTCCAACTCTAGATGATCACTAGGCCCTAACTCAAACTTCCCAGTTTGCAGGCCTGATATATTTTTCAACATTTTAAAGCTTCAGCATCGAGCTATAGATGTATGCCTCCTCGCATACATCTATCTCTACGCAGTTAACCTCCATTGCTCCAACTACTTTCCCAGTAGTTTCTATGGATGGTAAACAGATGCTCTGTTCATAGTATTATTACACATGCTTACAATCTTCCCTCACACAAACTTTTATCACACAATAGATTTTGCAATAGGCTTTCCCCCCTTATTTTTCTGTTACCACCATTCAACATGTGTGACACTATGGTACAGACTCAACTGTTCCATGTGCAAACTAGGGAACAGATCCTCTTGCTTCACTCAAATGGAGGTAGAGAATACTGAACCGGATAGTTTAGAATCCCTAGTGTTAGATCCTCGTCCTTAGTTAGGATTCAACTTCTGCTTCCATAGGTGTACAATTACATTTAATAGAATAAGGTAAATTCTAATTTTTACAATTCTTTCCATAGTAACACAACTGACATACTGAGCCCCGTACCGCTATCACAGGGTTGTTGTTCCCTACTTTCTATTATTGATTTCAGTGAATTCTGTGCCATCAGTATTGTTATGATAGGTTTCGTTGATTGGTAATTACTGTTCATGGGTAATGTTTTGTTAACATTTTCTGTTTATACACACAGAAATTAAATATTTCTTTAAGAGATAGCAAGCTATACCTATACATGGTTATTAGATTTGTTGTTCAATTGATCTATCATCTCTAACCTCATTACTACCAGATACTCATCCATACAACCCAACCATTTGTCTCTGCTATCAATAGCTTTGGTTTGCAATTACATGAATTACTTAACAATTAATCAATCTAACATTTGCATAATGCACCATAACATGACAATTCATAAACTGCATAATGAACCATAACATCACAATTTCATAAAACATGGATATGTTTAATACAGACTTACATAAATCTCCCAATTTATGCATGCACACCTCTACTATGACCAGTCCAACCAACCTTAGAGTTCGTTTGTCTCCAGAACTCACCCCCGAGCTGAGATCATCCAAGAACAGACTAACCTCAATCTGTTCTGGAGTAGCTTATTTAAGCTATGCTTTCCCCAAAGCCTGTTTCCAATTCTGCGTCCAGAATTTCAGGATGCTTTATTCCTGTTTAGCCTAGGCTTCCCATTTTGGGACTCTTTAAAGCTGCTTTAAGCTTTTCCTCAACTTTTCCAGCTTTTTTCTCACCTCTTCCCAACTACTCCTCTTCATTGGGGAAATTTAGATTTTTCCTCAAAAATCTAAATTAGAAATAATTTCTTTCAAGGATTTTTGAAAGATTTTGGGGAAAGTCTTTTTCCTTTTCCATCACCTCATGGATTAGGCATGTGATATCACTTTCTCATCTGGTCATAGTGCATACACCATATTTTATTTATTTTTCATAATTAACTAGTTAACCACATCCACACAATAATCATCCACTGGGGTCCACTCCCCTTTGGATTTATGTTCAAATGTCTCATTTGAAAAGAATAGAACTTGGGGGTGTTACATATTCCCCCTCTGAAAATAAACACCGTCCTCGGTGTTGACAACTATCGACTTAGTTTATTTTGAACTTAATTATGAATGATGTTCCATCATCTTAGCTTCTCTGTTCCATGTAGCTTTTCAGCAGTAAAGTGCTCCACTGCACCTTTACTCTAGCTACTGTTCGATTTCGCAATTCCATTTCTTCCTGCTTTCATCTTTGAAGCGACTCTGGAAGGAAATTCTTCTTCTGGTTCCACTTGGACCACATTCCAATCAATCATGTGAGAAGCATCATGTACCAAAAATTAAAAAAAAAAATTTCAACAAGGAGACATGAAACATATCAGGAAATTTAATAAGAAATGGTAGGGCTAATTTATAAGCCATTAGTTTCCCCCCTTTCCAACACCTTCCTCGGTGTTACACTTTAACGTTGATTTTTCAACTTTGACAAAAATTTCTTCTTCGTCCTTGATTAGTTTCCAGCAGAGTACTCTCCTGCTTCCACTCTATTTACTGATGCCTTATGCAGTGGGTTTTCTTCCTACTTCTTTGCAAGAAGTCTGTCTGGAAGATCTTTTATTCTGTTTTCTCTGTCAACAATTGATACCAATGTAAGTAATGTCAGGTATATAAAATTGATAACCCACAACAGCATTCTGCATTGCAATAACTTAAGAAATTCAGTTATAATCAAACCGTTCAGGTTCATAATAGTTTAGTGCACTTTTAGTACACTAATTATCCTTTCTTGTTTTCAGTGAGATTCTTTCCTCACTCAACTTGGTCCAGTTCAGCTTTTCTTGATTTTCTAGGTGATTTATCTTCACCTTTTTCCTCTTTGTTTCCAGAGTGTCCAATTTCCTGTTACACACTTGGCTAAACAATTTTACAACTTTTTCATTAGTACTCATAAATGAAAGAAACCAATTGTATCATATGCATGTTTATGCTTATCCTTTCTCAGTTGGTTGCTGTATGATTTCCCACTATTTCCCTGTCTTGAATTTAAGACTCAGGAATTTTAAATAAAATTTATACCCACAAAATTTTATAGTATGAATACATGTAATTACTATCATTCATTACCTTCACAAGTATGACTACTTGATAATGTCAAAAATAAATTTGGCACAATTTCCCCCCCTTTTCAAGGAATTACCATAATTTATACATTTACTAAAATTGTAATTATGCTCCATTGGATTTTTATCCATGCATGCTCATTTCCATAATCATTCTCCCATGTATAAAAACAATTTTTAGGTTTTCAATTTTACCCTAGTTAACTCACCTGGGAAATTTTGATTTATCCCTTCATTTATTCATTTATAACTCAATGTAAGGGATCTGCATTACATTATTTAATATGTAATGTTCCACCATTACTAAACCAACTATTTAACCGGGTTTATAACTCATACTTAATTCTACCACCTCATTATTTTCCATGTATATGAGCTAAAATATGTTTCTCACACAATACTTTAGTCGTCAAATATACTTGTCTTGAACCTCATCTTGGTAATTTTTCCAATCCAAAATTTTTTTCCACCTTATACTTTTACCACTTAATCTACCACAATAGTGTTTATTTTTCTTCTAACCACAATTAGAGTAATAATATTGTAAAATATGTGTCCTTCAACTTTACTTGCAACTTTTAAGGTAATTTCACTTTTCATATTCCCTAGTGAAATTTTTTTTTTTCTTCTCCCTTAATTCCGTGGGTATAAAGTTGGAAATTTACTAACTGAATTAAATTATCCTGTATGAAGATATTATATTCATACAACTCAAAAAAGTTAACATTATAACATATAACAAGATCACCTATATTTATAATGTTAATTGTAGATTTAACTTATGTCCCACGTGCAATTTGTTTCATTTTACTCTATCATTTCTCATGATAATTATTATTATTATATATATATATATTTAATAGTTAATTAAGAATTCACAACTTATATTTAACATACCTCTATTAAATATAAATTGTCCTTTTCCTATTTTCCACCTTTCTCTAGATATTCCAATGTCAACTTCTTTTCTTCTTTTGTTCCAATAACTATGGTAACACATAGTATTATATAACGTATTTGGAGCATATACCACCCCACAATTATTCCTTCAAAACACGTATATATATATATATTCTTATTCTAATTTAAATACAATTTATAATGCCAAAGTTCACACTGGTTCAACTTATTCACCTAGTGGTTGAGTTCCAGAATTGTAACTTTAATTTGCTTTTTGGATATAATTTACTATAATCATCTAGTATTTTCATCTTCATAAAACATTAGACACTCCACCTCTATTCCTTTCCAAATGTATATATATCTCTCTCTATATATATATACATCCTTTTATGATATTAAGAGGGGTGGTTCTCTTTCACTAAACTATATGGATATACATCCCTTTCACTAACCTTTTCTATCACTTTATACATTCAACCCATATCTTTTTGAATTCATTACATATTACGCCCATATCTCTATGTATCCACATATATATAAAACTAACTCCCATCTTTTTAATATCCTTAGTCACCATAGATATAGGTATCGGTAGAGGTCATTATATACATAATTATACCACCTATCCTATGTGCCATTTATATAATTAATATATATATAAGTCTAGTCTTTAGTATAACTAAAGCTTGCATATAACGAGCATATATATCTAAGTCTAGTCTTTAGTATTTCCTTTGTCATGATTAGTTCAACGAGCATGCATATATATATAGTGCATCTATATGTATATAATACCTATATGTCCGAAAACCCCCCTTTTTTTTTATAAATAATTTGAAAAGCGCCATAGTGTATGGCGGGTCGTTAACATAATCCTCTTGAATATTCTTGTTGGGTCCTTACGCGGATATAACCCTGACCTATAAACGCATGAATGGACCATTGAACTGAAACATTAGATATATGCATTATACAGCCTTAATTTAATTTACCGCCGTATCAATATCAATGGAGTTAATTTGTTTTCATGTTCGCGGAAGCATACCCTATTCTAGCCTCGCGCACGAATCCTTGACTTGATTATACATTCTTATACGAACCATGATTTTCGGCTTTTTAAACCCTAACGCACTTAAATTTGGACTGTTTGCTTGCACGCAGTGGCCGGATTCTTCACGGAGTATCATTATTGGTTGTTCATACCTATGCAGGCCGCATCCATTTGAATGATATTCCGGTATGCCGACGTGGAAACCAGGTACTACTGAGACCACGTTCGGAGGTTTACCCTGGTTTCGAATCACCATGATGGCATACTGTTTCTGGAGTGTATTGTTTACGTTACCCTATGGTTTAACGTATGCACTTTTCTCTTCAGACCGAGCTCGCCTCTCGCTCCAGAGAAGGAAGTACCAATTTCCGGCGCATATCGTTTCACACTGAGCATGAGTTTGACGGGTGGCCTGCTTTTTGACAGGTCGGTGCCTCCAAGTACTGGGAGTATGAGTACTGCATCGGAGAATGACAATTCTAGGTTTAATACTCCATTCATCTGCAGACAGAAAGTAGCAGCTCCATACTTCACCCTGCGCGCCTCACTGTTACTTGGTACGAGCCTGTTAACGTGGCCAAGTTTCACAATCTACCTGGGAATCCCCTGATCTTCTTGTACCAGTGCCATTAGGGTTACCAGAATTTCTTTTAAGTTGATTCTCCTGTGCGGGTTATTCATCCGATCTTCCCTATTATCTCTGGAGGTAGCACTCTTGCATTTCCCCACTCTCCTTGCCAATGGTCGGAGTAGACTCGAGTTCGGTGGTGGCGAAGATGCATCGTTCTGGTGTGTTATTCGGTCTTCAAACAGTGTTCAATAATTTAACCCACGATTCCTTCACCTCTGTGAGCCCGTTACTATCATTTCCCTCACGTTCTTAGCTTGTTTTATTTTTCTTCCTGGTTTCGCCGCAACCCCACTATCTTATTCTTTTCAACTGGTATTTTGCGGGGAGGTCACCACGGCGGCATCTCAGGCGCGAGAGTCCTAGCCAGTGGCTAGCTGGGTCGCTTTGCCTCCAAACCGAGTGCATAGGCGGTCTCGTTTATTTACACAAAGTATGCATGTCTCTGGTTTCCGGTGGTAAATGTTAATATGGCTCCCTATTTCATTTTTATAGGCAGAAAAGTTCAGATAGGTTTATCAATAATAGCTTCTTCGTAACCGGAAGTAAGCGTTGCATTTTCTGTGGTGTTTTAATGTTATATCCTATTGCAGGTCTAATCACTCCGATGCTTTTACGTTGGTTTTATTGCACACGGCGAGTCATACAGTCAGTGCTTTACCTTCTGGCAGCCCGTCTAGCTTAGTTGGTAGAGCGCAAGGCTCTTAACCTTGTGGTCGTGGGTTCGAGCCACACGGTGGGCGCCATTCTTTGCTGTAACCGCTGTGGGAGTATTGTAATACAATTTTCGTTTTGTTAAAACAGAGTGAATTCCCCCGGTGGTCTATTAACACTTAGGGTAGAACTATATGTTTGTTTTCCGTCATCGAATCTTGTAACATTCACCTCTGCCCATTTCATTTTTTCGTTTCAGGCCCTTCGACGAGCCGTGATTTACCAACGTCATTACAGTCGGAGGGCTTGTCGACGACGGCCCAGAGCATAGAGTATTAATTCCTCACCATTCGTTGACGCAGTTTGACTACCTCGGTCATATCATATACATGACAGTCATATTATATACATTGCAGTCATGTCATATACATTATTTTTTTTTCCACCGTCGATCCGTGGTCATATTTCTCTTATCATAAATATTGTTCATATATATACAATTCATGTTGATGAGGTATTCGTTTCACATGCAGGGTTTATATATGTGTTCGTTTAACATGCAGACATGCATGATTTATGTATGTATTCGTGTTACTATCGACCTTGCGGCATATAGGTTTCCTTATGTGTTTGGCCCATTGAAGTCGGGGTTTAAAAAGATCTAATTTCTATAGACCTTATACTTGTGAATATTAGTATTCGATAGTTGATTGGTAATGCTCACCAAGCATAAGTTTATGCCATAATTCTAACATTTTTTTTTTTTTTTCAAGGGTTAAAGGTAATTTAAATTTGCACTATACTCTATATTGGTTATGAATACGGTAAACCTTTTATAGTACAGAGTTACCCTTTTTATTAATACAAGTACCTATTCTAAAGTCACTTTTAATTTCCTATTATATTTTTTTCCTCTTAATGTACACCAATAGGTAGCCAATAATAATGGACTAGAGGAATTTAATTATACCTTAAATCTTTTTCTATACTACTTGTCTTCAAAGATTTAGGATAGATTTCGAAATGAAATCTAAATATTTATAACTGTTATAACAATCAGATAGACTAGAGAGGCTCTTTTTCTATACATTTTCGAATGTCGTATTCTAAAACCTTACTTTCAACTGTTGGTATTTATACCATGTAACATAAGCACTACTATACTCTTTTTCTAGGATACACTTAGGCATCTGATATCACATTTTTTTCTACAGGAACAAAACAATAATTAATCGTCTGTAGAAGCTAAGTAACTACAGATTTAAACCATCCTTGGTTTAAAGATTCTGGAGTTTCTACTCTATGGACTTTCTGGTCTACAGTTAAATGTAGTACTAAATCAATCATACCCTTTCATTAAATTTTGTATGTAGCCCTTCATACTAATTTAAATAGAAGAGTATCATCCCACTTCATACTCTAATTGGAAGATTTCTAGTGAGAGGTTAAATTATGGAAGAAAAATGGAGAAAAAAAAATGATATATTGTTATGAAATTTCTGATGCTCAATAAGGCCATCTAGATGCTTTCTCTCTTGTTTTTCATCACAGTAAGGACCACTTAGTTTAGCAATTTAAAAATGGAAATCATCCTTCTATATTTCTTGTAGTCTTTGCTCGACCTATGGGATTAAACTCTGCATGTTCATAGTAGTACCATTCTCCCCTTTCCTCTCCATTAACTTTAGCATTGATCTTTTCTACTGTATTAAGATGGTTTCAGTATCTTAACTTTATGAACACTGAAATTTCTTTTTCATAACGATGATAGTAGGAAAATAGCTAAATATGTTATTGTAACTTACAGATTTTTTTCTTTTCATCATGGATATATATATATATAGTCCGAGTGTACTATTTTTCTGAGAGATATCGGTTTCCCAGATTTAACCTATTATAGGTTTAACCATTCTGGTATATGAGCCTCCTCATATCACTCCCATATCAATGTTTCTACCTCATCACAGTCTGTTACATGTATACCTGAAAGTATATCCAAGATATTTGTATACTTGAAGTAATATTTTTAATATTCATAAATTTTATAACAGTTAACCATTTCTTTGTGAGCACATATCTTGCCCAATTTTTGAACTTTAGCTCCGATACCATTTGTCACGTCTCCCAGACCCATTTTTTTTTTCTAACATGTCTAGATACATCACCCCTATTGGGGAAGACAATTGAACCTGGGATGGGTGCTACACATATAACATAACTCAAATATTCTCCGCTTTATGCGCCGATAACAATTATAGTTTTTATACTGAATCACTTACAAATTCAGACTGTTATCCGGGGTTAGATTCTTTTCAGTACTATATTTAGACAGCCATGGAATGCAAGAATTTACATGAGAATTTTTGGGCTTGACCTCCCCTCTTCTCAGTCCATATAGTAGACTTATATATCTATATATATTACTTTGTATTTCTCAGGTTTTCTGTTCAGAGTTGTGTCCAACTCTAGATGATCACTAGGCCCTTACTCAAACTTCCCAGTTTGCAGGCCTGATAAAATTTTCAACATTTTAAAGTTTCAGCATCGAGGTATAGATGTATGCCTCCTCGCATACATCTATCTCTACGCAGTTAACCTCCATTTCTCCAACTACTTTCCCAGTAGTTTCTATGGACGGTTAAACAGATGCTCTGTTCATGGTATTTTTACACATGCTTACAATCTTCCCTCACACAAACTTTTATCACACCATAGATTTTGCAATAGACTGTTTCCCCCCCTTATTTTTCTGTTACAACCATTCAACATGTGTGACACTATGGTACAGATTCAACTGTTCCATGGGAAAACCAGGAAACAGATCCTCTTGCTTCACTCAATGGAGGTAGAGAATGCTGAACTGGATAGTTTAGAATCCCTAGTGTTAGATCCTCATCCTTAGCTAGGATTCAACTTCTGCTTCCATATGTGTACAATTACATTTAATAGAATAATGAAAATTCTAAATTTTACAATTCTCTCCATTGTAACACAACTGACATACTGAACCCCATACCGCTATCACAGGGTTGTTGTTTCCTACTTTCTGTTATTGATTACAGTGAATTCTGTGCCATCAGTATTGTTGTGATAGGTTTAGTTGTTTGGTACTTGCTGTTCATGGGTCTGTTTTGTTAACAATTTCCGTTTATACACACCGAGATTAAATATTTCTCTAAGAGACAGCAAGCTATACCTATACATGGTTATTAGATTTGCTGTTCAATTGATCTATCATCTCTAACCTCATTGCTACCAGATACTCATCCATACAACCCAACCATTTGTCTCTGCTATCAATAGCTTTGGTTTGCAATTACAGGAATTACTTAACAATTAATCAATCTAACATTTGCATAATGCACCATAACATGACAATTCATAAACTGCATAATGAACCATAATATCGCAACTCATAAACTGCATAATGGACCATAATATCACAATTCATAAACTGCATAATGGACCATAATATCACAATTCATAAAACAAGGATATGTTTAATGCAGACTTACAGAAATCTCCCAATTTATGCATGCACACCTCTACTATGACCAATCCACCCAACCTTAGAGTTCGTTTGTCTCCAGAACTCACCCCTGAGCTGAGATCCTCCAAGAACAGACTAACCTCAATCTGTTCACCGAGCCGGCTTATTTGGGCGTGCTTTCTAGCTTTGTTTTCAATTATAGTCCGAGTTAGGGATGCTTTATTCCTGTTTAGCCTAGGCTTCCCATTTTGGGATTCTTTAAAGCTGCTTTAAGCTTTTCCTCAGCTTTTCCATCTTTTTCTCACCTCTTCCCAACTACTCCTCTTCATTGGGGAAATTTAGATTTTTCCTCAAAAAACTAAATTAGAAATAATTTGTTTCAAGGATTTTTGAAAGATTTGGGGAAAGTCTTTTTCCTTTTCCATCACCTCATGGATTAGGCATGTGATCTCACTTTCTCATCTGGTCATAGTGCATACACAATATTTTATTTATTTTTCATAATTAAATAGTTAACCACATCCACACAATACTTATCCATTGGGGTCCACTCCCCTTTGGACTTATGTTCAAATGTCTCATTTGAAAAGCATAGAACTTGGGGGTGTTACAACTATGAAGAATGAGAACTATTCAAAACCCTGTTATCCAAAATAACTACTTACAAAAACAACTATCCCATCCCAAACCTAGGTTCATGTACAATAAATTACTATCTCCTTTATTAGATTCATTAGGGAGAGACCTTGTTTACTTCCCTTAGCAGATATAGATGTAAGAGTAACGTAAGAGATCTTCCATAATAATATACCTTATTGAATTCCTGGTAGACATGGGCCACTAGACGTAAATAATAGAGCCTTTCATGCATAATATAGAGGCCTTTAGGCACAAAAGGAACAACTGAAGGCCCTATCCAAACAAGGAACCAACTATAAATCTAAAAAGGTTGGGTTCAAATTTAATATGAACTTTAAATATGGTTGGTCAAACCAAGCATAGAAACATGATCCCAAGCATGAGATTCACGCTATTAAATTTTGTAAATATGCATAGCAAATCCACATGGAGAGAATTTAGTTAGATAGATGAGAAGAGGAAGACGTGGGAAAAATGTATAAATCCGCACAAAAAATCCACATGGAGAGAACTTAGTTAGGTCGATGAGCAGAGGAAGATGGGTGAACACACCCAATTAACTAGTGTTTATGATGCCAATCGATGTTCGTCCAAAGACTTGGGGATAAGCCACCCACACTCTGAAGAGAATGAGAAATATTCAATTCCCTATTATAAAAAATAACTATTTATAAAAACAACGAGCCTACTAGAGTGAAAACATAACATATTAAAAACAATCCATTCTCACAACGAGCTTATAGGAGAAAAAACACATCTTATAGGAGAAAAATAATCCTTAATCCTTTCTTTTTGTAATGTGAGCCTAATTCAAAATTTTGATGTTGGCTTAAAATACTTGCTAAAAAGAAATCCTCGTTATTTTCTTTTTGTAATGGGAGGCCAATGCAAAATTTTGACGCTGGTTTACAGTACTTACTAACCAACATTGGTTCATTGCAAAAAAAATGTGATGCACATTCGTAATACTTAACTAACCACAAAAAAATTGTGATGCAGGTTTGTAATACTCAACTAACCATCATTTTCTGACAAAGTGGCTATTTACATGAGCAGTCGTTTCATGAATAGTTGTTTCAGGTATGATATACTACTCACCAAGAAGTTGTGGTTGACAAGGTGTTAATGTACACCAACAAGGTACTCAACAATGTGTCAATGTAAACCAGAAACTATTGTCATTGAAAAAAACAGTTGTTGCATGTGGAAAAAACTAGTGACAAGTGTAAACTGACATAGAAAAAAATAATAAAGAGAATTTACTTCATATACATTAAATTAATGCTTTAAGTTTTGCAAGTTCTAGGAAATATATTGCAATACTTTGTTATTTACAGACTTTGGTTATGTTATTTGCAGACTTAGCATATCCGAGAAAATTTTGGTTCTTTGTCGAATGTGATTATAAAAAACTTTGGTTATGTACAATTAGGCTATGAAGACTCTACCTAGAAGGACGTGAGGGTTTAAATAAAAATTTTGTTTCAAAACATTAGTTAAATTTCATTGAACACGAAATGCCATCAAAAAATTTGGTTAAATTCTGCTAAGAATATTCAGTCAATGCAAACTAATATAGTTTCAATGACCATCGATCTCTATTGTACCTGATTTTCCATGGTGAGGGATTAATAACACCCTCATGTGTTCACCAAACACTAATTGTCAACAACGCATGATACCACAACCACATTTATTTACAACCTATATATATAGGCTATGCAAAGTGAAATGATAAATATAACCAGACTAATGTCAAACACACTTTTACATTTTAGTTATAAATGTTGAGTACATAATAACAAAAAAAGAGTTTATCTATGTAAGTGAGGACGTAATAATATAAATAATTATGATTAATAATTAAATAACCACACTAATGTCAAACAAAATTTTACATTTTAGTTATAAATGTTGAGTACATGATTAAAAAACAGAGTTTATATATGTAAGAGAGGAAGTATAATATAAATAATTATGATTAATAATTAAACCACGCTAAATTTGTCTTAACTCTAGATCTATCAAGGGTTGAGAGGAATCAAATCTCTTTATATGAAAACATCTTTGAGAGTGTAATATCTTGTTATTAAATCTTGTTGTTGGGTAGGTATAAAGTTAATATGGATCTAAATGGTTTAATTTTTTAATGTGATTGAGAGAGACTACAAATACTAAAATGTAACAACCCAATATGGGGGTATATCTTAGTCCTACTTAAAATTCAATTTAATTCAATATATATTTAAAATATAAAGAGACTTATGAACACTAAAAAAAGAGGTATAGTAAATAAAATAAAATATAAATAAACTAGAGGTATGGTACATTGATGAAACTTATTTTTATACTTTCTCCAAAGGTATGCTAAATAAATAAAATATAAATAAATCAAAGGTATGGTAAATAAATAAAACCTCTTTTTATATTGACTCCATAATCCTCTTTATATTTACTAACAATCAAAAAGAGGTTTTGTTTAGGTGAAGCCTATGAACAAAATACCGTGGGCCAAATTATTATAAATACCATGAAAAAAAAAATACATTATTAACGTTAATATTAATATTAAAATATTATTATTATTATTATTATTATTATTATTATTATTATTATTCTTATTCTTATTATTATTAGTATTATTAAATCTAATATTCACATTAATGTATTATGATATTAATATTATTAAAATTAATAATTTTGGATTAATAAAATATTAAATTTTGTATATTGTAATATATACTAATATATCATGATATATATTAACTCTAAATATATATAGGAGGGAAGAACAAAGTCATAGAGTGATAGAGGTGGAGATCTACAGAGAGTCACAAGGGAGAGATGGAGATAAAATGAAGGAGATAGGATAGAAAGAGTGAAGAGAGAGAGGGAGAGGAGTGAGAGACTTAGAGAAGGGTAAGAGAGGGAAATGGAGACACAAATCTGGAAGGGGAAAAGAGAGAAGGAGAGACAGAGGGAGATAGTGAGAATATTGGAGGGTAGAGAGAGAGAGATGGGAGGAGAAAGAGGGAGGCACTATTTCTAATAGTGAGAGGATTGGAGGGTAGAGAGAGAGAGAGAGAGAGAGAGAGAGAGAGAGAGAGAGAGAGAGATGGGGGCAGAGAGAGGGAGGCATGATTTCTAATCCTATTTGTTTTTTTTCACTAGATGCATTGATTTCACTGTAGATGATGATTTCAATAACTATTTGATTGATTGCATTAGATCCATAGATTTTCAGTGTAGATGTTGATTTCTAATATTATTTTATTGTTTGAGCTAGATGGGTTGATTTCATAATAGATGTTGATTTCTAATTAAATTTGATTGTTGGCACTAGATATATGGATTTTAGTGTAGATGTTTATTTCTAGGCTTATTTGATTTCTTGCATTAGATGCACTATATGAGCGTAGACGTGGATTTTAATCCTATTTGATTGGGTGCACTAGATGCATTGATTTCAGTCTAGATGTTGATTTCTTATCTCATTTGATTTCTTTCATTAGCTGCATTGATTTCAATGTAGATGTTTTTTTCTAATCCTATTTTATTTTCTAAACAAAACAAAATATAAATAAACAAGTACATAAATGAAACTTTTTGTATACTTACTAAAGGTATGGTAAATAAATAAAAGTATATCAAATAGGATTATAAATCAACATGTAATTATATAGCAAGCCTATGGGAAAAATACCATGGTAAATAAAAGAGATATGATAAATAAATAAAATATAAATAAACTAAATTTATGTTAAATAAATAAAACCTCATTTTATATTTAGTCCATAATCCTCTTTATATTTACTAACACTCAAAAAAAGGTTTTGTTTAGGTGAAGCCTAGGATCTAAATAGCATAGGCCAAATTATTATTAATACCATGGAAAAAAAACATTATTAACCCTATTATTAATACTAAATTATTATTATTACTATTATTATTATTATTATTATTATTATTAAATCTAATATCCATATTAATGTATTATAATATTAATATTATTAAATTTAATAAATTTTGATTAATACAACATTAAATTTTGCATATTACAATATATGTTAACTCTAGATATATATGGGAGGGAAGAACATAGACATAGAGTGATTGAGGTGGAGATATAGGGAGAGTGGAAAGGGAGAGATGGAGATAAACTGAAGGAGATGGGAGATAAGGAATGAAGAGAGAGAGGGAGAGGAGTGAGAGAGGTAGAGAAGGGTAGGAGAGGGAAAGGGAGACATAAATATTGAAGGGGGAGAGAGAGAAGGAGAGACGAAGGGAGATAGTGAGAGGATTTGAGGGTAGAGAAAGACAGAGAAAGAGATGGGGGGAGAGAGAGGGAGGCATGATTTCTAATCCTATTTGATTTCTTGCACTAGATGCATTGATTTCACTGTAGATGATGATTTCTATTCCTATTTGATTGCTTGCATTGGATGCATTGATTTTCAATGTAGATTTTTATTTCTAATATTATTTTATTTCTTACTCTAGATACATTTATTTTAGTGTAGATGGTGTTTTCAAATCCTATTTGATTTTTTGGACTAGATGGGTTGATTTCAGCATATATTTTGATTTATAATTAAATTTCATTCTTTGCACTAGATGCATGTATTTTAATGTAGATGTTGATTTCTATTCTTAATTGTTTTCTTGCATTAGATGCAATTATTTGAGTCTAGATGTGGATTTATAATCCTATTTGATTGCGAGCACTACATGCATTGATTTCAATGTAGATGTTGATTTCTAATCTCATTTGATTTCTTTCATTAGATGCATTGATTTCAATGTAGATGTTGTTTTCTAATCCTATTTGATTTTTTCATTAGATGCATTAGATGTTAATGTTGAGGCTATAGATTATTAAAAAATTATATTTTCAAGATATATTTAGTAACACCTAGAGGGACACTATTACAAATTAGTTCACTGTAAAATTTTGCGATACCTAGAATTAAAATGAAATATATGTGCACAATGAGTCCTTGTGCAAAGTGAAAATTAATCCTTCACAAGATTGTCTCTCTTCTTCATCGCCAAATAATTAATAATAGACGATCAAATATATTCAAAATATCTTTAAAATTGCTGATATAGTACAACAATTTATTCAAATTATTTATAAGAAGAAAAGGTAAATTTTTAAAAATTCAAAACAAATAAAAATATCCTTGAAAGAGATGTGATAATTTTTTGGATGTAAATATTTTATAAATCTTGCAACTCAATCAAAAATTGAAAAATAATTTATTTCTTGACTTTGCAGAATAGATTATAGATAAAAAAGTCATCAAAATATTCTTGAAAGAAATAAATTATTTCAAAAATTAGCAAAGAAAAAAAATATTTCAAGTGTAATCTTGACCTAGTAAATTATTAAAACTATTCATCAAGATATATATATATATATATATATATATATATTTCTGAATTTGGTAGAGACTTTCTATTTTATATTTATCAAAAAATCAAGTTGTTATATAATTAGTTATGCTTGCAATAGCCTCAACTTGCACGAAGGAAACCAGGTCTGTTGACCACCTGAGGGAATTAAATGCCAACCAATATTGGTATTGTCTTTTCCTACTACTTGCTGCTAGAACTACTTTACTATGTCCATAATAACTACATTTTAAACAACAAAAATTAAAGCTTCTCGCAAAAAAACATTTAAAGCTAGTAAACTTAAAATTCACCCATCAGAAGAATCTATTGGAGCTGGGTCCTTTGCAGTGGATCCCGGCATCTCAACTTGCTGCATCCCTTGGAGTTGACATTCGATCCTCCCAATCCTTGCTGCATTAAGCTACTAAGATCTCACAATTTCTCAAATATCCTTCTTAATTTGCTGAAATTATGACAACACTGATTGATTGCCTCCAGTTTCTTACATACCTACCATGGCCTTTTCAAAGGCACATCTGAGTTTCCAATAGGTGTTTATAGATTGGTGGAACTATGACACCCTTCCTCTAGTTCTTTCTCGGTCACAAATTAAATCCAAGGTTGCCTCCTATTGTTTGACATCTTCTTCATCCTTGGAAATTTTCCTTTCCCATCCATGAATGGTGTTATGGATTTGAACTAAGCTACCAAATTCATATAGGTCAATGATATTTTTCAAAAAATATTTATGGGTTTTCCTCCCATGCTTACTTGGGCCCTCATACTGGGTTGGTTTTTTTTGCTTGCCTTTGCCTGCTCCTTTACACTTCCCAGGTTTCCCTCTTGCCATGATAACTTGACAAAGTGATATTCCTGTAAGAATGTAAGAGATACCTGTATATGGAAGAATAAAATTAATACAGTAGTTCTCACAAACAATGGTGGAGTCCTTTACTCCAATAGCGTCAGGTGGAGACTCATTCTTTGCCGGGCTACCAGAATGGTGTTTGGTAAGAGTAACGATTACAAAGTCTTTGACAAAGACATTTTTACATATAAGAAAATCCAGTTTTCCATTATAGAAAAACCTTGTTATTAAACACCAATTACAACTACCACAAGAATGCAAACAGAGAAATACTTTGCAGCAGCATCCCAGATTACAGGTGGACCTATTTTGACAGAGGTTCAATTTATGCTTGACAATGATGATGTACCTGATTTGAGACCCCATGAGATGTATTCTCATACAGCTTAAACAGAGGAAAATTATACTAAAACCTTCCAAATTGCGACAGAGAATTTCCACAGAACCCTTCTTAAAACTATTGGAGAGGATTATTAATTTACAGGTCAAGCAGGACAGAGGGTTTCCCATACTGAGACCATACAAATTGACTGCATTGCAGAATTTAAAATCGTTGCAGAGATGGAAAACAGTTGGAATTTGAATTTTGAACTAAGCACAGAGCAGAAGATAGTTTCCTATGGGTGGGCTGTGAAAACAAGGCTCAATTTCTTTATCATGCATAATTCTCAACCCTTCATTTTCTTTTAAACTAGAATAATTAAGGAGTCGACCTGAATGAAAGAATAACCCAATAAAAAAACAAACCAATTTACATTCAATGTTACCATGACCTACATCTTCAAATATTACGACGGAGAATTGAAAAACGAAGGTAACAAAGGCCATTACATACTACTTAGCCAGATGATTTTGTTACTCCACTATTACCTCTGCTGCATCTGGAAATTCTTCAAACTAGCAATTGTAAACCTCCCTTCTATGTCTTCTTATCCTTCTCCACTCTTGGAATAGTTACCTGATCCTTTCTGATGTGTAATGGTGGTTAGCTGCTATTTCCTTAACTGCCATAACCTTGAAGCATGACAAGTACCTCACCTGCTATGGCTCATTTATTAACTATGATGGATGGTCAGGTGCACACCCCACTGTGACACCGACCTCCTGTCATGTATTCCATTGTGGAACCCCGCTCGGGGGTTATTGGCCATGTCTTTATCTCTTTCTAGGATAACATGTAAGGACTGTATCTCCACATTCCATGCCAGATGGTGTTGATTTATGTCAAGTTGTCTTCCTTCATTCTTGCAACCTCAGTTGGCTAAGTAATCTGCAACCTCATTCCCTCCTCTACGGACATGCAAGGGGATAATATAACCAATTTCCTAGACAATTTGTCCAATATCTTGAATCAATCTTGTTGTACACAAACTCTTACTGATTTTATCCCATGAGGTTCCTTTTTGTAGTTTTTTCAATACACTTGTTACCATTGCTGAGTCCCCTTCAATGATAACTATTTGGTAATTCTCTCGGACTGCCATTGGTAAGCCTTGCTTTACATCCATTGATTTCACTTCATTTTTCGTGGAAAATCCTACCTCTAATGCAAACAATGTGCAAACTAAGCCTTGAGAGTTCCTAAATAATCCCCCTATTCCTGCTTGCCCTGGGTTTCCTTTAGAAGCTCCATCATAATTTAATCTCATAAATCCCGCTTGTGGGAACTGAAATCTGTCTGAAGGGTTTTTCCTTCAGGGTTTGAATTTCCATAGTGATTTTGCTAGCATTTCTGGTTTTAAGTTGAGCCTAGCCAAAACCCTACTCTCATAACAAGTCACCTTCCAATCTTTGTCTGCCCAATGCTCTAATAATATTGTTTCTTGAATATTTTCCATTATCACCTTCCATACCTGGGTTACTCCCTTCTCTTCTAATCTAAAAATTTGTTGGTTTCCTTCTTTCCATATTCCCCATAGAAGAAATCTCATTTACAACTTCCAGGCTCGATTCAATACTTCACTTATATATCCCCATTTTCGCCATTGCCTGATAGTCCCATTGATACTTGCCATATCTCTATCTGTTTGTTGAAATATCCCAAGATATATTTAGTAATACCTATTAAGAATTAATTATTTGTGAGAATTTTTATACCTAAATTAAATGAAATGGATGTGTAGTATCAATCCTTGTGCAAACTATTGAAAAAATTGTCTTTTTTTCTTCATCTCCGACTAATTATCAATAGATATTTACATACACATATAAAAATATAACACAAAAATTGTAACATTCACAAACACTAGTATCCAAATCCAAACATGTAAACACACAAACCACTCAAAGCATCCAAAGACAGATGTATAAACCATTTAGGGCAAACAACATAGAGTAAATTTAGAAAGAGAATGATATGGTCATGCTAAGAAGTGAAAACATAATGTGAATTTTGAAGTTAATCTCACATATGTACATAATAATGATCATCTAAGAAAGGGGGATTATTTCCTTCAAACCACCTTAGATCCATATAATACCCATGGGTGGAGAGGGATCAAATCCCTCTATGTACAAACCTTTCCTCAAGTTCTACACTCCAAAAAAAAGGTTTCCACCTCAAGGGATTTGATCCCTCTTGGCCCATGATAAATCAAGTGTTAGATAAATATTTTCATAACTAGACACATGGAACATAGTTTTAGATACTTTACATTGAAATAAATTCCAGCAATGAACAACTTGTATGATGACTTTGACATGGCTAGTGAAACTAGTTGAATCAAACTCTTCACATGTTTACGTTTAATATGTTTGAAAACATTCGATCCCATGTTTAAACACTTTACACACAAAGTGAGATTGTTATTATCTTACAAATTAAATTACTACAAAAGAAAATAATTTAACACAGATTATATTTGAATTCAAGTGAGAAACATAAAAACTACTCTTTTTAACGACACAAACTAAACTTAGTTGGCAACATTTTATGGAAAAGTATTGAAAAAGGCTAAACATTTTATGTTTTCGATATTTCTAATTTTCGATAGCTAAAATCACACAGAACAATTTTTATTCAAATTGCAATTTTAAATCATAAACAGCACCCCAAAAAACCTAAAACCTAATTAACAAATTTTTCTTCTGATTTTCACAGAATTTTTTTATATAAACCAAAAACCTAACCCAAAAAAAAATTCAGAGATTCGATTTTTTTGAATCTTCATTACTTCAATCCAATTAGTCATTGGATTGTTGACTCCGTCTCACTGCCTAGCCTATATAAATGACTTCTTCTCCATTCTACCGACCACCATTCTTCATTCTCATTGTTGGAATATTGAAAATTCCAGAACAAACAATGGAGAGAGTAAAATCCCCTGTTCAACACAGAGAAATTAAAAATTTTCACTCGTAGGACAGAGTTTCAACACTGTAAAACAAACTTCTTTTCCTCCTAAAAAAAACTATTACAATGTCTTCCTCTATGGAGAGGGATTTACAAAATGTGACTGCTTCAAACACACAGTGCACAGGACTTCATTATCTCTCAAACAAAATAAAAATGTCTCTGTGGAAATAACACTGCTGTGTATTTCTCCACGCACTGCTATGCTGCTTACAAAATAAAACAAATAACATTTCTATACGACAGGCACTCGGGCCTTTTCTTTTTATATTCCGCGCACTTTGAAAAAAAATACAAAATATATAAACTTTAAAACAAATCTAATTGAAATACTGTCGGGGGCCCACATTACAATGTGCTTTGAACGCGCGATCAAAAAACATTTAACTCTGTTGTATAATTGCATCGGGTCCGTGATTACAATAAAACAAATGAACGACATGAAATCTCCAATTTCGATTGCAAATTGGATGCCATGACCAAAGTTTAAATCCGCCAGAATATAACCATTGGGTCCGGGCTCATAACAAAAACACGCGATCACAATAAAAGTTGTGATTGCAATTTGAAAGATGGATGCGATGGCCAAGTAAACCCTTCCATATAAAACACGTCGGGTCTGGATGTGAAGCGTTGTGCGATCGGGCCCGGTTCAAAGCAAGTTTCGATTGCAATCGGGGAACGGACGCGATCAAACAAATAAATGCGTCATAATAAAAGATCAGGTCTACCAGGGTTAATGAAATTGGGGCATAAAACAAAACTTCCCCGGTCCAATCTTTGCGATTGAATGATTGAATGACGCGTGGTCTTGTGGACCCACGGGCCTCGGCTGACGGTGGAGGGAAATTGTAAAATAGTTTTGATTGCGATGTGTGTGTTCATCACATCGGACCATAAATAAAAAAAGGACGTGATGTATTATATGGAAAACGTTCTGCTTGCAGAACTTCGACACATCAACAAGACACTGTTCCTCCTGGGGACCACAGGGTTTGAAACTAAATGCTTGCGTACACAGAAAATATCTATTTGACTGTGCATATAAAAAAAGGTACTCTGTTTTTCCAAAAATAGAGACTGTCCCTGAACAAATCAAAAGTCTTTTTTTCAAAATAAGAGACTGCATTGATCAAAAAAAAATCTGAATTGACTGTTCAGCAAAATTAGAAAGTGGGTGGGAGTACATAAACCTGGAGAAGAAAATAGAAAGCGGATCTGCACAGCCACTGTTGAAAGTAACATTTCAACACTCCCCCTTACTTTCAACTACTGGGTTATCAGTCATACCCAAGCATTTTCTCAAAAATTGGAAACTCTTCTGTCCCAATGGCTTGGTTAGAATGTCTGCAAACTGCTCCTGAGTTCTGTAGTGTTCCAAAATAATTTCACCATTTCTTACCAATTCTTTGATGTAATAAAATTTTGTGTCAATGTGTTTCATCCTCTTGTGAAACACATAATTCTTAGATAATGCAATAGATGAGCTATTGTCACAAAAAATCATTGTTCCTTTTGTGTGCTCTTGGCACAAACTCCTTAACATCCTCCTCATCCAAATTTCTTGACACGCTGCTGCTGTAGCTTCCACATATTCTTCCTCTACTGTAGACAATGCTACAATAGGCTATTTTTTAGAAGCCCATGAAATGGCTCCTGAACCCATGTGAAAAACATAACTGGAAGTGTTCTTCCAATCATCTACACTTCCAGCCCAATCAATGGCAGTGTATCCAACTAAATCTGAACATTCTGAAGCAGTATATAAAATACCAAACCTTTTAGTACCTTTAACATACCTCAGAATTCTCTTCACTGCCTGCCCATGTGCATCCTTTGGATTCTCCATGAATCTGGAAATTAAACTAACAACATGCATTATGTCTCGCCTAGTTGCAGTAAAATACATGAGGCTACCCACTATGCTCTTGTACAAGCTAGGATCAAAATCCTTGCTGCTGCCCTCTCTGCTGAGTTTTAATCCCATCACTATGGGAGTGATTGCTGCTTTTCTTTCCTGCATATTAAATCTTTCAAGCACTTCATTAACATATTTTTCCTGTGAGATAAAATTCCCATTTTCATCTTTTTCTACTTCTATTCCTAAGAAGTATCTCAACAAACCCATGTCAGTCATTTCAAATTCTTCTTTCATGACTGTTTTAAAATTTTTAATAAGGTAATCATCATTACCTGTGAAAATAACATCATCAACATATAAAACTGCAAGCAACATTTTACCATATTTTTCTTTGATGTAGAGGGTGGGTTCTCCCTCACACTTTTCAAATCCATTTTCTAGTAGATATGAGTCTATTCTACTGTACCACGCTCTTGGTGCTTGCTTCAACCCATAAAGAGCTTTCTTCAACTTGCACACTTTGTGCTGTTGGCCTTTATTTTCATAGTCGAGAGGTTGTTCAATGTAAACCTCTTCCATTAACACTCCGTTTAGGAATGCTAAATTCACGTCCATTTGGTAAAATTTCCACTTGTTTTGTGCTGCTATGGACAACAATGCTCTCACGGTTTCCATTCTAGCAACCGGTGCAAAAGTTTCCTCATAATCTATCTCATGCTTCTGCTTATAACCTTTGACAACAAGCCTTGCCTTGTGTCTCTCTATTTTTCCTTCAGCATTACTCTTGGTCTTATAGACCGATTTAACTCCAATGACATCCTTACCTTTTGGGAGTTCAACCAAATCCCAAGTCTTGTTTCTTTCAATGGCATTAATCTCCTCATCCATAGCTTCTAGCCATTTCTTATCCTTGATAGCTTCTTCAAAATGAATAGGATCATCAACATGACAATATAAAGAAAAATAATAATTGATACTTTCATTTGCTACCTCTTGTGGATAAATGTCATTCAAATTTCTAAACTGTTTACCTCTTTCACTAGGTGTATAGATGCCTGAGGAAGAACTTGAATTTCCTGCTTGTGGTGTGCTTGGAGAAGCACTTTCATTTCTCCTCAAGGGTTTGCTTTTCCGCTCTTGTGTTGGTGTTGTTGTTTGGGGATGTATTTCAGCCAATTCATCATCATTTTCATCATGAGATAAATAGTGTTTAACATTCATTGTTTTCTCTATGCTTCCATCCCAAACTTCTTCTTCAATGAACTGAACATCTCTGCTCACAATAAAATTCTTGGTGGATGGGTTATACAACCTATAAGCCTTGGATTTCTCACTGTTTCCAATGAAAATAAATTTCTCCCCCTCGCTGTCCAACTTCTTCCTTAGCTTATCCGGAATGTGTGCATAAGCCACACATCCAAAAACATTCATATGTGTGACACTTTTCTTTGTGCCACTCCATGCCTCTTTCGGCACTTTGTTCATCACTGCTTTTGTAGGGCACCTATTCAAAATTTACACTGCACAATCTACAGCTTCAGCCCAATAATCAGTAGGCAAATGCTTTGCCTTTAACATACTCCTTACCCTGTCCATTATGGTTCTATTCTTCCTTTCGGCTACTCCATTTTTTTGTGGAGTATATCTAGTTCTAAACTGCTTATGAATACCATTTTCTCTACAAAAACATAGAAAATATTTAGAGATATACTCACCTCCTTTATCAGTCCTTAGGACTTTGATGTGAAACCAACTTTGCTTCTCAACAAGTGCTTTGAAATTGCAAAACCTTTCAAACACTTTACTTTTGTTTTTCAAAAAGTAAACCCAAGTTTTTCTTGTAAAATCATCTATGAATGTTAACACGTAGTGGCTGCTAGCAAGTGATGGAGTTTGCATCGATCCACACAAATCTAAGTGGACAATCTCTAAGGGTGCTTTTGCCCTTATGCTTTTTCCGGGAGGAAAACTTTCTATGTGTTGTTTCCCCAAGATACAACCTTCACAAAGGCTTTTCGGTTTCTCTATCAATGGTAAACCTCTTACCATTTCTTTTCTGTTCAACAAATTAAGACCTCCAAGGTTGAGATGTCCAAATCTCAAGTTCCACAACCAATTTTCATCTTTTGGTTCACTTTGGATAGCCTCTGTTGCCACTACTGCTATCTTTTCTTCATTTTTTAGATCTGCTCTCATTCTAAGAGGGAACATCCTGTTCCTTGTCATCTTCACTTCAGCAATACATTGTTTGTTGGGTGGTTTGTCCATGATGGTACAAACATCATCCTCAAAAAATACATTGTACCCGTTTTGAACAAGTTGTCCAATACTTAAGAGGTTACACTTCATTCCTGGAACATAATAGACATCTGCTATGGATTTCTTTGCATCTTTTCTTGTAAAAACATTTACATTCCCTTTTCCCATAACAAAAACTTTGTAATCAGTTCCTAGTGTGACTTGTGGCTTCACACTTTCATCTAACATAGAAAACATTGCTAATTTTCCTATCATATGGTTACTGCAACCGGAGTCTAGGAACCATAAATCCTCACTTCTTTCTTCAGCCATATTACAAGCTAAAAATAAATTATTTTGGCTGATATTTTCCTTAGTGAAATTTGCACTAGTTCTACTTCCCATATCATGCTGCTTCTTTCTACATTCATTAGAATAATGACCATATTTTCTACAATAGTGAGATTGGACATTGGATTTATCATACCTTTGTCCTTGGGCATTCTGCTGACCACTTTTCTGGCTGCTGCCTTGGCCTCGATGTTGATTTGGATTGCTGCCCCTTCCTTGAGCATTCGCTGGACTATTCCTTCCACCTCTATTTTGGCTTCTGCCTCTTCCTCTTTTGTTTCCTCTACCTTGCCCTCTTCCTCTTCCGAAAGACATTTGGGTCTTAAAGGCATGCTCCAGAGATGAGTTTTCACTCCTACCCAATCTCTTCTCATGAGTCATCAGTGATGCATGTAGTTCATCCACTGTGAACTTTGTGAGATCCTTAGTCTCCTCTATGGTGGTGAAAATCACATCGAATCTTGAGGGTAGACTCCTCAAGAGTTTTTCCACAATCCTATTATCTTCAAGAGTCTCTGCATGAGATCTTATTTGTGTGACCATTCCAATCACATGAGTGAAGAATGAGTCAATAGTATCTGACTCTTTCATACAGATATTTTCAAAGTCTCTCCTCAGCAACTGAATTTTTGTTGTCTTCACTTTTTCCATGCCTTGATAGGCTATCTTGATAGTTTCCCATGCTTCTCTGGATCTCTTGGCTGCTGCTATCCTTGGAAACACACTCTCATGCACTGCTTGATACAATAAGAAGAGAGCCTTGGAGTCTTTCTTCCTATTGCTTTTCATCACCTCTCTTTCTGCCTGAGTTAAATCTTCAAACTCTTCTTCATTTGCTGGCTCTTCAAAGACATACTCAATAAATTCCCATAAGTCTTGGGAGACAAATAAAGCTCTCATATTTATTGACCAGTAGTCATAATTTTTCCCATTAAACATTGGGAGATGGATATTTCCCATACCCATAATAGTGTTGTCTCCATCCATTCTGCACTCTTAACTATGATTCAAAAACACTTGACTGTGTGTTTAAAATTAACTGAATTTTCTGTAGCAATAACACTAAAACTGTATAGAGAAATACCTTTGGATTATTTCTGGCTAAGTCTTCACTCTGCTGGAGAAGGCTGCTGCAACAAAGAACTCCTTCCTTCAGCTTCTTTGATCTTGAAAGAGCCTAGACTAGCTCTGATACCATGTTGGAATATTGAAAATTCCAGAACAAACAATGGAGAGAGTAAACTCCCCTCTTCAACACAGAGAAATTAAAAATTTTCACTCACAGGACAGAGTTTCAACACTGTAAAACACACTTCTATTCCTCCAAAAAAAACTGTTACAATGTCTTCCTCTATGGAAAGGGATTTACAAAATGTGACTGCTTCAAACACACAGTGCATAGGACTTCACTATCTCTGAAACAAAATAAAATTGTCTCTATGGAAATAACACTGTTGTGTATTTCTTCACGCATTGCTGTGCTACTTACAAAATAAAACAAATAACATTTCTATATGACAGGCTCTCGGGCCTTTTCTTTTTATATGCCGCAGACTTTGGAAAACAATACAAACTATATAAAATTTAAAACAAATCTAATTGAAAGACTGTCGGGGGCCCACATTACAATGCGCTTTGAACACGCGATCAAAAAACATTTAAATCCGTTGTATAATTGCATCGAGTCCGCGATTACAATAAAAAAAATGAACCACATGAAATCTTCGATTGCGAATGCAGACCAGATGTGATGACCAAAGTTTAAATCCACCATAATATAACCATTGAGTCTGGGCTCATAACAAAAACACGCGATCACAATAAAAGTTGCGATTGCAATTTGAAAGACGGACGCGATGGCCAAGTAAACCCTGCCATATAAAACACGTCGGGTCCGGATGTGAAGCGCTGTACGATTGGGCCTGGTTCAAGGGAATTTCCAATCGCGATCGGGGAACGGACGTGATCAAACAAATAAATGCACCATAATAAAAGACCGGGTCCGCCAGGGTTAATGCAATCGGGGCATAAAACAAAAATTCCCCGATCCATTCTTTGCAATTGAATGATTGACTGCCGCATGGTCTTGTGGACCCACGGGCCTCGGCTGACGGTGGAGGGAGATTGTAACATAGTTTTGATTGCGATGTGTGTGTTCATCGCATCGGGCCGTAAACAAAAAATGTCATGATGTATGATATGGAAAATGTTCCACTTGCGGAACTTCGACACATCAACAAGACATTGTTCCTCTTGGGGACCACGGGGTTTAAAACTAAACACCCGTGTACACAAAAATATCTATTTGACTGTGTATATAAAAAAAAGGTACTCTGTTTTTCCGAAAACAGAGACTGTCCCTGAAAAAATAAAAAGTATGTTTTTCAAAATAAGAGACTGCATTGATCAAAACAAAATCTGAACTGACTGTTCAGCAAAATTAGAAAGCAGCTAGGAGTACATAAACCTGGAGAATAAAATAGAAAGTGGCTCTACACAACCACTTTCATCTTCCTGCATCTAGTGGTGTCGAATTCCAACGTGCAAAAATACCAAGAAACTTGTAATGGATGGTGTTTCACCAGCATGCCAAGTCCATGACTCCGGCCCTTCCAGAAGAATCGATGGATTGGGTGAGGGATGGTATTTCACCAAATCCCAAATTGAAGAATCTAGCCCTTCTAGAATCAATGGAATCGACACAGAGAAAGAGGATTGCATCAGGAAATCGTACTGCTATTTTATCAAATGGCTAGGCATGAAATTACGGCTGCCCCAGGTGACCATCGCAACAACAACCATATTGTGCCACCGATTCTATCTCCAAAAATCTCACACCAAAAATGACACATACACAATCAAAACCAGCTACGTGCTCCGTGCCAACAAACTCTGTCAAGGGCGACGCAAAATATTCGAGGAACTGACTGTGAAAGCCATCCTTGAAAACGGGAACCCCAAATTCTTCCAGCAGATGCAACACTTAGTGTTGAAGGGGGAATTGAGTGTTCTCACAACACTCAATTTCGATCTCAAGATCGAAACACCCTATAAACACCTCACATCTGCCATCAAGAAGTTCCAAGCTGAACAATGGCATTCGGAGTTTGCGCAGGTTTCTTGGAACTTTGTGAAAGATGGACTGATGACGACGGTGTGCCAAGTCGCTGGTGCTGCTTTCTATCTTGCAGCTAGGTGTCTCCGGGTCCAGTTGCCATCAGATATAGAGAACCCATGGTGGCTTGAGTTTGACACCTCTATACGTCAACTTGAAGATATTTTCCATCAACTGCTGGATTTTTGTGGAATGAGAAGCTTTCCCACCCCAAGACTCTCACCAAATGCTCCTTAGAGTTGGAATAGCTCATGGGTGGTAATATCAATCCATGTTATGCACATGCAAGGAAGATTTCAAGCGCCTCCATTGATTCAAGGCAGGGAGGTTCACATGCTGCAATCAGTGCTGTTGAATATTCCTAGGCTGACAGATTTGGAGCAATTTAGTGATTACAAAAAAATGTTTTTTCATTCCCCTTCCATGAATGCCAACATTTTCTGAAATGATGTTGTTATATTCATTGGAACCTTGCATATTTTTTTTATGCTTTATTGTTTATGTTTTGGTTTAGGGGAAAGCTATAGCTACTAACTATGTTTTGGTTAAGTAGAGTAGAAAGTTATAGCTTTTAACTATGTTAACTATGTTTTAACTATGTTAATTAGATATCATTTTTTGATATCTAATATAATGCATTGCAGAAAACCCTTATACTTAAAAAGTTATATTTATTGATCATTCTAGATATATTTGACAATAAATTTTGGGTATTTTGATTTATATGAAATATAAAAAAAAATTGGTATAAACCCATAAATACAACTTATTTTTTAAAATTGAGATCAAATACTTTGAATTATCTTTTTTCAATATTCATAAATTTATTGTTTTATTTTAAACGGTGGTTAAGTACTTTGACTTCTTTCTTTCAATATTCATAAATTGTTTATTTTATTTTAAACCATGGTTAAGTACTTTGACTTCGTAAGATTCCTACATTATTTCGGAAACAGATGGCTTGATTCATTATTTGAACAAATATCGAATGTGTCCACCACCATGTTTGAATAGGTATTGACAATGAAAACGTGATATCGACCATTTATGGTTTTTGTGATTATTTTGTGGCTATTAACTTTTTCTCAATATTTCATGGTTATTCACTTTTTATATGGGAAATACAATCTGATGTATAATTTATATTATTATTATTTTCTTAAATTGTAATTTGGAAAAAAAATAATGATTATTTCTTATATATATATATATATATATATATATATATATATATATATATATATATATTAAATTGCTATAACAATTTTTTTTCTCAGTAAAGGTTAATTTAAATTTTACAATTTTTTTGAAATTTTTATTTATATATAAATTGTAATTAAAATATGGTATTAATTAAAATTGGTATACTTCTTAATCTTGGGTTTGAAAATTTTTCTTTTCTCCTATATACTTCACAGAAAACTCTCATTTCGTTTGGAGTCTGCTCTACCGAGATACGTCAAGCCCTTCGTTTGTAGTTCCACAGTTGCTCACTATTTTTGTCATTCCACAACCCTTTGACTATGAGATCTAACTCTTTTTTGGAACTGTGTCCATGCAAGTACAAGCTTCTATTGGTTTCGGTGTTTCTTCGATTCTCTATCTCCACTCTGTGTCAAAGAAATGGGTCTCACTCGCTTTCATGCCTCATGTCACAGGTACTGGGTAGCCTCCAAAACTTATCTAAGGTTAGTGCGACAACATGTGTTTCGTTAGTCTTCACATTCTAGGTGTAGATATGTTCTAGAGTTTAAGAGGCTTCTCTTGTAATGTTTCTTAAGGGTTCATTAGCTCGAACTGGGGCTACGTCTCTTATGAAAAGAGTCTTCTATTAAGTTTACGCTTTGACTTTTAACTCGGTTAATTGAAAGAGGAATTCCCAATAACTGTACTCTTGACAGTCCAACTATATTTCTTAGGTTCCTGTTAAATTTTTAAGCTATCATTTGTAAGGTTGCACCGAACATTTGTGCCTTTTTTTCCATGTGTAAATATCTGAGAAAGGTTGTAACCTCTATTTTCCAGTAATTGTTATGAAATGTTTCTTCCAATTGTATGCGTTATATTTGATGAATGAATCTTGATTCTTGGGTCATCGATTATGTTATTTGTTTCTTTGTATGATTATAGTTTTGTTTAATATTTACTGTAAATTTTATCAACATAGGGGCTATCCGGACTGACCTAATCCTATACGTGTATAGTCTATTTTGTTAGGGAACTATCGTCCCGGATTTCAGAGTTTCTCGCACTCTGGTACTGGTTTAAATATTTCCCATATTACCCTTTAGATATTTCACTTTTCATGTTGTTTATGTATTACTTTATGGCCTGTCTATCACTCGGATATTTTACTCTCCGAATGCTATTCTTCATCATTTAGTTTTTAGCTATCTGTTCTACTATATAAAGTTTTACATGTTCTATAGAGAGATTATACTGTGCAAAGAAAAATATTATGTGTAATGAAAAATTATACTGTATGAAGAAAATTATACTGCATAATGAAAAGGAGTTGTCTTTCCATGCATATTCATCTCTACATATCAATCATTGTAATAAGGTAGCTTAACTATACAAACATTCTTATATTCCAGGATAACTAGTATTTGAAGGTCACACACTATTTTTTCTTTTAGGAATAATAACATTTATTCAACATATTTGAAACTTCAAAGTAAACAGAGATTTTTAGAGAAACATTAATCTCAGCCAAGGTATTCAAATAAATAATTTCTTAAAATACCCTAGGATAATGGTACCAACATGCGCTTCTGTAAAAATTAGCAAAAATTAGTGGATTTACTTATCTGAAATTGACTAATGTTGTCCTCCCTACAATGGATGAGGCAATTACGTCCTCACCCCCTCGTGCTCCACACCTGAGTCAAGTAGGTTGATACAGAACTCAGAAGAGATCTCATGACTCCAGTCTAATCTACTTCCCCGAAGAATTTAGGATTACTGAGTGTATTTCCACTGGTATCTACCAACTCGGTAAATTCACGCTCTCTCCTATTTTCCTTCACTTAGCCTCCAATAGAACAGAAATCGTCTTCCTCAAAGGGATGTTGCTTTATCCACAGAGGAAGGGTAACTAACTAAACTTTTTCTGTTTCACCACTTCTCAGTTGGAATCCTTTTTACCATCAGCCTTTTTCACTTTATGGAACCACCTCCATAACTAAATTTTAATTTACCTTAAATCCAGAACACAGTTAATTTATGTTTGTTAACTAATTTCTAATAAAGAAATAAATGTCTTAATTTATTTAAAAACAAATTACATAACAAATAATTTGGCATTTAAACCAGCTGTCACAACTTCCCCCCTGGAAGTAAACACCATCCTCAGTGTTTCACTCCACCTCAGCAAACAACTTTGAGTATTCCTCCCGAACAAACCCTTCATCTTCCCAGGTAGCCTCATCCGAGCTGAAGTGCTTCTATTGCACTTTAGCCTGGGTTATGGCTCGCCTCCAGAGCATTATTTCTCTTCGATCGAGTATAGGCTGAGTTACAACCAAAAACTTTTCGTTTGACTCGACCTGCAGTGAGAAAAAGTCTGAGTTAATTTCTCACACAGTTTAGTAATTCTAGTTCGGATTAATCTTAACCTACCTGAATACTTTGCAAGTGGATTACATGCTTTGAGTCATGTACATATCGCTTTAATAGAGATACATGAAACACATTGTGCACCAAAATATGGCTAGGTAAGGCTAATCAGTATGCCACCGGTCCCACCCTTTTGAAAATCTCGAAGGGCCCACAGACCCTAGGGGCTAGCTTGGCACAAAAGGTCCATCGTAGCGTGCTCCTTTTTTATTTTATTCATACGTACACATGGTCACCTACTCCAAATTCACTATAAGTTATTTTCTTATCTGCATGTATTTTCTTCCGATCTTGAGCCGCCTTCAAATTTTTCCTGATTTTTCTTACTTCCAATTCCATCTTAGCTAACATTTTGGTCCTAGCATCAGCTTGGTTTTAGGACTACTCCAATTGATAAGTGTATGACATTGTCAACCATACAAGGCTTCGAAGGGACTCATTTTCAGAGATTCCTGGTAACCATTGTTGTAAGAAAATTCCACCAAATGTAAATATTCTTCCCATCTTGTTAGTTGTTGCATTACGTACATACGTAACATATCCTCCATGCAGTCAAAATATTTCTCTCATAAAAATGTCTGCAATCTATACTATTTTATAGGTGGATTTTACCGGTATAAAATGTGCTGCCTTGGTCAATCGATTGACCACCACCATAATGGATTCATTATTTTTTTTATTTTTATTTTGGAGAACCCATGATGAAGTCTAGAGATATGACCTCCCACTTCCATTCTCGTACTCGTATGGGATGCAACAATCCTGCTAGATGTTGATGTTCCACCTTAACTTGCTGACACTGCAGACACTTGTTCAAATATTCAGTAATGTCATTTCACATATCGAGCCAAGAGTAATTCGTTTTCATTACTTTTATCATTTTGTAATATCCTCGACGTCCTGAATAATTACTTCGGTGGCATTCGTTCAAAATCATCTCCTTCAAGTCCATTCGATTTGGAACATACATCCTTTACTTGAAGGTTAATAATTGATCCTCACTATTTCCATAATCGAAAGAGTTTCCTTTCCTTTTGGCCTCCTCTGCTTGCAGCCATATCAATTGGTATTCAGGATCCTTCTTAGCTTCTATTTTTATTTGATCCAAAAATTTGCTTTCAATCTGGTTGTAGTAATGTTCATAAACTCCATGCAAATTTCTACTTAAGGCATCTACCACCCTATTTTCCTTACCTTTCACATGTTGCATATCAATGTCAAACTTTCTTAGAAAAGCATTCCATCTTGCCTAGTGAGAACTGAAATCACCTTGCTTGAAGTAGCTAGTTAGGCTACTATGATCAGTTTTTAACACAAACCTCTTTCCCAACAAATAATGCCTCTACACTCAAAGCGCATGAACTACCGCTGTTAGCTCTAGATTGTAAGATGAGTATCATTCTTCATGTTATTTTAACTTCCAGAGATTAATATGCAACCACTCTTCCTTCTTAGGACAAGATTGCCCCAACTCCTTCTTTACATGCATCCGTAAAGACATCAAATTCTTCGTTGGGATGAGCTACCCTCGACACTGGAGCTATAGTCAACAAGATTTTTAACTTTTCAAAACTAGTTTGACATTATTTAGTCCACATAAATAGTTTTCCCTTCCTCTGTAAGGAGGTAATTAGAAAATAAATCTTTGAGAATCCTTCAATGAAACATTGGTAATAACTGGCTAATCCCATAAAAGATCGTATGTCTGCCACATTTTGGGGTACCCTCCATTCCATAATTGTCTTGATTTTCTATGGATCAACTACTATTCCCTTAGCTAAAATAACATGGCCCAGGTATTGGATCTCCTCCTTGAAAAAGTCACATTTGCTGAATTTACCATACAGTTGATTTTTCCGTAACATCTCCAGTACTATTCTCAAGTGTTCCTTATGCTCTTCTCAATTCTTCAAGTAGATTACGATATCGTCAATAAGTATTAGAAAAATACTATCCAAAAAGGGTTGAAATATACCATGCATCAGCCTCATAAACGTTGCTGGTGCATTAGTCAACCGAAATGGTAGTACCACAAATTCATAATGCCCATACCTGGTACGGAAAACATTTTTATGGATATCTTCATCCTTTATCTGGATATGGTGATAACCTGATCTCAAGTCTATCTTTGAAAATGCAGTGGCCCCAATTACCCGATCAAACGGGTCATCAATCCGAGGTAATGGATATTTATTTTTGATGGTCAATTTATTAGGTTGACGATAGTCCATGCACATTCACATGGTTCTATATTTTTTCTTCACAAATAGCAAGGGTGATCCCCAAGGGGACAGACTTGGTCGAATATAGCCCTTATCCAACAATTCTTGTAACTTCATATTTAGCTCAGTCAATTCTGGTACACTCATTCGGTAAGGTGCCCTTGAAATCGGTGATGCTCCTAGCACCAATTCAATAGTAAAATCAATGTCCCTTCTTGGTGGTAAACCTGGTACATATTTTGGAAATATTTCCATGAAATCTTTCACTATAGGTATGTTTTCCATCATCAGAGTCTTTTCCTTAGAATTAGTGAAACCTAGTTGAATGGCGTATAACTGGCATCCCTTCCTCATACACTTACTCATCTGAGAGGTTGTAATGGGACGCAGTTATAAAGACTTATTGATTCCTTGTATCTCCTTACGTGTTGCATCATGCATTATGTAATAAAATCTTCTCTTTACAATCCACTAGGGTCCAGTGCTTTTCCAACCAATCCATCCCTAATAGCGCATCATAAGATCCCAAAGGAAAAATATTCAGATCTACGTTTAACTGTTGTTCGCCAATTTGAAATGTATAGTTAGGAATTTTTGCGTAGAATTTCCTCTTTTTTTTAGTGGCTAGTTGTACCAGCCATGGAATTTTGAATTTCTGGCTTTGTAATTTACATATTTCTACTAATATGGGATTCATATAACTTAAATTTTTACCTGGGTCAACCAAAACAAAAATAGGTTGCGAAAGAAACTTACCTTCCAACTCAATCATTGTTGGTTGGTAATTTTCCTGGAGATCTTCTAATGCTGCATTAATTCTAGGTATTCTTCAGGCTACATCTCCCATGGTGGAAGCTTCCTATAGATTAGCGACTTTTTTTTTTCTTCCCTACTGCAGACGGTTTCTATAATAGTGCGCCTCACCACACCCCCAACATTTTAGGGGTGGTTTCAAATTTTATCCTTGCTCAGGGTTATTGGAAGCTTCTATGGGCTTATCTTTTGTAGGCCACCGAGTTCTTTGGTGGATTCTTCCAAACTCTTTATTCACTGAACTTCTTGCAGAAGCCTTCAAATTGCTGGTTCTAGCATTTTTAAAACCTGAACTGCTCTTCTATCTTTTCTTGGGCGGCAAATTTTTTTCCCATCTCTCCTTTTTCTTTAGCTTGCTGGTAACACATTATTTATTTTCGGATTGCCTCATCCATGGTACTTGGATTCATGAATTCAATTCATTCTTTCATATGAGTGGGTAAAGTAGTTAGGAAACGCTAAACCTTGGGTTTTTCGTCCCTTAAGTAAGGAACATATCTAAGTATGGAAGTGAACTTGGTTATGTATTCATCCATCGTCATCTGGCCTAATTTAAAATTGTGAAATTATTTGGACTTCTCATCATAAAATCGTTTAGTTAGGTACTTGTCCTTGAAATATTGTTGAAATACATCCCATGTCACATCCTGATCTTCTATGCTGCAGACATTCTTAACTTCCTCACACCACAAAGTGGCTTTTTCTCTCAACTAATATATGGATATCTTAGCCTTAAGATTGTTGTTATATTCATAAAATTGAAAGTACTTATTCATATTTATTAGCCATGCTTCAACCACCTCTTTCGCCTATCCATCAAACATGGGTGGTTTTATCTTCCAGAACTCACCTTGCAGTTCCATTTTCTATTTCTTAACTTCTTTTTGTTCCGACACATTACCCAACTTAACCTCATTGTATGTCTATTTTGGTTACTTTGCTGGGAATGAATTTTTTCCATTCTATCGGTGGTTTGAGCTTTTTTTTGCCATTCATTTTCCTCCTGCATGTCTCTATCAGGACTTAATTTCATCATCCGCTGATTCTGTTCATCTGAAAGAATCTTATGTACCCTTTCTTACTCTTTCATTAAGTTCTTGTTGTCCGTTCTAACCCAGACCATCTTCTATTATAGCTTTTACACTGTGCTTAACATAATACTTGTCTCGTGCTATTTTTCCTCTAGCAGTCTGTTGGTTTGCTAGTGTTGGTATACACTCAGCTGAATCCACATCTCAGGGTTTAGTTCTAAATGTGTTTGGGGTGTGGGTTCCCCATGTGCTGGCGTATTTGCTGCGTTGTCCCCCTTCTCATATTGCCTTTTACTATGTTATTTTTTGTGCTCTCTCTGTGCATCATTTCACACAATTGTTATATTAAGTGACCCTTAGGGTCCCATAATGTGAAAACTACTCTGATACCACTTTTAACATCTAACTAATCATCTCATAAAAAAAAATTATTTAACTATGTTCTCCATGGTAAATATTAAATTTACTCCCTCCTCAAACTATACTATATTCTTTAACTTTTCTTGACATAACATATTTGTTATTATGTTAAGGTTCTTGAATTTATGTTAACACAATTACGGGTAACATGTAAATATAGTACTTCATATTGAATGCTCCTAGTTTACCTCATTATTGCGCACAAGATTATATGCTTTTGGCCTCCCAAGGAATTTGATGATTTAATGCGTATCTGGAATATATCGTTTCTCACATACAATGATTAGAAATTTTGGTTGAAAATAATATAATAATGTATATTTTTTGTACCACCTCATAAATTGAATTTTATGGTTGTGAAACCTGTTTTACTTTCCCACCGTCGGATTCACCGGGAGATCTACAGTTGCTAGAGGTACTCGATGGATTAGGGTGACCAACCCTGCCCAAACCCTAACTGTTTGGCTCATTTGTGTGGAGGTTTGATGTGGAGTTGCTGCTCTGCAACCCAGTCGGAGCTTTAGACCTCCGGTCATGATTTCCATCTTCCTATGGCGATGGTGAAGGTGAGTCTAATAGGTTTTCTTGGATTATTATGTACGGAAACAACTGTGGTGACTTGTAGTCATCACCACTTGTTGGTTTGGTTTTCCATATTCAGAACCTCTTTTGAATGAACAGGCTTCCCTTGAAGGGGTAGCTCGTTTGTTTTCAGTTCATTTTTCAGAAGTTGTCTCATCTCTTTCTTAAGCATCGTTCAATAGGTGACTTCGAGGTTTGCTCCGCGCTATGCCTCCTCCATCGTTCTATTGGTTTGCATTTCTTTTGCAGCATGTATGCTTTCAACGTTATTTCCATTTTCATGTTTTTTTCTTTTAGCTTATACTTCCTCCTAATCTCTGGTTTGAAAATTTTTCCTTTCTCCTCTATACTCCGCAGAAAACCATCATTTCACTGAGAGTCTGCTCTACCTAGGTACATCAAGCCCTTCATTTCTAGTTCCACATTTGCTCACTATTTTTGTCATTCCATAATCCTTTGACTATGACATCCAAATCTTGTTTGGAACTATGTTTTTGTAGGTATAGGATTCTATTGGTTTCGATTTTGATTCGATTCTCTCTCTGCACTATGTATCAATGAAAAGGGTTTCACCCGTTTTCGTGCCTCCTGTCACAAGTATTGGGTAGCTACCAAAAAATCTCTATGGTTAGTGCTACGGCATGTGTTTCATTATTATTTACATTCTAAGTGCAGATATGTTCTAGATTTTAAGAGGCTTCTCTTGTAATGTTGATTAAGGGTTCATTGGCTTGAACCGGGGCTACGTCTCTTATGGAAAGAGTATTCTATAATGTTTACACTTTGATTTTTAACTCGGTTAATTGAAAGAGGAATTCCCGATAACTATACTCTTGACAACCCAACTATATTTCTTGGGTTCCTGTTAAATTTTTAAGCTATCACTCATAAGGTTGCACCGAACATTTGCACCTCTATTTCCATGTGTAAATATCTGAGAAAGGTTGTGACCTTTTTTTCCAGTATTTGTTATGAAATGGTTCTTCTAGTTCTATGCGTTATATTTGATGAATGAATCATGATTCTTGGGTCATCGATTATGTTATTTTCTCACCCATATGATAGAAATTTTTTTAGTCTTTACTATAAATTTTATCAAGATATGGGTTGTCCGGACCAACCTAATCATGTTTATGTATAGTATATTTTGTTAAGGAACTATCATCCTAGATTTCAGAGTTTCTCCCACTCTGGTGCTGGGTTAAATATTTCCCATATTACCCTTTACCTATTTACCTTTTCATGTTGTTTAATTATTACTTGGTGGCTTGTCTATCACTCTGAGATTTTACTCTCCGAATGCTATTCTTCATCATTTCGTTTTCAGTTATCTGTTCTAGTGTATAAAGTTTTACATGTTGTATAGAGATATTATACTATGTAAAGAAAAATATTCTGTGTCACGAAAAATTATACTATATGAAGAAAATTATACTCCATAATGAAAAGGAGTTGTCTTTCCATGCATATTCATCTCTGCATAACAATCATTGAATTAAGGTAGCTTAACTACACATACATTATTATATTCTAGGATAACTAGTATTCAAAGGTCACACAATAGTTTTTATTTCATAATAATAACATTTATTCAAAAATTTGAAACTTCACAGTAAACATGGATTTTCAGAGAAACATTAATCTCAGCCAAGGTATTCAAATAAATAATATCTTAAAATACCCTAGGATAATGGTACCAACATGCCCTTCTGTAAAAATTAGAAAAACTCAGTAGATTTACTTATCAGAAATCGACTGATGTTGTCCTCCCTAATGTGGATGAGGCAATTACATCCTCAACCCCACCCCCCCTATTGAGATTCAACAAGATGATGATCTTAGTGAAAAGAGTCGCCTTCACTAAGTGGGCCTGCAGGCTATTTTTGGCACAAGTCTATTTTTAGACTATGTCTATTTTTAGACATGGTGATCATATTTGAGAAGTTGCAGGATGCTATTTATGGATGGTTGATCAAGTTGGAAAAATATATGAAATAATATTTTTAGAATATTGGGTGAAGTCTATTTATATATTGATTATTATTAGCTCTTAATAATAATCAAACACTAAACAACAACTTATTCTCTTGGAGCACTTTGTTTTAGTGCACAGATGTGGCACATCAGTGGACTAAGGGAATTACGCAATTCCCAAGTGTTTACTGGAGCTAATGCATGGAGGACTCAGTTATAACTCAAGTGGCAGAGTTATGACACAGTTGGAAGAGTAGTTATCGAGTTGTATTCAGTTTAACTTAGTTAGACTCAGTTGAGCTAGTTGTATCTAGTTTAACTGAATGATACACTATTGATAGTGGAGTTAATTAATTAGTTAATTAATTCACAAATAATAACTCATTAATAAACTAAACAATACAGCAATTAACTACAATGCATGGAAGTTTTAGTGGAGACCCAGTGGAGAGATAAGTGAAAGGGCAAGATAGACTATCTGTTGTGACTATAATGATGCATTGATTGCATCACACACACATTGGAGTTCCTGTGCATTCAAGGAAAGAGTAATTCGAATTCATTCAAAGCTATTCTTCAGCAGGGATTTCACAGTGAAGGTAGGCTAGTAGGGGGAAAAGATCGATGCACGGATTTGCAGATTTTTCCTTATTAGTGTGTGACGATTGATTGTACTGAGAGCTTGATGTACTAAGCTTTGTATGAGATTTTCATATGATCTCCATGATGCATAATATATGATAGTTGGGTTTTTTAGCTTCAGGATTTCCCGTTAAACAACCGTGTTATGTGCGATTGTTTTTATTTATGCTTTACATGTGTGTGCAATTAATTTTCTGCAAAATATTAACAAGTGGAATGATTCAGTATTTTTCATGAAGTTAAATAGTGTGAGATTAGGTGAATCTAGGAAATATGCATGCTTAATGTATATATTTTCTACATGGTATCATAGGATTTTTAATTCTTGAATATTTCAATTGTGAAGTATTGGTGAGTTTGTGCTGGTGGACAATTCGAATTTGCTACAGAATATTCTTGGTATAGAAGTTGAGTATACACTGAAATGGCTTTCAATGGGTTGCGATTGGAGTATGCCCTTGATGGGAGCTTGAATTACATAGTCTGGAAGGACATGATGGAGGCAGTTCTTGAGGATAATGGGCTGAAGTATTTCATTGATAGTGATGTTCCTAAGCTGGGATCTAGCAATGCTGCATTACTTGACACATGGCAAAGGAAGACAGCAAAGATGAGAAGAATTATATTGGAAGGTGTGAAGGACCATATTGTGTCCGGCCTTCATGGGAAAGCCACTCCATTCTTAATGTGGAAGGCTTTGACAGATTTTTTCCAAAGCATAAGTGACCAGAGGAAGTTGGGGCTTAAAGACAAGCTCAGAAAAATAAAAATGGAGAAGGGCAAAAATATTCCAAAATACCTCACGAAGTTTGCCCACTGTACGGATGAACTGGGAAGTTTGGGGGTTACTGATGATGATGAAGAATTGTTGAGCGTGGCTCTCCTTGGGCTTCCGAAGAGTTGGCATAGCTACGAAGACTCTGTCAATGGACAGGAGAAACTGTTGGGATGGGAGCGACTTTGGTCTGATCTTGTGCAGGAGGAGATAAGGCGGGGTACCAAGGATGGATATTCATCAAAGAATGAAGATGAAGATAATTTCATTTGGCTACCAAATCAAGGAAAGGGAAGGGGAATAAATTTCCTTCAAAATATGAAGCTAAAGGCAAGAAGCAGGATTTGTCCAAAGTGAAGTGTTTTCACTGTCACGAACATGGGCATTTTGCCACTAACTACCCACAGAAGAAGAATAATAAGAAGTTTGTTGGAGCTGTAGCTGGAGAGGCCTTAGCCTCACAATTTGAACTTGATTTTTATTTGATCGCATGCTTTTTTTCCATATTGGTGTGGTATCTTGATAGTGGTGCATATTTCCATATGACCAGAGGCAAAGAGTTGTTTAGTGACTTGGAGGAGAAGGACCTCCAGATGCATATAGAGATGGGCGACGATGGTCAGTACAATGCGACTGGAATTGGGACCATTAAATTTGAGAGGGATTCTAGTAATCCATTATTTTTGAAGAATGTTATGCATGTTCCAGGTCTGAAGAAGAACTTGGTCTCTGTCGCAATGATGGAAGACAAGGGTTATGATGTTGTTTTTAGTGAGGGAAAATCCTTCCTTCTACATAAAACAACGGGTCCAACGAAGAATATAGGGGTTAAAATTAATAATCTCTAAAAGCTAGAGGTAGATGACTGCGCTGAAATGGTGGGAAAAGCAGAAGAAGTGGTGATCTGGGATGAGGCGAATTATGGCACAGGAGTTTGGGCCATATTTACCATGGCACTTTGAAGATTTTGTAGCGAATTTATACTGTACTTCCCAAAGGTACTCTTGCCCAGTTAGATCAGTTCAAGGGATGTACTATGGGTAAGTTTGTGAAGACCACCTTTCATGAGAAGGAGAACCATACTTCAGTGATCCTGGAGAGAATTCACACAGATGTGTGTGGACCTTTCTTAGTTGCTTCAACAACAAAACATAGGTATTATGTTATATTTTTTGATGACTATTATCGTAGATGTTGTATCTTCTTCATGCAGAAGAAGAGTGAAACATTCTCAAAGTTCTGTGAGTTCAAGGCATTGGTGGAGAAGGATTTGGGGAAGCAAGTGAAAGCTCTACAAAGAGATAATGGTGGTGAATACATCTCAGGTGAATTCAAAGAATTCTGTAGCAAAGAAGGAATTTGAAGAGAACTCATAGCGCCTCATAACCCATAGCAGAATGGGGTCACAGAGAGAAAGAACAAAACGATCGTGGGTGATGCACGAGAGATGCCGCATGACCAGGGCCTACCGATGCACTTGTGGGTGGAAGAATGCAACACTGCAGTTTATTTGCAAAACCATTGTCCTCATAGAGTAATTGGCGTGGGTACACCCAAAGAAGATTTTACTAGTAAGAAGCCTAATATCTATTCTTTGAATATTTTTGGCTCACCTATTTATATTCATGTGACAAAGGATGCCAGGAAGAAGCTGAAGTCGACTGCAGAAGTTGGGATATTTGTGGGGTACACAGAAACAACCCATAATTATCATGTGTATTTTCTAGACAGTTGGATGAATGTTGTGCGACAGGATATAAAATTCAATGAGGTGAAAGCCACGAAGTTGTCACTTGAGAGGGAGCTACACTTGCATGTGGAGGAGGAACTTCTTGTTCCCAAATATGAGCCTCTAAATGCGGATCAGCCATAGGAGGAGATTCATGGAGTGGAGGAGTCCACTCAAGCAGAACCAAACATCATATAGGGAAGAAAGCGTACCACAGAAGCTGAGAGACTGAAGCTTGATGCGATAGAAAATGTAGGAGTCCCTACATCACAGTGCAGACAGAGACAGTCACCTGACTGATTTACTGGATACATGGCTCTTATGAGCAAGTGTATCGTGACAGAGCCATATTCTTTCGAAGAAGCAGTGCAGGAGCCCACATGGGTAGATGCCATGGTGGAGGAGTATGACTCCATTGTCAGAAATAGTTCTTGGGAGATTGTTCCAATGTTGGTGGGAAAATCAGTTGTAGGATCAATATGGATCTACAAGGTAAAGCAAGCTACTGATGGGAGTGTCGAGAAGTATAAGGAAAGATTTTTTTCCCGGGGCTTCCCACAGATTGAGGGGATTGAATATGGAGAAACCTTTGCACCTTTTGTATGGTATTCTTCCATACGTACCATCCTTTCTCTCTCAATGAAGATGGGTTGGCACATTCATCAGGTGGATGTGAATACTGCGTTCCTTAATGGGATCATTGAGGAAGAGGTGTACATTGAGCAGCCTGAAGGATATGACATTTTCAGCAGCGAGTCACATGTGTGCAGGCTGAAAAGAGCGTTGTATGGGCTGAAACAAGCACCCCGTGCTTGGTACACACGGATCAACAACTATTTCACTGGACTTGGCTTCACCAAGAGTGAGGTGGATGCAAAACTATACCAAATTATGGTGGAGGGTAAGCTTTTAATCATTGTACTTTGTGCTGATGATTTAATACTAACAGGTGATGAGCAACTGATACACTCATGCAAGGCAGATCTTGCAAAGGAGTTTGAGATGAAAGATTTGGGCCTCCTTCATTATTTCCTTGGATTGGAAATATGGCAGCGGGAAGGTTAACTGTTTGTGTCTTAAGAAAAGTATGCCCGGGAGATACTGGAGAAGTTTCACATGAAAGGCTGCAAGCCTATCAACACTCCTCTTCCAGGAAATTGGAAGAAAGAGGATTCTACATTGGTAGAGGTAGGGGATTCCACTGTTTATTGACAGTTGGTGGGTTCGCTCATGTATTTAGGCAATACAAGACCGAACATATGCTATGCGGTGAACCAGCTTTCACAAGCGATGGTTAAGCCTACCAAGCTCTTTTGGAAGGCAGGCAAGCATGTCCTGAGATATCTCAGGGGCACATCTGAGTATGTTTTATGGTACAGACAGATGGATGAGGTGAATTTGCATGGCTTCACGGATGCAGATTGGGCAGGAAGCTCAACAGACAGAAAGAGCACATCAAGAGGGATTTTCAGTATCGGATCTACAAAAGTTTCTTGGTACAACAGGAAAAAAATATCTGTGGCACTCAGTTCAACAGAAGTAGAATACATGGAAACAAGTCAAGCTGCATGTGAGGCTATCTAGATGAGGAAGATCCTGGTTGGTTTGTTCGGTACAAATTTAGGTCCCACAGTGATATATTTTTTTAATTAGAGTTGCAGTAAACTCTCGATTAATCTTGTGCTTCATGATAGATCTAAACATATTGATATCTGGCATCATCATATCAGAGATTGTGTACAATGGAAGATCATGTTGCTTCAGTACATTCCTATGGAGGATCAGGATGCAAATATTCTGATGAAGGTGCTCACCTGGAGCAAATTCGAATACCATAGAGGGAGTATTGGGGTGAAGGATAATCCCTATATTTTTGAGAGGGAGTGTTGAGATTCAACAAGATGATGAGCTTAGTGAAAAGAGTCGCCTTCACTAAGTGGGTCCGCAGGCTATTTTTGGTGCAAGTTTATTTTTAGACTGTATATTTTTAGACATAGTGATCATATTTCAGAAGTTGCAGGATGCTATTTATGGATGGTTGATCAAGTTGGAAAAATATATGAAATTCTTCTTTTGGAATATTGGGCGAATTCTATTTATAGATCGCTGATCTAAAAATAGATCCATGTCGATTATTATTAGCTCTTAATAGTAATTAGACACTAAACAACAACTTATTCTCTTGGAGCACTTTTTTTTAGTGCATAGATGTCGCACATTAGTGGACTGAGGTAATTAAACAATTCCCAAGGGTTTATTGGAGCTAATACATGGAGGACTCAGTTAGAACTCATGTGGCAGAGTTATGACACAGTTGGAAGAGTAGTTATGGAGTTGCATTCAATTCAACTCAGTTAGACTCAGTTGAGCTAGTTGTATCTAGTCTAACTGAGTGAAACACTAGTGAGAGTGGAGTGAATTAATTAGTTAATTAATTCACAAATAATAACTCATTAATCAAATGAACAATACAACAATTAACTATAGTGCATGGCAGTTTCAGTGGAGACCCAGTGGAGAGATAGGTGAAAGGGAAATATAGACTATCTGTTGGGACTATAGTGATGCATTGATTGCATCACACACACATTGGAGTTGCCAATGAGGATTGCGCAGTCAAGGCAAGGGTAATTCGAATTCATTCAGAGCTATTCTTCAGCAGGGATTGTGCAGTGGAGGGAGGCTAGCAAGGGGAAAAGATCGATGCATGGATTTGCAGATTTTTCCTGATTAGTGTGTGATGATTGATTGTACTAAGAGCTTGATGTACTAAGCTTTGTATGAGATTGTCATATGATCTCCATTATACATAATATATGATATTTTGGGTTTTCAGCTTCAAGCTTTCCCGTTAAACAATTGTGTTATGTTCGATTGTTTTTATTTATATTTTACATGTGTGTGCAATTAATTTTCCGCAAAATATTAACAAGTGGAATGATTCAGTATTTTACATGAAGTTAATAGTGTGAGATTAGGTGAATCTAGGACATATGCATGCTTAATGTATATATTTTCTACACCCTCCACACCTGAGTCAAGTAGGTTGATACAGAACTCGGAAGAGATCTTGGGAATCCAGTCCAATATACTTCTCGAAAGAATTCAGATTTGCTGAGAGTATTTCCACTGGTCTCTACCAGCTTGGGAAATTCATGCTCTCTCCTCTTTTCCTTCACTTAGCCTCCAAAAGATCCAAAACCCACTTCCTCATAGGGATGTTGCATTATCCACAGAGGAAGGGTAACTAACTGAACTATTTTTGTTCTACCACTTCTCAGTTGAAATCCTTTTTACCATAATTATTTTTCACTTTATGGAACCACTTCCATAACTAAATTTTCATTTACCTTAAATCCAAAATGAAATTAATTTCATTTTGTTAACTAATTTCTAATAAAGAAATAAATGTCTTAGTTTCTTTAAAAAAATTACATAACAAATAATTTGTCATTTAAACCAGCTGTCACAACTTCCACCCCTGGAAGTAAACACTCTCCTTGGTGTTTTGCTCCAGCTCGAGAAACAACTCTTGGTATGCCTCCCAAACAAACCCTTCATATTCCCAGCTAGCCTCATCCGAGTTGAAGTGCTTCCATTACACTTTAACCTGGGTGATGGCTTGCCTCCGGAGCATGATTTCTCTCCAATCGAGTATACACTGAGGTTTGACCAGAAACTCGCCGTTTGGCTCAACCTATAGTCAACAAAAGTCTGAGTTAATTTCTGACATAGTTTAGTAAATCTAGTTAAGATTTTAATATTAGCCTAAATGAATACTTTACGAGTGGATTACATGCTTTGAGTCATGTACATATTGCTTAAATAGAGATAAAAGGAACACATTGTGCACCCGAATATGGCTAGGTAACACCAATTGGTATGCCATCGGTCCCACCCTTTCCAATATCTGGAAGGGCCCACAAAACATAGGGGCCAACTTGGCACAAGAGGTCCATCGTAGCATGCTCCTTTTTGGTTTTATTCGTATGTACACATTGGCGCCTACTCCAAATTCATGATAAGTTCTTTTCCTATCTGCATATATTTTCTACCGATCTTGAGCCGCCTTCAAAGTTTACCTATTTTTTCTTACTTCTGATTCCATCTCAGCTAACATTTCTGGTCCTAGCATCATATTAGTTTCGATACTACTGCAATTGATAGGTGTACAACATTGTCAACCATAAAAGCTTTGAAGGGACTCATTTTCAGAGATTCTTGGTAACCATTGTTTTAAGAAAATTCCACGAAATGTAAATATTCTTCCCATGTTGTTGGTTGTTACATTACGTACATACGTAACATATCATCCAGGATTCGATTCACCCACTCTGTTTGTCCATCCATTTGGGCATGATAGGTGGTACTGAAATTAATTTGGGTTCTCGTACTTGTAAACAAGTTTTTCCAAAATGATGAAGTAAACTTCACATCTCTGTTAGATATGACAGTCTTTGGAATTCCATGCAATTTAAATATTTATCTCATAAAGTTGTCTGTGATATGTACTATTTTATGGGTGGATTGTCCCAGTATAAAATGTGTTGCCTTGGTCAATTGATCGACCACCACCATAATGAAGTCATTATATTTTTTTGATTTTGGAAAACCCGTGATGAAGTCTAGAGATATGACCTCTCACTTCCATTCTAGTACTGCTATGTGTTGCAACAATCCCGTAGGATGTTGATTTTCCACCTTAACCTACTGACACTCCTCACACTTGTTCAAATATTCTGCAATTTCCTTTCACGTACTGGGCCAGAAATAATTCTTTTTCATTGTTGTTAGAATTTTCTAATACACTGGATGTCCTGAACAATTACTTTGGTGCTATTCATTCAAAACTAGCTCCTTAAAATCCATTCGAATTGGAACATATATCCTTTCCTTGAACGTTAATGTTTGATCCTAACTAATTCCATAATTGAAATATTTTCCTTACCTTTTGGCCTCCTCTGCTCACTGCCATATAAATTAGTATTCAGGATCCTTCTTAGCTTTTGTTTTTATTTGATCCAAAAATTTTCTTTTAATTTGGTTGTAGTAAATTTCATAAACTCCATGAAAATTTCTACTTAAAGAATTTACCACCCTATTTTCGTTACCTTTCGCATGTTTCATATCAATGTTAAAATCTCTTAGAGAAGCATTCCATATTTCGAGGTGAGAATTTAGATTTTCTTGCTTGAAGTAGCTAGTTAGGCTACTATGATCGGATTTTAACACAAACCTCCTTCCCAACAAATAATGCCTCCACACTTGGAGTGCATGCACTACCACTGTTAGCTCCAGATCATAAGCTGAGTATCATTTTTTATGTTCTTTTAACTTCCGCGATTCATATGCAACCACTCTTCCTTCTTGGGATAGGATTGCCCCAACTCTTTCTTTACATGCATCCCTACAGACTTCAAATTCTTTGTTGGGCTCAACTACTCTCAACACCAGAGCAGTAGTTAACAAGAGTTTTAACTTTTTAAAATTGGTTTGACATTCGTTAGTCCACCTAAATACTTTTCCATTCCTCTGTAAGGAGGTAATTGGAAAAAATTTCTATGAGAATCCTTCAATGAACTGTGAGTAAAAATTAGCTAATCCCATAAAATATTGGATGTCTGCCACATTTTGGTGTACCATTCATTCCATAATTGTTTTGATTTTCTCTCGATCAACTAATATTCCCTCAACAGAAATAACATGGTCTAGGTACTAGATCTCCTCCTTGAAAAGGTCACATTTGCTGAATTTACTATACAGTTGATGTTTCCAGAACATCTCTAGAATTATTCAGAAGTGTTCCTTATGCTCTTCTACATTATTTTAGTAGATTAGGATGTCATCAATAAATATTAGGAAAAAACTATTCAAAAGGGGGTGAAATATACCATGCATCAGCCTCATAAATGTTATTGGTGTATTAGCCAACCCAAATGGTAGTACCACGAATTCATTATGCCCGTAACTGGAATGGAAAGGAGTTTTGTGGATATATTCATCCTTTATCTAGATCTGGTGATAACCTGATATCAATTCTATCTTTGAAAATACAGTGGGCCCATTTACCTCATCGAACAAGTCATCAATCCGAGGTAATGGATATTTAATTTTGATGGTCAATTTATTGGGTTGTTGATAGTCCATGCACATTCAGATGGTTTCATCTTTTTTCTTCACAAACAGCACAGGTGCTCCACAAGGGGACACACTTGGTCGAATATACCCCTTATCCAACAATTCTTGCAACTGCATCTTTAGATCGGTCAATTCTGACACAGTCATTCAGTAAGGAGCCCTTGAAATCGATGATGATCTTGGCACCATTTCAATAGTAAAATCAATGTCCCCTCTTGGTGGTAAAATTGGTACATCTTCTTGAAATACATCCATGAAATCTTGCACTATAGGTATGTTTTCCATCATCAGAGTCATTTCCTTAAAGTTAGTGAAGCATCCTTGAAATTTGTATAACTGACATCCCTTCCTCATACACTTACTCATGTGAGAGGTTGTAATGGGATGTAGTTGTCAAGGCTTCTTGATTCCTTGTATCTCCTTACATGTTCCATTATGTATTATGTAATATATAATCTTCTCTTTACAATCCACCAGGGTCTGGTGCTTTTCCAACCAATCCATCCCTAATAGCACATCATATGATCTCAAAAGAAAAATATTTAGATCTACGTTTAACTATTGTTCGCCAATTTCCAATGTATAGTTAGGAATTTTCGCACAGAATATCCTGTTTGCTTCAGTGGCTAGCTATAATAGCCATGGAATTTTGAATTTGTGGCTTTTTAATTTGCATATTTCTACTAATTTGGGATTCACATAACTTAAACTTGCACCTGGGTCAAAGAAAACAAAAATAGGTTGCGAAAGTAGCTTACCTTCCAACTCAATCATTGTTGGTTGGTAATCTACCTAGCGATCTTCTAATGCTACATTAATTCTGGGTATGCTTCGAGCTACATCTCTCACTATGGAATCTTCTTGTAGATTAGTGATTTTTTTGCTTCTTCCCCGTTGCAGATAGTTTCTATAATAGTGCGCCTTGCCACACCCCCAACACTGTAGGGGTGGTTTTGAACTTTGTCCTTGCTCAAGCTTGCTGGAAGCTTCTATGGGCTTATCTTCTATAGGCCATTGGGTTATTTGGTGGTTTCTTCCAAAAAATTTATTCACTTAACTTATTGCAGAAGTATTGAAATTGTTGGTTCTATAATTCTTAAAACCTGAACTCCTCTTCTTCCCTTTCTTGGGTGGCCAATTTTTTCCCAGTTCTCCTTTTTCTTTAGCTTTTTGGTAACACATTCTGGCTTTTCAGATTTCCACATCCATGGTTCTTGGATTCATGAATTCAATTTATTCTTTCATATGAGTGGGAAAACTACTTAGGAAACACTAAACCTTAGCTTTTGCGTCCCTCAAGTAAGGAACATATCTGAGTAAGGAAGTGAACTTGGTTATGTATTTATCCATCGTCATCTAGCCCAATTTCAAATCGTAAAATTTTGTGGAATTCTCATTATAAAAGCATTCAGTTAGGTACTTGTCCTTGAAATATCACTGAAATACGTCCCATGTCACATCCTGATCTTCTATGCTGCAGAAATTATTAACTTCCTCCCACCACAGAGTGGCCTTTTCTATCATCTGAAGATGCCTAGCCTAGCCTTACAATTGTTGTTATATTAGTAAACTTGAAAGTACTTATTCATATTTATCAGCCATGCTTCAGCCACCTCTTCTGCCTCTCCATCAAACGTGGGTGGTTTTATCTTCCAAAACTCACCTTGCAGTTCCACTCTCTGTTTCTTAATTTCTTGTTGTTCCGACACATTTCCCAACTCAGCCTCATTGTAGTGTCTATTTTTGTTACTTCATTGGGAATGACTTTTTTCCATTATATCGGTGTTTTGAGCTCTTGTTTGTTGTTCATTTTCCTCCTACATGTCTCTGAGGACTTGGTTGCATCATCCCATGATTTTGTTTGTTTGAAAGAATCTTAATTATCCTTTCTTTCTCTTGCATTAAGTACTCATTGTCCATTCTAATGCGGACCATCTCCTCTTGTAGCTTCTGCACTATGATTAACAGAATACTGGTATGGTGCTATTGTTTCCCTAGCAGTCTGGCAGTTTGCTGGCATTGGTCTACACTCAGCTGAATCCACATCTCATGATTCATTTCCGACTGTGGTAGGGGTGTGGGTTGCCCTAGGTGTTGGGGTATTGGCTTCATTTTCCCCCTTCTCATATCGCCTTCTACTGCATTATTTTTTGTGCTCTCTCTGTGCATCATTACACACAATTGTTATATTAAGTGACCCTTAGGATCCCAGCGTGCAAACACTTCTTTGATACCACTTGTAACATCTAACCAATCATCTGATAAAAAAAAATTATTTAACAATGTTCTCCACGATAAATATTAAATTTACTTGCTCCTCAAACTACTATATTCTTTAACTTTTCTTGACATAACATATTTTTTATTATGTTAAGGTTCTTGACTTTATGTTAACACAATTATGGGTAACATATAAATATAGTAATTCATATTTATTTCACCTAGTTTACATCATTATTTCCCACAAGATCATATTCTTTTGCCCTCCCTAGGAATTCAATGATTTAATGTGTATCTGGGATATATGTTTTCTCACATACAGTGATTAGCAATTTTGGTTTAAAATAATGTAATTGTGCAGATTTATTCTACCGCCTCATCAATTAAATTTTACGTTTGTGACACCTATTTTACTTTCTCACTGTTTGATTCACGAGGAGATCTAGGATTGTCAGAGGTACTCAATGGATTAGGGTGATCAACCCTGCCCAAAGCCTAACTATTTGGCTCACTTGCATGGAGTTTTTCTATGGGGTTGCTGCTCTACGACCCAGTCACAGCTTTTGACCTCCGGTTATGATTTCTGTCTTTCTATGGAAATGGTGAAGGTGAGTCTTACAGGTTTTCTTGGATTGTTATTTACGGAACCAACTGTGGTGACTTGCAGTCATACCACCTCTTGTTGGTTTGGTTTTCCATATTCAAAACGTCATTTAAATGCACAATATTCCTTGTAGGTGGTAGCTTGTTTGTTTCTGGTCCATTTTTTAGAATTTGTATCGTCTCTTTCTTACGCATCATTCAATAGGTGACTTCGAGGATTTTTGTGTGCTATGCCTCCTCCATCATTCTACCGTTTGGCATTCCTGTTGCAGTAGGTATGTTTTCAACGTTATTTCCTTTTTCATGTTTTATTTTTTTAGCTTATACTTCCTCCTAATATCAGGTTTGAAAACTGTTCCTTTCTCCTGTATACCTAGTAGAAAACCCTCATTACCCTTGGAGTCTATTGTACCCAGGTACGTCAGTCCCTTTGTTTCTAGTTCCACAGTTGCTCATTGTTTTTTTCATTCGACAACCCTTTGACTATGAGATATAACTCTTGTTTGGAACTATGTCTGTGCAGGTAAAAGCTTCTATTGGTTTTTCTTTTGGTTGAATTCTTTGTCTTCACTATGTATCAAAGATAACGGTCTCATCCGCTTTCGTGCCTCCTGTCACAGGTATTGGGTAGCCTCCAAAACTTCTCTAAGGTTAGCGCAGCGACATGTGTTTCATTAGTCTTTACATTCTAGGTGCAGATATGGTCTGGAGTTTAAGAGGTTGCTCTTGTAATGTTGATTAAGGGTTCATTGGCCTGAACCGGGGCTAAGTCTCTTATGGAAAGAGTCTTCTATTAAATTTGTTCTTTTATTTTTAACTTGGTTAATTGAAAGAGGAATTCTAGATAACTATACTCTTGACAGCCCAGTTATATTTCTTGGATTCCTATTAAATTTTTAATCTATCACTCGTAAGGTTGCATTGAACAGTTTCGCCTCTGTTTCCATCTGTAAATGTCTAAGAAAGGTTGTAACCTTTGTTTTCTAGTAATTTTTATGAAATGTTTCTTCCAGTCGTATGTGTTATATTTGATGAATGAATCTTGATTCTCAGCTCATCAATTATGTTATTTTTTCCACTGTATGATTACAATTTCGTTCAATATTTACTGTAAAAATTTCCAAGATAGGGGTTATTCGGACATGCCTAATCATGTCTGTGTATATTCTCTTTTGTTAGGGAACTATCATCTCAGATTTCGGGGTTTCTCCAACTATGGTACAGGGCTAAATATTTCCCATATTACCCTTTACAGATTTATCTTTTCATGTTGTATATGTAGTACTTATGGCTTGTCCACCACTCAGAAATTTTACTCTCCGAATGCTATTCTTCATCATTTCATTTTCAGCTATATGTTCTACTATATAAATGTTTACATGCTATATAGAGAGATTATACTGTATAAAGAAAAATATTTTGTCTAACGTTAAATTATAATTTATGAAGAAAATTATACTGCATAATGAAAAGGACTTGTCTTTCCATGCATATTCATCTATGCATATCAATCATTGAACTAAGGTAGCTTAACTACACAAGCATTCTTATATTCCAGTATAACTAGTATCCAAAGGTCACATAGTAGTTTTTCTTTCAAGAATAATAACATTTATTCAACAGATTTGAAACTTCACAACAAACAGGTATTTTTAGAGAAACGTTAATCTCAGGCAAGGTATTCAAATAAATAATTTCTTAAAATACCCTTAGACAATGGTACGAAATGTCGTTCTGTAAAACTTAGCAAAAATAAGTGGATTTTTTTATCTGAAATCGAATGATGTTTTCCTCCCTACTGTGGATGATGCAATTACGTCCTCACCCCCCCCCGCCCCTCCCCGTGCTCCACACCTGAGTCAAGTTGAGTGATACAATACTCGAAAGAGATCTCGGGACTCCAGTCCAATCTAATTCATTAAAGAATTCAGGATTTCTAAGAGTATTTCCACTAGTCTCTACTAGCTCTGAAAACTCATGCTCTCTCCTCTTTCCTTCACATAGCCTCCAACATATCAGAACCCCTCTTCCTCATAGGGATGCGTATTTATCCATAGAGGAAGGGTAACTACCTGAACTATTTCTGTTCCACCACTTCTCAGTTGGAATCCTTTTTACCATAAGTCTTTTTCACTTTATGGAACCACCTCCGTAACTAAATTTTCATTTACCTTAAATCCAAAACACAATTAATATATGTTTTTTGACTAATTTCTAATAAAGAAATAAATGTATTATTTTCTTTAAAAACAAATTACATGATAAATAATTTGGTATTTAAAACAGCTGTCACAATCACATAGCGGAAATAATCACTTCAAGGGCTGGCACCCCGTAACCATGACTTTCTGGGAGGTCACCCATCCCAGATTGCCTCTCGATCAAGCGCCCTTAACTATGGATTTTTCACCACAATCAATCCCACTTAGTTCTCTACCCCATTTGCAAAAACCTTAGCAATTATTGTGCCTCATGAACCATTAAAGTAGAGCTCCCTTTACTCTTTTGTATTTAAGTATTGAGGGGTTTCGCTAGTGCATTATAGTAGATATCACTTTTTGGGATTCAAATGCATTAAGTAAGTCATTCAAATATATATTTATATATTTAAGTTCAAATAACCAATTTTTTTACTAAGTGAAAAATAAATTTAAATTTTATAATATATATATATATATATATATGTGTGTGTGTGTGTGTGTGTGTGTGTGTGTGTGTGTGTGGTATTGAATCAAAATAGTCACCTAGTAGGATAGTATAATGATATATTTTTTAAGTCAATTATAATCTCACAACTTTACAATTGTCTTAATTCTTAATATCCATTAGTGTTATGTTCAATATTTAATAGTTTTTTAAATATGTTTTATTGTTTTTTTTACCATGTTAACTGACATGTATTTGAAGGTGTTTTTCCAAAAAACCTATAGATATAGACAAAATTTAAACTGCATAGCAAACTCATTGTTAAGGAATAGTTGCTAGAGATTTCTCATTAGGACTTTTGCATCCAAATTGACACCTTTATTTTTTGTAGCATATTTTCTCAATGTCAACTTATGAAAGAAGGCAATAGTATAGAAAGCTTATTGACTATATCAATAGTACTTAACAACTTGCAATGTTTAGAAAAAATCCATGAACAAGATGTTGGAAAACCAACTAAGAATATACGAATACCATCAAAACTTTAGTGTTTTTTTTCTTCCAAAAGGAAATGGTTACATATTCCATATGTAGCTACCCAATTGTTTTTCTAGTTACCTAAAATCAGCTATATTCAATTTTATTTTTCCATCAAAGTTGAGAATAACCCCTCTCACTTCTACTACCTCATTATTAACATACTTTTGATAATAATTTGATGACATGATTTTGAAAATTTCATGTAAATTCATTTATTAATAAATTTTGTTAAAGATCCAATTAAAATTATAAAAATTATAGTTTTAATTTGATTTCGAAAAAAAAATACCCATTTTTCCATTTCTAAATATTTTTTCTAGTTAATTATAATTTAATTAATATATTCACAAAGCTTATCCCTCACCATTTCATAGTGTGCCTAATGGTTAAGAAAATGGGTTTCCTCCTAAGAGGTCATAGGTTCAAAACAAAAGGGGCCTAGAGTGTGTATCCCTTTGTAGACTTAATAGTCAGTAAAACGATTGTTATATTAATTGAAATAGGGGATTTTGTCTCAATTTTTTTTGGACATATATTTTGAAAATGTATTAGAGGGACAAAGGTGATCCCTCTAGCCCTAGGGTGGGTCTAGAAACTACGGGAAGATACTAACATCTACCTTCCTAGGTTGTAAAATAAATTCAATGCGAGGAAGATGACCTACCTTTTTCTGGGTTTTCATCTTTCGTCAAAGCTTCTTAATATTTCATTCTTATCAAGTTCGATACATGCTGCTACCAACGTCTGATTACCTGTACGGATAGTTAAGACACCATGACAAGCGTAAAATCACGAAAAACATAAAACAGTTACAACCTATCTAACTGATCAAGGAATGCTAGAAATCTCATTATAAATGTAAACAAGAGTGGAAGATACACATCAGTTGCATTTTATTATGATAAAGACAATGGGAGTTTACAACCAAGCCTTGATGTTGACGTTCTCCTTCGATAGGTCCATATCCAAGCACGTTTGCAACATCCTCATACACAAAGGTCCAAGATCTCATTGTATTCCTAACACACAAAATCAATCACACTCTGCTCTATTCTCTAGAAGCTATAATTTCTTCTCCTCTCTATGATTGATGCTTATAACAAGCTAACTAAGTTAGTAGAGGTGAAGGAGGTCCCCTTATATAAAAATGGAGGAGGAGGATATCGGCCCTCAAATAATGGGAAAGAAGCTTATCCTTTGGATTAGTTCCTATTTTATGGGAACAAGAAGCCCAAAGGGGAATTCCTCAGCCATATCCTCAAAAAAAAAACTTCCAACTCTCTGCTTCGTGAAGATTATAGTTGTGGAAACTTTGTTTCGATTTAAAAAAAAATCCAAAAGAGGATCAGCGTGGGTCATACATTAAGACAGAGTTCCGATCCTCATGGGTCTGAGTGAAAATCTCTGCTATCGATATGGTTCAGACATTGAGACAAAGTGTCGACCTTGAAAATCAGGCTTTTATAGGGATCTTCCAGAAAATATGTAGAGGGAGATGAATTGGTAGACAAAGTGTGGTTCAGGAGTATGTATTCCATTCTTGGAAAGTACATAAGGGTCATTGTATGGGTACTCCATGTTGGACATTGGATTCAACGCTCCCCGTGTGTTTCGTGACATGGACTAACCACCCCTCGTGGATCCTAACTTTGGTGATTGTAGCGGAGGCAAAAGCCTTCAGGTTTTGGTCTAACGACAATCACGATTCCAACAAGTGGTATCAGAGCGACATGTCTTGAGTTCGAAACTCAACCAAATCGCATTGGGGGGGAGATTATTGGACATTGAGTTCAATTCTCCTTGTGTGTTTTGCAACATGGACTAACTGCCTCTCGTGGATCCTAACTAAGGTGATTATAGCGGAGACTAAAGCCTACGGCTTTTGGTCTAATGACAATCGTGATTCCAACACTCTAGGATCAAGGAACAGGGTGCATAGGGACAGTGACAAATTGATGTGTAACACCCCAAAAATATAAAAACTATCATGGAATGACCCATCCCTAAAAATGTTGGGGACATTCAATCCTTTTAGGGCTTAGCAGACTATTACTTCTACTTTATAGAAGGGCTTTCAAGAGAAGCTCAACCTATAAATTATTTGCAGAAAATGGGGACTCTTTTAATTGGACAACTAAGTGCCAAAATAGTTTTGAGCAATTAAAAAATATGTTAACTATGACCCATGTTTTGAGAAGCACTTCATTAAAGAGTAAAAGCTTCTCTGGACTCAATTGGCTCCACCCTTGTTCTAGAAGTCACCGCTTTCCTCTCTACGCATTGCTTGGTAGGTGACTTCGGGGTTGGCTTAGTGCTATGCAACTTGACATTTTCTGTCACAGACGATAAGCCTTCAGTGTTAACACCATATGTTATTTTTTGTTTTCTTTTGGATATTGTTCCCTTCTAAGTTCAAAGTCTGGGTACTAATATTCTCCCATTTGACTACCCCGCAAAAAAGTCTTTGTTTTCTCTTGAGGTCAGCTTCACACAGGTAGGTTAATCATTTGTTTTCAAGTTCCACAGTTTCTCACTATGTTTGACATTCTCCATACTATTAACTGAAATTTCTAATTTCTGTTTTGTTTTGAATTCGGGAAGGTACACGTTTTTATGTCAATTTCGGTGTGGTTTCTCACTTTCCTCTACTCTATTCCAAGTCAAGGACTCATCTGCAATTTAAAATTCTTGTCTTAGGTACTGGAAAACTTCCAATCTTCTCTTTTTTAGAGCGACGACCTAAGTTGTATTAGTCTTTTCATGTTAGGCACAAGTTTTTTTCTGATGTTTTAAAAGAATTATCTTACAACGTGATTAAGGGTTTTAATGACCCAAACCACGGTTTCTTCTATTTGTAAAAATCCTCTATAATGTCTATGTTTAGAATTTTGACTCGATAACTTTGAACTAGGAATTTCTATTACTGTATTTCTTGACAACCCAACTGGGGTTTCTGTTAAGTTTTTAGGTTTTCGTTTGTTTAAATTCTCCTAACATTTACACTTTTTTATTTCTATGTTTAAATGTCCGAGAGATATTATAACCTCTAATTTCATTAGATTGAAAGAAGGTTGCCCCAGCTATATGCTTTACATGCATGATTTGGATTTTTCGGTGCTTTGAATATGTTATTTATTTTCACTATACGATGATAGTCTTGCTTAGTTTTTACTGCAAATTATTTTCCAGGTTAGGGGTTGACCAGACCGACCTAAACTCATCCGAGTATAGTCCTTTTATTAGGGAACAATCATCCCGAAATTTTGGATTTTTTTCACTCCGGTTTTGGGTAAAATATTTCCCAATCAACCCTTTTCTAAATCCTTATTTTCAGGTTTTTCCAGAGATTTTTTATGATTTATCTATCTTTGAATACTATTCTTCTTGTTCATTTCTAGCTAGTTGTTCTACTGTTCAAAACTCACTTGCTCTATAACGATAGTTTTGTTGTGCAAAGAAAAATATTCTATTTAAAGAAAGAAAATACTCTGTATGAAGAAAATTATACAGTAGGTTGTCCTCCCATGCATATTCATCTCTGTTTATTATTTCATTAAAAAAAATTAAGGTAACTTAACTATGCACACAATATTGAATTTCTGGTCAACTAATATTTGAAGATTTCATAGTATTTTTTTTTCCTTCCATGATTAATATCATTTATTCAGCAGTCTAGAACTTCATACTAAGTAGGGATCTTTGATTAAATATTATTCTCATCCGAGACATTCACATTAATAATTTCTAGGTATTCTAAGTTAACGGTACCAACATGTCTTTCTATAAAAATTAACAAAAATCAATGGATTTACCCTCCTTACTGTGGATGAGACAATTACCGTGCTCCACACTTGAGTCAGTACTTGGAAGAGATCTCGGGACTCTAGCCCAATCTACTTTCCCAGAAGAATTCAGGATGGATGAGAGTGGAACCCAATCTACTTTCCCAGAAGAATTCAGGATGGATGAGAGTATTTCTACTGGTCTCTATGAGCTCAGGAAATTCATGTTGTCTTCCCTTTTCCCATCACTTCGCTTCCTTCTGATCAGAACCCCTCTTCCTCACAGGGATGTTGTGACTAAACTATTTCTTTCATCCACATCTAACTTGGAATACTGAAATTCATGCTCTCTTCCCTTTTCCCATCACTTCCCTTCCTTCTGATCAGAACCCCTCTTCCTCGTAGGGATGTTGTGACTGAAATGTTTCTTTCAACCACATCTCACTTGGAATAATTTTTACCATTAGTCCTTTTTTTTCACTTTATGGAACCACTTCCATAACTAAATTTCATTTACCTTAAATCCAAAACACAATTAATTTCTGTTTGTTAACTAATTTCTAGTAAGAAAATAAATGTCTCAGTTTTCTTTAAAAAAATTAGATAACAAATAATTTGGCATTTAAACCAGCTGTCACAAATAGTTCAAGAAAATAATGGCTATTAAATCATTTTACTTTTAAAAAAGGAAATAACTGTTTATATATAAGAAAATTTAGTCTTGTTATGTTCCAAATAAAGATTCCTTTTGTGTGAAAAACTATAAGAATCTAGATTTTTCTTTTAGAAATATTTATTTGATTCTTGTGCATTGAAAGATAGATTAATATTCTTCTATTTTTTCGGAAGGATAAGTTATCACATTAATCTACTTACAAATTTACACAATTAGTGGATAATCACTGTTACTATGTCTTGGGGAATAGTTAAGTGTTTAATACTTGAAAATATTTAATGGGTTCAAAGATAAGTTAAGGAGTTTTCTAGGAAAAGAACCCTTGAAATTTTGTGCATATGGAAAACTTAGATAAAGATTGTTATTATGTTAACCTTTTCAAAATAAAATATATCTATCTACAACCATAAAAGGTAAGTAACTTAGCTTGTCTTTATATATATAATATTTCATATGCATCTTATGTAAGAAAATATAGGATGTTTTTTCTCTCTTAAAAGGGATTTCTTCCAGGTGTATTAAATGATAATAAATTCAAGTTATTTTATTGAAAATGAATATAGATTAAAGAGTGTAATTCTTGAAATATTTTCATGGTGGTGAAAAGAAAAAGAGAAAAGTTACTTAGATTAATATTCTTGGACGGTTTCTTATGAATATGTTTGTTTTAAAAGAGTGCTTATGAATCTTTCACATACAAGAGTAATAACATATACATGTTTCTTAAAAATATTATATGCATTCAAGTAAGGGAGATTGTGTGAAAATAAAACATGTGTTTGCATGCTCTTTTGTGTTAAGAATTTCTTTGGGAAGACTCTTTTGGAAACTATATGCATTTGCATGCACAGGAACGATATTTTTCATATTAACTTTCTTTACATGCACCAAAAATAATAGCTAAAGGTTAGTTAGTTTGATAAAGTTTATGTAATTCACATACACGAAGATCCTAAATGATGTATTAGTTTCTTTTAAAGAAATTTCTGGAAGTTGTAGCAATTTGTCTTGCAAGAATGTGTGCTTATGCAAGGTTACTATGATTTCTTATAACTAGTGTGTAATGTTGTTAAAGGAGGAGTGTCTCAATATTTTACTTGCATGTCATGAATGTACATGAATAGGTAGAGAATTATCACTAGTATAGATTTGTTAATGGGTTGATTAATACTTTATAAATCGTGACATCAATGTATATTGAAGACAACATTAACATGAAATGATGATGTCTTGTGCAAAATGATGTATTATGCTTAACATGAGAGAACATAAATGATTAATGGTTCATAAAATTGAGTGGGGTGGTCCATTGTAGGTACAAGCATGCCACCAAGATATGAATATTGAAGATTAGTGGTTTAAGGTAGATATTTGTATTTAAATGATATTTCCTTGTAATATTTATAAGAATGGTTAAGGTATGGTCTCCCATATAAGCCATTGAGTGAGGGGTGAAGTAAACATTTGATGTTTTTCACCCTAAGGGGTTTCCAAGGTATATCGGTGTTCAATGATGTGATTTCTTATTGTGTGATTGAGGTTAATATATACTAAAGTGGTTGTTAATAGTTATGAAACTTAATATTCCTCTACTAAAGCTACACTATGAACTCATGAATTACACGTGCAAAGAGAAAATTTTCTTACAACAATGTATTCAAAATATTTATAAGGGAGTAATATATATATATATATATATATATATATATATATATATATATATATATATATATGTATGTATATAAGTTTGGTAGTATCTTTCATTTTTTCTTCTTTTTTTCCATCTTCATCAACAACATTTACACATACATCACCTTGATCAGGAAGGGAATTGAATCTCTGATAAGTGCTATAACAATTAGCCTCATCACCATTTAACCAAAACCCCAAAGACATATATTTATAAAAATTAAAAACAAATCAAAATATTCTTGAAAGAGATGTGATAATTTTTTGGATATAAATATTTTATAAATGTGCCAACTCATTAAATTTTTTTCAAAAATACATTATTTCTAGACTTTGCAAAATAGATTATAGATAAAAAAATCATCAAAACTTTCTAGAAAGAAATAAATTATTTGAAAAATTAGCAAAGAAAAAAATTATTTCAAAAGTAAATTATTAAAACTACTCATCAAGATATATTTAGTAATACCTAGAGGTACACTATTAAGAATTAATTATTTGTGAGAAGTTTTGATACCTAAAATTAAATGAAATAGATGTGTAGTATCAATCATCTTGCAAACTATCTAAAATATTGTCTTTCTTCTTCATCACCAACTAAGTATTAATAGATAATTACATACACATAAAAATATAACAAAACAATTGTAACATTTGCAAAAACTACTGTCCAAATCCAAACATGTAAACACACAAACCACTCAAAGCATCCTGCAAGCAACACAGACTAAATTAAAAAGGAGAATGATATGGTCATGCCAAGCAATGAAAACACAATGTGAATTTTGAAGTTAATCTCACACACACACATAATAATGTTGATGTAAAAAAGTGTGATTGTTTCTCTAACTATCTTAGATCCATCTAATGCCCATGGGTTGAGAGGGATCAAATCCGTGAGAGGTGCAAACCTTTCATCAAGTTCTACACTCCAAAAAGAAGGTTTCCACCTCCAGAGATTTGATTGCTCTTGGCCCATGATAAACCAGGTGTTAGATGGATCTTTTGATAAAACAGACACATAGAACATACTTTGAGGTACTTTACATTAGTGAGTAACATTGAAATAAATGCCGTCAATGAACAACTTGTATGATGACTTTGGCATGGCTAGTGAAACTAGTTCAATCAAACTGTTAGGATTAATATGTTTAAAAACATTCAATCCGATCTTTAAACATATAATGAGATTGTTGTTATCTTATAAATTAAATTACTACACAAAAAACTAATTTAACACAAACTATATTTGAATTCAAGTGAGAAAGATAAAAACTACTCTTTTTAACCACACAAACTAATTCAAGTGAAAAAGATAACAACTACTCTTTTTTAACCACAAAAATTAAACTTAATTAGCAACCCTATATGGAAAAGAATTGAAAAAGGCTAAACCTTTTATATTTTAGATATTTTCTAATTTCTCATAGCTAAAATTACACAAAACAATTTTTACTCAAATTACAATTTTAAACCATAAACGGCAACCCAAAAAACCTATAAAAAAATAAACTAAAAAAATATCGTAGTTTGGATTTCTTCAAGTCTTCATTTTCTTTGAATGTTGAAGTTAGTCATCGGATGGTTGACTACGTATCACTGCCTCGCCTATATAAATGACCACCATTCTTCATTCTCATTATCCCCCTGCATCTAGCGGTGTCGAATTCCCAGCGCGCAAAAATGCCTGCGCGGATCCAAGAAACTTGTAATGGATGGTGTTTAATTTGTAAGTTCCAGAAGAATCGATGGATTGGGCGAGGGATTTGGGATCACCAGATCCCAAATCGACAGATCTAGCCCTTCTAGAATCGATGGAATCGACGAAGAGAAAGAGGGAATCGAGCAGTGTCTCAAATGACACTGTTATATTAATTGGAACTTTGCATATTTTTTTAATGCTTGGCTATTTATGTTTTGGTTTAGTAGAAAGCCATAGTCATAGCTATTAACTATGTTCTGGTCAACTTTTTCTGAAATGATGATGTTATATTATTTGGAACTTTGCATATTTTTTTTATGTTTGGTTATTTATGTTTTGGTTTAGTAGAAAGCCACAGTTATAGCTATTAATTAGGTTTTGGTTAAGTAGAGTAGAAAGTTTTTTTTTATTTAGGTTTTGTAATACTTTTTATTTTTATCTTTTTTCATTTTTTTTTTTAACTCCATTTTCATCAACATGTCCAAATACATCACTCCTATTGGGGATGGTAATTAAACTTGTCATAAGTGCTATAACAGCCAATCTCATCACCTTTTAACCAAAACTCCACTAACAAGTAAAATACAAAATTATAACTATTAACTATATTTTAAATAAATATTTACAACCCTAAATATACTTGAACAATAAATTTTCAATAATATGAAATAATAATCTTATCAGTGCAAAGAAAAAAGAAAAAAATTAAAGATCAAGATCAAGTACATTGAATTTCTTTCCATATAAAGAAATTGCTTATTTTATTTTAAACCGTGGTTAATTACTTTGACTTCATTCTTTCTTTCAATATTTATAAATTATTTTCAATATTCATAAATTGTTTATTTTATTTTAAGCCGTGGTTAAGTACTTTGACTTTGTTCTTTCTTTCAATATTCATAAATTATTTCCCGAAAGAGATGGCTTGATCCATCATTCTTAGGAATTGAAAAAATGGTAAATTTGTACACCACCACGTTTATTGACACATATTGAATTAAACTTCGTTACATGGGTATTGATGATGAAAACGTGATATCTGCTATTTATGTTTCTTGTGATTATTTTATGCCTATTAAAAATTTCCCCATATTTCAGGGTTATTCACTTTTTATATGGGAAATGTAATTAAAAAATCATGAATTTAATATATATATATATAAATTGTAATATGGAAAAGTTATTAATTATTTGTTATATATATATATATATATATATAAATGTGGAAAAAGTTATTAATTATTTGTTTTTCACATTACAATTTATATATATAGACATGTATATATATAAGTTTTTATAACTAATTTATTTTACTCAGTAAAATACTAATTTAAATTTTATAATTTTTATTGAATTTCTTTTATATATATAAATTGTGCTTAAAATATGGTATTAATTAAAATAAGTATTTTCATGGTGGTTTAGATAGCAAAATAATATAATTGAAATTTTTTGAAGCCAACTATACATGTATCCTTACAATTTTACAATATTTTTTATTCTTAATATCTATTAAGTTTATGTTCAACATTTGTTAGCTTGTTCACTATGTTTAAGGACACTAAGTCTTTGAAGGTGTTTGTCCAACGGACCTATATATTTAGACAAAATTTAAACTGCATAACAAACTCATTGTTAAGGAATAGTTGCAAGAGATTTTGCATTAGAAATTTTGCATAAGAAACTCATTGCTAAGGAATAGTTTCCTTAGATTTCGCATTAGGACTTTTGCATCGAAGTTTAAACCTTTACTCATTAGATTTTTTGCAGCATATTTGCTCATTCTCAAGTTATGAAAGAAGCCAATAGTAGAGAAAGCTTATTCAACAATACTTAACAACCTGTAATCTTTAGAAAAAAGCCATGAAAAAGGTGTTGGATAACCAACTAAAAATCTACCAATAGCACCAAAACTTTACTATTTTTTTTTCTTCCAAAAGGAAATCCTTACATATTCCATATTTCTCTACCCCATTATTTTTCTAATTACATAAAATATACTATATTCAATTTTATTTTTTCCATCAAAGCTAAGAATAACCCATCCCATTCCTAATACATCATTATTAACATACTTTTAATAATAATGTGACCACTTGATTTTGAACATTTCATCTAAATTAAATTACTAGAAAATTTTATTAAAGATCCAATTATAATTATAAAAATTATAGTTTTTATTTGATTTAAAAAAAAATCCTATTTTTCCATTTCTAAATATTTTTTTCTAGTTAATTATAATTTAATGAATATCTTCAGAGAGCTTCACTATCTCACCATTTCATAGTGTGCCTAATGGTTAACTATTAACTGAAATAGGAGATTTACCCCAGTTCACTGTTGAGGTTGTTTTACAACACCAAAATGGTTCATATGGCCCTGTCCCAATGGTTTAATAACCAAGTAAGAAGGATGAGTTGGTCTCACACCATGATGGAAAGCACCATAGGGATTCAATTCCTCCACTGTTATCCCCACTAACCCTCTAAGCTTAGATACACTATATAATGACCTCCATATTAAGAGATGCAAGGAATATCACCCCATATTATGAACACTTCTTCTAAGACAATCCAATCTAGCTTAGTAATTTGACTTATTGTAGATTCTTTGTTGGGTATCTTTGGTGTTATTTTTATTTATGCTATTTGTGACCACTCTTATTCCTCTTATTTCACATGTTCACCATTTCATTCCTTCACTCTTCACTTCTTCGATCACACATTAATTGTCTCTTACTTCACACCTTCAACAATGTTTTGTCGTAGCTTCCTTTCTCCCAACCACGTTGCATAATGAAAGGGATACAAATGGAATTTTCATAGCCCATGTTTCTTGTTCCAAAAAATTTATGGCTATTAGTGCATGTGAGTACTTTGGCTGGGTAGTAATCAAGGAAATTAATTGAAACTAGTACGAGCTTGCTCATGGCACACGATAGGAAACCATACAAGCACACAAGAATTACTCCAACAGAAATATAAAATATTTCCCCTAGGATTTTTGGATCCATATTTCCCATCCCTTAGCCAATCATCAAAATATTTTCACATAAATTTACATATGTCAATGATTAACACAGCTGTGTTTGCATACAGGATGTGCTATGAAAAAGGGTTGCTACACCAATAGGTCAAATGCTTACTTATTGTGTCTGGCCAAATCAATCGATTCTTGGGAAGATGCAAAGTAGTTTTCCATACTGATTGAATGAAGGGATATTTCAAGAGTAAATAAGTGATAGACTATTCCTAGGAAGAAAAATGATGGTACCAAGAAGGACTACCTATTCCCCTCTTTATTAATTTTTAGTACTTAAGATCTTTTGATGTAATAAAATCCAAAAAAATTATATATATATTTACAAGGAGTGTGTGGAGTCCAAATATTTTCCCATATGTGATATCTTGGAGGAGTTCCTTGGAGGAAAAGTAATTGTCGATATCCTTGTTTGAAAAACTATTCAAAGGATTTTAATCTTCATATCTCCCCCTCCGACCTGTGCCTAGGAAGACAATTTGATTATCTGACCAAGGCTTAAATATGGACTTTAAATTTTTTATCACCTTATTACAAAGGCATAAACATGTCCCTTGGAATTGAACTAGGATGGATAGGAAAACAAATCATGCTCCTAACCACTCAAACTACTAACGTAAGACTTTTTTCTTTTAATTACCAAATAAATTCCACTTATGTTTGAGACAACTCTCATGCCAAGTAAAAAGGAGTTATTTTGTTTCACCGAAACTAAATTAACTACTATATAGTTTTTATTTTTCTTTGGAACAAAATATATAATTTTATTCAACCTAAAATACAAGGATCAAAATTACATTCTATAAATTCTCAAAAACATTGTATAACGTCATCCTTCCGGTTGATGCTAAAAAATTAAAAATAATATAAATATTAAATAAATTTGTCGTGAAGTGTGATAAAAATACCTTAACTTCCCCTTTTCTCCTTTTTTTTCTCCACCTTTATCCAACAACCTTAATTGGGAGCGACGACTGTTGAAAATGCAGCAAGATGATGGAGCTTAGTGAAATGAAGTCGCCTTCACTAAGTGGGCCTGCAGGCAAATTCTGGCGCAAAGTCTATTTTTAGACTATGTCTATTTTTATACATATGGAGCATGGTTCGGGGATTCCAGTTTGAGATTCTTGGAGCATTGGTCATGTTGGTAAAAATAGATGGGACTCTATTTTTGTGACCTATAGGTCGAAGAGGTCGAAGTCTATTTTTATACTGCCTCTCCTAAAAATAGGGAAGTCAAATATTATTTACCCTTAATAATATTTAGACTATAAACTTTAGTTTACTCTCTTGGAGCACTTAAGTTCGAGCTATAGAAGTGGCTCATGCATCTGACAGAGGAATTACGCTATTTCCAAGGGTTTGATGACATCATGCATGGTTGACTTCAGTTAGGACTTCAGTGGCAGAAGTTTGGTGGAGTTAATGAGACAGCTAGTGGAGTTGTGTTCTGTTTATTTTAGTTGAACTAGTTGAGATTAGTTTAACTAGCTAATCAATTAGTTATGAGTGGAGTGAATTAAATATTATTTAATTCATTAGTAACTCATTATTCAACTCAAGAACACATCAGTTCACTACAGTGCATGATCAGTTCAGTGGAGACCAGTGAAAGAGGTAGATGAAAGGGTGGAGTTAGCTATCAGTGGCGACATCAGTTGTGCATGAGATTTGCACCACACTTGGAGGAATTTCCCATGATGATTGTGTTTTCAAGCCAAGGAGATTCGAACCTTGGATCTCTATTTAGACAGGCCATGATTGCGCAATAGAGGCAAGGCAATTAGTGGTGAGTTTTGAACCAGTAACCTGTTCAAAACCAAGCTAGTTTGTGTGTAACTTTATGAGAAAGTACTGAGTACTTGTGAGGAGTATTGTATTGAGTTTGTTACATGATTTCTCCATTATAATATACACAATAGCTGTGGGGTTTTCAGCTATAAGCTTTCCCCATACATACTGTGTTAATGTGTATGATGATTTGATGTGTTATCGCTTGATTTTAATTCCGCATGTGTGATGATCTGAGTGGAAGAGATTATGTGTTGCATAAAAATTCGAATTGTATGTGATCAGGATAGTCTCGGTGGATAATTAATTATTATTGAGCCAATTTCTACATGGTATCGGAGCTATTGAAGCAAAGATTGATCATCACAGTGATTACAAACTTATTTCGGTAGACAGAGTCTGCATGCGGGCTAGGTAGCCTCCGGATTCATCTTTCTTCGGAAAGTGAAAGGTCTGGTAAATGCCCCTTGTAGTCAATCTATGCGCTATAAATAATTTGTTCTCACAGATCTAGAGCGGCTGAGCTTTGAAGTGGAATTCCAAACTTTGCAGCAATTTTTTTTCTTGGTGCCGGTGTTGAAAATGTCTTTCAACGGTTTGCGACTCGAATATGCTCTTGAAGGCAGTTCGAATTATGTTGCATGGAAGGATCGCATGGAAGCAGTATTAGAAGATAATGGTCTGAAGGAGTTCATAGATACGGATGTCAAAAAGCCCACTGATGCAGCTGAAGTCGAAGCATGGCAAAATAAGATGGTGAAATGTCGAAGGATCCTATTGGAGGGTGTCAAGGATCATATTGTATCCAGCCTGCATGGAAAGGCTACTCCATATTTAATGTGGAAAGCTTTGACGGATCTATTCCAGAGTAAGAGCGACCAAAGGAAGCTGGCGCTCAAAGATAAGCTCGGGAACATCAAGATGGAGAAGGGCGACAGTATCGCCAAATACCTCACGAAGTTCACTCAATGCAGAGATGAGCTGGGAAGTGTGGGGGTGATTGTCGAAGACGAGGACATGGTCGACCTGGCTCTCCTTGGTCTTCCGAAGGCTTGGCACTCATATCAAGATAGTGTCAATGGTCGGGAGAAGCTACCAGGATGGGAGCGCCTTTGGGCGGATCTCATGTAGGAGGAGATAAGGAGGACTACTCGAGATGGATCTTCATCAAAGGGAGCTGATGAAAAAAACTGCACTTTGGTGGCCAAAGCAAAGAAGGGGAAGGGTAAGAAAACCTCTCATTCTGGTGCAAAGGGAAAGAAGCAGGATATGGAAAAAGTGAAGTGTTTTCACTGCCATGATCACATACATTATGCTACCAATTGTCCAAAGAAGAAGAAGAAAAAGCAAGCGGGAAGATCTGCAAATGGAGAAGCTTTGGCTTCACAGTTCGAGCTTGACTTTTCACTGATTGCATGCTTGGTTTCAAGTGTGTTGGGATCGATGTGGTTCTTGGACAGCGGTGCGTCATTTCATATGATGGGAGATCGGGATTTGTTCTCAGATCTGGAGGAAAAAGATTTGGGTGTGCACATCGAGATGGGCGATGATGGTAGATACAGTGCGACTGGTATCGGTACCATATCCTTTCAGAGGAAGTCTAGTAGAAACTTTGTATTGAAGGATGTCATGCATGTACCTGGATTGAAGAAGAACTTGATCTCTGTGGCGATGTTGGAGGATAAGGGGTATGATGTGGTCTTCAGCGAAGGAAAAGCCTTCCTGCACAGTAAGACTACTGGAGAGACCCGGAAGATAGGGGTTTGAACCAAGAACCTTTATCAGTTGTAGGTAGATGGCTGCGCAGCTATGGCATGCAAGGCGGGAGAAGTGGTGAGCCGGGATGATGAGGGCGAACTGTGGCACAGGAGATTGGGCCACCTTCACCATGGAGCTTTGAAGATTCTGCAGCAGATTTCTACTGGGCTTCCTAAGGGCACCCTTGCGCAGTCAGATCAGTGCAAGGGGTGTACTTTAGGGAAGTATGTGAAAGCCACCTTTCACGAGAAGGATAGTCGCGCCACGACGATCCTTGAGAGATTTCACACAGACGTGTGTGGTCCTTTCTCAGTTGCTTCGATAGCAAAGCACAGGTATTATGTGATCTTTGTCGATGATTTCTCTCGAAAGTGTTGGATCTTCTTCATGCAGAAGAAGAGCGATACATTCGCGAAGTTCTGTGAGTTTAAAGCACTGGTCGAGAAGGAGTCGGGGAAGAAGGTGATTGCTCTAATGAGTGATAACGATGGTGAATTCATCTCTGCTAAATTCAGGGAGTTCTGCAGCGCAGAAGGGATTCAGAGAGAGCTCATCGCACCCCATAACCCATAACAGAATGGGGTGGCTGAGCGGAAGAACAGAACGATCGTGGGTGCTGCACGGGCGATGTTGCATGATCAGGGCCTACCCCTTCACTTGTGGGCTGAGGCATGCAATACAATAGTGTATGTGCAGAACCGTTGTCCTCACAAGGTTCTTGGCATGAGTACACTGGAGGAGGCTTATTCTGGCAAGAGGCCTGATATTTCCCATTTGCGGATCTTTGGTTCTCCTCTCTACATGCATGTGCCGAAGGATGCGAGAAGGAAGCTGGATCCAACCGCTGAGGTGGGTATATTTGTGGGGTACATTGATACACCACACAACTATCAGGTGTATTTGTTAGACAGTCGCAAGAGAGTTGTGCGACGGGATATAAAATTTCAGGAGGAGAAAGCCATGCAGTGTTGGCTTGAGAGGGAGCTACACTTGCATGCAAATGAGGAGCTGTTAGTTCCTAAGGAGGAGCTTTCGGATGTGGATCAGCCACAAGAGGAGGTTCAGGAGGTGGAAGAAACCACCCATGTAGCACCAACCATCAGAGGGCACATGTGCACTACAGAAGCTGAGCGACTGGCTCGAGATGTAGAGAAGGTTGTAGGACCACCTACAGCACAGCGCAGATAGAGGCAGTCACCGGATCGGTACACTGGATACATGGCTCTTGTGAGTCAATGTGTTGTGAAGGAGCAATCCTCTTTTGAGGAAGCTGTGGAGGAACCCATATGGGTTGATGCCATGATCGAAGAATATGATTCGATCGTCAGGAACAGTGCATGGGAGATTGTCCCAAGACCGGTTGGGAAATCAGTGGTGGGTTCAGGATGGATCTACAAGGTGAAGCAGGCGGATGACGGGAGTGTGGAGAAGTACAAGGCGAGATTTTTCGCCCGTGGCTTTTCACAGATCGAGGGATTGACTATGAGGAGACCTTTGCACCTGTCGCAAGGTACTCTTCCATACGGACGATCCTTACTCTCTTAGTGCAGATGGGGTGGCACATTCATAAGATGGATGTGAAGACTACATTCCTCAACGGAGTCATTAAGGAGGAGGTGTACATAGAGCAGCCTGAAGATTTCGAGATCTTCAGCAGTGAGTCGCATGTGTGCCGACTCAAGAGAGCGTTGTATGGGCTAAAGCAAACACCTCGTGCTTGGTACACTCGGATAGACAGCTACTTCACTGGGCTTGGATTCTCCAAGAGTGAGGCGGATCCAAACCTGTACCAGATTGTGGTGGAGGGGAAGCTGTTGATCATCGTACTGTATGTAGATGATCTGATTTTGACTGGCGACGAGCAGTTGATGCTTTCATGCAAGGAGGATCTTGCACGAGAGTTTGAGATGAAGGACCTGGGCATCCTTCATTATTTCCTGGGATTGGAGATTTGGCAGCGCAGTGGAGGACTGTTTGTTTCTCAGGGCAAGTATGCCCGGGAGATTCTGGAGAGGTTCAACATGCATGGCTGCAAGCCTGTTGACACTCCTCTTCTTGGTGGTTGGAGGAAGGAGGATGCTACTTCAGCGGAGGTAGTGGATGCCACTGTCTATCGACAGTTGGTGGGGTCGCTTATGTATCTGGTCAATACACGACCCGATATATGCTATGCAGTTAACCGGCTTTCGCAAGCTATGGTTAAGCCTACCAAGCTCTTTTGGAAGGCAGGCAAGCATGTATTGCGCTATATTAGAGGCACATCGGGATATGGTCTATGGTACAGACAGGAGGATGGAGAGAAGCTTTCTGGCTTCACTGATGCAGATTGGGCAGGGAGCCCAACGGACCGGAAGAGCACTTCTGGAGGAGTTTTCAGCATTGGGTCGACAGCAGTTTCCTGGTACAGCAGGAAGCAGAGATCCGTGGCACTCAGTTCAGCAGAGGCCGAGTACATGGCAGCTAGCTTGGCTACATGCGAGGCTATTTGGATGAGGAAGATCCTCATTGGATTGTTCGGGTTGCATTTGGAGCCTACAGTGATCTACTGTGATAACCAGAGTTGCATTAAACTCTCGGCTAATCCAGTATTTCATGATAGATCCAAACACATCGACATCAGGTACCATCATATCGGAGATTGTGTTCAGCGGAGAATCATGATGCTTTCATATGTTCCCACGGAGGATCAGGATGCCGACATCCTGACGAAGGCGCTCACCAGGAGCAAGTTCGAATTCCACAGAGGCAGGATAGGGGTTGCAGATAATCCATATCTTGCTGAGAGGGAGTGTTGAAAATGTAGCAAGATGATGGATCTTAGTGAAATGAAGTCGCCTTCACTAAGTGGGCCCGCAGGCGAATTCTGGCGCAAAGTCTATTTTTAGACTATGTCTATTTTTAGACATATGGAGCATGGTTTGGGGATTCCAGTTTGAGATTCTTGGAGCATTTGTCATGTTGGTAAAAATAGATGGGACTCTATTTTTGTGACCTATAGGTCGAAGAGGTCGAAGTCTATTTTGAGACTACCTCTCCTAAAAATAGGGAAGTCAAATATTATTTACCCTTAATAATATTTAGACTATAAACTTTAGTTTACTCTCTTGGAGCACTTAAGTTCGAGCTACAGAAGTGGCTCATGCATCTGACAGAGGAATTACGCTATTCCCAAGGGTTTGATGGCATCATGCATGGTTGACTTCAGTTAGGACTTCAGTGGCAGAAGTTTGGTGGAGTTAATGAGACGGCTAGTGGAGTTGTGTTCTGTTTATTTTAGTTGAACTAGTTGAGATTAGTTTAACTAGCTAATCAATTAGTTATGAGTGGAGTGAATTAAATATTATTTAATTCATTAATTAGTAACTCATTATTCAACTCAAGAACACATCGGTTCACTACAGTGCATGATCAGTTCAGTGGAGACCAGTGAAAGAGGTAGATGAAAGGGTGGAGTTAGCTATCAGTGGCGACATCAGTTGTGCATGAGATTTGCACCACACTTGGAGGAATTTCCCATGATGATTGCGCTGTCAAGCCAAGGAGATTCGAACCTTGGATCTCTATATAGACAGTCCTGGATTGCGCAATAGAGGCAAGGCAATTGGCGGTGAGTTTTGAACCAGTAACCTGTTCAAAACTGAGCTAGTTTGTGTGTAACTTCATGAGAAAGTATTGAGTACTTGTGAGGAGTATTGTACTGAGTTTGTTACATGATTTCTCCATTATAATATACACAATAGCTGCGGGGTTTTCAGCTATAGGCTTTCCCCATACATACTGTGTTAATGTGTATGATGATTTGATGTGTTATCGCTTGATTTTAATTCCGCATGTGTGATGATCTGAGTGGAAGAGATTATGTGTTGCATATAAATTCGAATTGTATGTGATCAGGATAGTCTCGGTGGATAATTAATCATTATTCAGCAAATTTCTACATGGTATCAGAGCTATTGAAGCAAGATTGATCATCACAGTGATTACAAACTTATTTCGGTAGACAGAGTCTA